>BCIN01000002.1:1846483-2257842 GCA_039545335.1 Kondoa subrosea | reverse complement strand
TCCAAATCCTCCAATAAATCTAGCACCAAAGATCTGACATTGACTAAATCATCCTCCAAAGCTTTTGATGCTGATGCAAGAACGGTTTCTAGTGCTCTGTACGATGGTAAACAACGAATCAGCCATGAGACTGAAATGTGTGTTCACATACGTACCTGTGTTCATACGGTAATATATTACATCCTGTTGATCGAAGATTATGCTGTTCATGAATCGAACAACTTAGGTACATACTATACCAAATGTTTGAATATCACGAACCTGAAGATTGTATACAAAGGAAGAATGTAGAGAAGAGTCGGCCCCTAGTGTATGGAAAAGCCAAATCTCTTTTGGCTTGATGAGCGCGCGGATATGCAATATATTGACCTGTCAGATTCCAGTGATCCAACTATCAGATGGATTCTGATGAAGTCACTCTGGGACTGACCAGTATGCATTGCTTCCTGACTAGAATTGTAGGTACGGCATTTGGAATAGCAGAATCGATTTTCCTCAAATCTCTAGCCTGTGATCAATAGATTCTCCTCAATCAGCGTCACACTGAATGAGAGTAAAACTATTGACCGACCTGTAACCCATGTTTTGCGCATAATTCACCCTTTTTGAAAACGCCGCTAATGGATCTCACATTCCCTTGCTGATCAAAGATAGTACATCGCATTAACATTCCATCTCTCAAATTTTGCATTGTCGAACCAGAGAATCCATCTGTAGTATTGGAAGAGGAAAGAGAGGGGTTATCGACTACTCTTTGTAAAGCTTGATTGTTCCTTGCATCGAATGTAGGTTTCTTGGTTGGTGTGGAAGTGGGTAATACACGAGATAACCAACTTTTATCAGTAGTTGTAGAAGAGGAAGAGGAAGAAGGAGGAGGGGAATGAGGGAAAGCTGGAGCTATTGAAGCATAGCTACGATGGTAAGGTTGAAATGTTAATGAAGCCATCGCATGAGCTGTTTGGCGATTGAGACATCTTGCAACCTTCACACCGGATCGTTGCATCCAGATCTGCTACTGTACGAGAGATAGAGAGGAGACCGAATGCTCGACCAAGACCAAAAGCGAGTCGAAATTGTGTCTTCTATCTCACGAACTAGCAACCTCCCTAGGAACCTTCCCTTCATTGCACCTGACGTACTAATGGCAAACTCATTAAATCCAGAATGCAACGCTTACAAACGTCGCTATGATTCCTGTTTCAACACTTGGTTCGAGCAATACCTCAACTTGGCTTTACCTTCTTCCAATCCTTCTACTACAACGACGAATACAGTAGATCAAGAAGCAGTTAAAGCAAAAGGAGCAGAATTGCAGTCAAAATGCGGTGATTTGTTTAAAATGTATAGGTCATGCATAGAAGTCAGTAACTTTCTTTCTTTTACGTAGAAGTCTCGCACTCATGTGAAACTGCAGAGCGATTTGGAAGCTAAGGGATTGAATGAATTGTTAGAAGAGGCTAGGAAAGCAGAACCCCTGCATTCACCTTCAGAAACTCAATTTCCAAATTTCAAGTCGTCTTGAATCAGAGCTTGTGCTTAGTCTGGGGCCGTACACATGTGGACTGGTGAGAGAGAGCTGTGAGAGTGTCAGTCAAAAGTTAGAAGAGGGAGTATAGGATAACTGCAGCATTTGTATACCATTGTAAGTTACATGACAACCATAGCTAGATTGCAACCCTCATATCCTCTTGGTGACAGCTTGTCGCGATACAGCTCTCTGTACACCTTGCTTTGAGATATCTGGAGATATCCGTCGCCCGGCATGAGTATTGCGCTTAGTAAGCCATGCCGCGCGTCCAAGCCGAAATTACGGGCGTCACTTTCTCGATTGCTTATCTACTCTTCTTCTTGCACCACAACTTGCTCTGAAGCCTACCTTTTTACATTCACTGCAGCTCAAAAAGAAATATGGCTCCTTACCCACTCACCACTTTCTTGCATAACCAATTCAAGACTTTACCTCAGGTCGACAATTCCCTTAATTTAACTGGACGCAATGTGATTGTCACTGGTATGTAAAGGGTCTCTGCAGTAACAACAATACTGTTCGCTCATGTCTATGCTTCTTATCTGCCGTAGGTAGCAACACAGGATTAGGATTAGAAGCAGCTAGACATTTCGCTTCCATGAAACCCGATGTCCTCATCTTAGCAGTTAGAAATTTATCAAAGGGAGAAGAAGCGAAAAGTGATATTCTTCAAAGTCATCCTGGTGTGAATATTCAAGTTTGGAATTTGGATTTATCTTCTTTTGCAAGCGTTAAAACGTTTGCTGAAAGAGTCAAGAAAGAATTGGAACGGTTGGATGTTTTGTTGCTTAATGCTGGAATAGCCCCCGGTCAGTGGAATACTACTTCAGATGGTTATGAAGCTTGGTCTGTCTATCTCTCATATCACATCTCACATTCCATGTTGATACGCTTGATACTTAACAGCCTACAAACCAATGTTATTTCCACTGGATTGTTAGCTCTCCTTCTTCTACCATTATTAGAATCAACAGCTTCCATACCCACACCACCATCTACTTCTTCCTCATTCAAACCTCATCTAACCTTGACCGGTTCTGAAGTTCATCATTGGACTAAATTCATTGAAGCCAAAAATGGAGAAGATCATCCTATTCATGTTTTGAACGATCAAAAAAGATTCAATGCTGATGATCGATACAATGTTTCGAAACTGTTGAATCTTTTCTTGGTTAGAGAAATTGGGAAAATTGCAACTGACAAAGTTGTGGTCAATGTCGTTCGTCCTTCATTGTCTGTTCCAACCAGTCGGTGCTGACGACGTGGGGTTGAATGAACAGGTCAACCCAGGTTTATGTCATAGTGAACTGTCAAGAGATGCAAAGGGTCTTCAATAGTAAGCTCCAACTTTAGTTCTTTCACACTCCTTTCTTATGGCTGAAATAACATTTGACAGCTACTTCTTTATACTCATGAAAACTCTTATCGCTCGGACAACAGAAGTAGGCAGTAGGAATCTAGTTTGGGCTTGCACCAATCAAACTAAACAAGGAGCTTATGTCGGTGCGTTTCTCTCGGCGTGGACATGCCTTTTTTGTGAACGTATCTAATTGAGATTGTGTACAGCTTCATGTGATGTGGAAGAAGAAAGTGATTATTCGCTCAGTGCGGAAGGATATGAAGCTCAACGCAAGAGTTGGAATGATTTGAAAGAAATTTGGATCAAGATCGATCCGGAAGTAAAAGAAGTTTTGGCTTGATGATGAAGAGCGAGGCTAAGAGTAGTCAGTAAGCCATGCAAGCTACTATCGTCAAGCTATGATTCGTCTTCTTTTCCCTTTTTCCATCAAAACGGTTCTTTTCGTCATTTTACCTTCTTTCTTTCTACCTTTTCTCTCCCTGGTGGCCTCTACAATCCTCTTGTGCTCCCGACAGTGCTCTCCGGCCGGTCTAGTCCCTTAATCCACGGCTTCCCGAGGCACCGGTCACGTATCGAGGTGGCGGGAATGGCTATATAAATGCCTATTTTCAATTTTGCCTCTTTGCCTGAACGGCTATCTTGCGCCACAATTCCAAAAATCGCAGACAGCCAATCAACAAGGTTACTCGCTTTCTAAATACATTATAGCAATATTAGCTCTTGTAGCACCCTCACTAGATTAGCCATAGCATATCATAAAAATGTCTTCTGATCATTCAATGTCTGGATCTCCTCCAGTAGAGCGATTGACCAATGAGAACATCGATACGCAAAAGCAATTCAGTAGCAATTTTGCCCTCGATGGCAAATCTTTGTATGACAAGCTTCAGCTTCTCGATGTCGCTGAAGATGGCTCGTATGTAAGAAAGTCGTCGGTGCAAGGAAGCAGTGATGAGGAAGACGAGATGATGGAAGTGGATACTGTCACTCAAGTAGGTAGTCCATGGCCAGAATTAGAAACTCCGCCAAATGAAATTCTCGACAAGCCAACTTCAGACAACAAAGGCAAAGCTCGATACTTCTCTACTCCCCCGACCCTCCTCACCGGCGCGTCGTCTTCTGTTGGTACTGCAGCTTCTTCGCCGAAGCTTGAGCAAGGTAATTTACGCCCTGACAATGACCCTGAAAAATGTCTTACAAAATTACCATCAGACTTGGGCACTCTTCGCCGCTTCACAAGGGAGAGAGCTCCAAGTCCTGAGCCTGAGCGTCTCACCGCAACGAAAACTGTCCACGCTAGAAGCATCGCCATCCAAACCGATCCTCTCCCTCTTCAAGTCAAGCCAAAAGAAGACAGATCTGCTGCAGCCTTTCAAGAATCAGTAGAAGAAGAAATAACCTGTGCCATCTGTCGCGATCCATTCTTGCAGCCTGTCGCCTTGCCATGTGGTCACTCTTTCTGTCATTCTTGCGTCATTCCTTGGTGGTTTCCGTCAGCGAAATGTCCAATGTGTCAACACCCAGCCAAGTCTTTCACAAACCATCTTAAACACATCGAAACCCTCGTTACCTATCTCACAAACCTCCGTATAAAGCAATGGCTGGACAATGGTGAAACAGACAAAATCAAAGAATTCAATGACTATCGCAAAGTGAGGGAAGAAGAAGCCAAGGAAGTCATCAAGAATGCAAAAGAAACTGCAGTAGCAAACGCAAAGAAAGCAGAAGCCCATGAACGAGCTGAAAGAAATCCTTTGCCTCGAATGCTGGCGAGAATGCGAATGATCGTCGACACGATCCGAGCAGCAAAAGCCAATCACAATCGGGTCCAGCTTACCGAGGAAGCTCGAATTCAGCTCGACCAGCTGGTCCTCGTCATTCCTCGACAAGCCAACCCGGAGCTGCACGATCAAGCTCACAAGATTCTGGCTGAAGATAGGCAAATGCAAGCGTTGAGAGAGGCGACAAGAGGTGTGGCTGAAGCAGGCGACAGGAATCTCATGCGAGCGCAGATGGCAGCTATCGCCGGTCAGTTTAATCGTGTGCAGGATGCTGAGATCAGACGGCTGATTGATCATATTGCAGATCTTGATATGCGAATAGCCGCTCAAGCTCCTGTAGCTCCTGCTCTGGGTCGAAGAAGACGTCCTGTTGAAGATGTCGTTAACCTTCCGAACCAAGTCCTGCCAAACCACAATGTCAATAACGAAGCAGGTCCAGCTAGAAGGCGCGTTCGATTCGCAGAGGACGACGTCATCGTTCCTGTTCCCAATGCACCTCGGGCTGAAGTCAGGCCTATCATGAAGCGTAAGCGAAACTACGTCAACGGAGCTGCCAGAGTCAATGATCGAGAAGTTCGAAGAGAAAATCGCGCGTGAAAGAAGATATGGAACAAGAGGGCAGGGCGTATAGTATATCATGATACCGTACTTTTGTAAACGAGCTGACAATACTGCCTGAGTTTGCGGCTTGACTTTATACTTTCTTGTAAGTAGCTTTTACTTGTACATAGCTTTTGGGTATCGCGACGCAACGAAACCAAAAAAAAATTCCGTGTAAAACATTTGACTTGACTTGACTTGATTTGACTTGACGTGACTGGACTTGAATGATACCTTGAGCTTGTGATGAACTGACCGACTCCGGTTGGGACCCCATTACACGAGACGCCGGAGTTCATATATAAAATACCCATCGCCGCACCCATGCGAATCTTCTCGTCACTCGGCGACTTCTGTAATTGATGAGAGAAATGATCAGCCTCCTGAGCGATATGAGTTGCCGCAAAGCAACGGGACGGAACGCACAGAAGCACGGAACCCATCCCATCGTCCTTATTCTTGCAAGAGACCACGCCGAAGCTGAAAAAGGTCTGGCCATCGATATTAGATAAACCAGGTAAGGCATATGATCGACGGTTCCAGTTGTAGAGATAGTGTCTACTAGTCAATGAGACTCCAATTGACTGGTCTAGTCAATTCTGCTCCGGAATCGAACAACGGAAGCTGCATCATTGATGGTCTCCCGTGCGCACACTGAAGAGGAAAGAAGGTCTGACGCAGACTTGATAGCAGATCTTGGCCTTGCCCAAAAGTGAGTCTATCGTTGAACATGATCGCGCCTTAACAAATGTAAGCGATTGATCATGCTTAAGTGAATCACCTACCTCGACAGGCTTTCGAATTGATCAGATCTACAGCCGTTTGTGGCATATCAGGCAGCAAGCTAATCCATTGACGATGACGACCTTCGATACTAGTTTGAGGCCGTTCTGACAGTTGACCGAAAAAGAGATCTGCACCCATACTCAGAAGCCATACCAGGCTGTTCAATCAGAGCACACACGTAACAAGTCAGTAAGTAATTTTGGCTCCGCCAATAGGCGTCCCGAAATGATCGCAGGTACGGATTGGACCCGCATCTGCTGCTGGTTGATTCCTTGTTCGACTTCAAATGCGACAGAAAAGCCCCATTTACCGCAAATCTGAAGCATACTGTCTTCTAGTAACGTGGTTGTACTATTGTTCAGCAAGATTGAAGCATCACATGGCACAGTCTTGACATTGCCAAATTGAGCTTGATCGCAATATTCGGAGAAGAATCGTTCGACTCTGACCCGCTCATCGGCAGCATGTTGATCGATGAGTAGTATATGCTGCTTTCCTTTGCTGGAATTCGATCGACAAAGTAGGAACTTTTCATCCATTTGAGCGATGTAGACAGCGGATTCGAGCAGCTCAACAAGGACAGGCGTTGTCTCAGCTTCAGGATCATATGAAAAGGGCGAGAAATCATTGCCCATGGCGGGAATAGCTAATTGTGTTTTCTTCTGAGCAGATTGCCGCGGGTCGCTCAGCAAAGCCTCGTCTATCCAGCTCGTCGAACGCTTGTCAGGCTCCAGTGACATGCTTCTTGCGTGTTCTTCGGTAGTATGCAGCATAGGTGTGGCATGACTTTCGCGAGCAGAATTCGAAATGCAGGCTTTCGTTTGAGAAGTCTCACCAAAAACATCAACACCTGCTCGTAGATCGCTCAAAGCTGTGGACCGCTGATCGAAGAAAATCAGGCTAGTAATATACAGCAACAGCTCAATACTCACACAGCTTTGCGAGATTTCGACCTTTGAGGATTGATGTACTGGGAATGCAAGAGGAGATAATTGATCAGTAGAATTGAATTTTGGGTTGCGCTTCTTGACAAAGTTGTGATTCTGTAAGAAAGTTGCTGTGATATCTTCCAGAATAGATTGCAATGGTCCCAAGCGCTATAGTCCAGAATCAAGACCGGTGCAGTATCAAAGAGAGGTTATGCAACTGACGAAGCTCGAGCTTGGCTGAGAAACGTCACTTGGGCTCTTTTGTCCAGCAGAGAATTCCACGAGCAGCAAAAACATGGGATATCTCTCGGGCTTATTGGGTGACTTGGCTGGTGTCAGACGTTCTGGCAACTGCTTCGAGGAAGGCTGCGGCGAAACATAGGTCGACCTAGACTCATTCTCCGCCTGGTAGTACTGTTAACCAAATTTGACCGAATAAGCAGAGAAATGCTCACCTTGGCTGAGAAGGAACTGGCTCTGAACATCCTGTTGACCTCCTTACAGACGTTCTCGGCCTCAACTGGCTGATTATTGACATCTGTCGAGCTGCATGAGTCTCGTGCATTTTTGAGAGTGCTATCAACGTACAAATGAATTGGAAGAGTTTGCTGCTAGCCGCAGAGAGGGAGAAGAAGCCTTTTACGGTACCTCGGGCAAAAGTATGCTGTATAGGCTCGATTTTCTGCGATAATTCCGTCAGATCAGAAATCGATATGGGGTCCAGTCTGCCACCGACCTCTAATGCACTTCCACCCCAAAGCTGATTCCATCGTTCAACATGACTTTCAACAGGCTTCAACTTCAGTAAGTTGCGGTTTATCTCCTTCTCGAGATCATTCAAGCTGAAATCGACATGCGGATGAGCCAATGCGATCATCTGAACTTTCCGCTTGATTGTAGCTAAGGAAGCACTGGAAGTAGAGACGGCTGTTCTTCGTGCTGGCATATTGTAGAATAGATCACGAATTTGAACAGAAGTGCCGCTGAGCAACCTTTGACGGTGTTGCTTTGAGGGTCCAAAAGCCATTTGTTTTCCACCCTAAGAGCACTATGAGCGAATATCGGAGCTGGGAGCAGAGAGAGATGTTACACGAAGAATCGAAGTGTAGGTCTGCGAGCTTCCATTGTGACGAGAATGAATTTCCAGGTAGGCTAATTCAGCAATACTGGCCAGAGCTGACCATCCGTATTAGTTACATGTCTCAATATATGTATATGTGAATCTTACCTTCACCTCTCGAGCCGAATGCTGATCCATCCAGTTTAGTCGTCACTGCCAATTATCTTCAGCTATCATCCTTTGGTCAAATTATTCTCACAAACGGTTCCTCTCTCCTATTCTAGCAAGATGATTCGCTTGAATACCATTTCCATTATCTGTTATTCTCGCAGACCATTGACCAACAGAAAGAGCGACTTCAATGACCGAGCTACCAGCGTCCAATGCTGTATTTTCCGAAAGCAGATTACACACACAAAGTTTGTGTCTGAATCAGGAAGCGCACAATTGTACAGCACTTCTTCGATACAATCACAAAGTGAAGTAACCAGAACTGCACTGCGTAGATTTCTCGTCACTTCCGTTGAAAGCTTGCGGACTTCCATCACAGCTCAGTACGCCAGGACATAAGGAAGGAGAGAGAGACAGATGAAAACAGCGTGAGATGCTTCGAGCACAGTCGGTCCCAGACTCCGAGGCAACTCGTTTTCGAGCCGCTAGACGAGACCTGGCGCTCGCGGATGCGGTACGATGGGAATCAAGAGATGCAGTCCTATGCTTCTCAGGGTGTTAGCAAGTCCGGTGACTGTACAAGAGAAACCTTGATCATTAATTTCGCTGAAAATCAACAACAAGCTGTGAAGCGCGACAAAGAAAATGCTATTGCAAGAGAACACTGCACAGAAGAATACAAAATGACTGATGCGTTATATACAATCTAATAACTAAAACGACAAGCAAGACAGCAAGCGGATGCATGAGTGAGATGATATGGCGATGAGTAGGTGTGAATGTGTTCAAGCGACTCTGTTCTCGTCCGTGATAAGTTGAGCAGTCGCCAACCGGCGAGGAGATGAAGGTGATCTTGGTGCAAAAGTAGGAGAAGGTAAGAATCCACTGAAACCTAAGGGCGACTTCTGAGGAGAAGAAGGTACTTGAATAGATAAGTTATGAGGCATTGAAGTAGATCTGCTGATGAGAGGTTGTCCAACTGGATTCAACGCTGGAACAATCTTGAACAGCTTGCCGGCGATACCTGATGCTGAACCTTGATGGTACTGTTACAGCTCATCAGCTCAGTACGACGGCAGGGAAGTCGAAGAGCACATACACTGAACTCCAGGGTCACTCCTTGGCCATCTATCAAAGCCAAACAGTCTGCAATCTGTTTGCCAACCTGATTGATCTTCTCAATATCCGTCTTATCCTTGATCCAAAGCTGAATCCGGTGACCTCGATCCCTCACACTACAAACAGCACCAGTGACGAATTCTTCCGGTTCAATTTGTTCACCAATCAAAGCCAAGAGAATGTTCAACCAAAACTCATCAACTCTTCCACCAGTTTTTGATGCTTTCAACAAAACACTCCATTTCCCTCCTTTAGTATTAGCAGCATCTTCCCAAGTCGGATGAATTTCATCACGGAAAACAGAAAGATTCGCTCCATTTAAAAGTTGAGATGGTCGTTTGGACCAATTCATCAATCGAGCAAAAGCTTCAATTGAAGTAACTGTACCAACTCGAGTCATTGTAGCTGTATAAGTTGCTGGACTGGCTTTCGTTACTGTTGGTGAAGCTGCAACTGAATGCTTTGTATCGGCAAAGAGAGTCCAAGGTCTTTGTAAAGGATGACAAGAGGTTGCAGAAATAGGTGAAGGAGCTTCAGGTGCCTTGTGTCACTTCTCATCAGCTCTTTTGCAATCTTGACGCGTAAAATGAGATAGTACATACAGATTTGGAACGAAACATATCTTCTCCGCCGATAATCTTGAGTGAAGGAGAACCAGTATTGACGGAAAGGGAAGGAGTAGGAGAAGCCAAAGTACGTGCTTCAGTGTTCCGACCAGCGAAACGACGTTCAATGACAGCTAGAGTAGGCATGCTGTTTGTGCTTGCTGCTCTCATCATCAGTCCAGGCGGAGGAGGTAACATTGGTCCATCTTTCGTTGAGGGAGGGAAAGCCTTGACTGGAGACATTCGAGGAGACACAGTAGACAGACGATGAATGTGATCTGTGGGTGAAATAGCTGAAACATGATCACTTGAGTTTGGTGGATCATCCAGGGCGCCAGCTGGTAGCTTGTCTTTGAGTCTCAGACGCAGCTCAGCCAGACTATTCGACCAATGTAAGAAGCAGCTCCCACAGAAGCCAGTCTTTAAACATCACGTACCTAGGCATCTTCTTTAGACTGCTGGCCTGGAGACTGTTTCGCTGCTGATGCCCCTTGTTGGTAGCCTGAGCTGGCTGTTGCAATGTCTGTAGAGGATCCATCTGTCGGTCGGAACGTGATGGTGCGTTGAGAAGAAGAGACTCGAGTGAGCAACTTTAATGTTTACGGTTTGTTGGATAAACAAGGTCCAGAACTAGTCCACGTTACAAAGTAGCTATATACACTGCTCAATGCTACCTGCGCTCAGTGTCCAATGAAGAAGGAAGATTAGGCGTTAATGGAAGTCTGAGCGGGTCTTTGGAATCAGCAATTTAGCAATCGCTTTCGCGAAAGAATATGCTGAACGACGCGATGGAAGGCAGATGAGAGCAGCCGGAGGTCAGCAGAACTCGCCAGGCTTTTTCCCGGGCGCGATATCACGCGAAAATGTTCTGACATGTACCACTCACAATAAATCTCAGAATGGAAATATGATAGAAGCAGTTGTTTCTGCAGAGGAGAGACCGATGCACTTAAAGACAACAGAGCGGACTGAGGCGATAGAACAGAAGTTGCCTGATCGTCTTGCAATGAAAGAGAAACTCATACATGCACATGTAGCTTTGATGCTATGTCTGTCGCTGACCTGCAGCTGGCGTACCTGGACCACCTATGCGAACCTCCACCTTGCGCCCATATCAGCTTGTGCACGATTAAACATTCTCGGGACTCACCTTCTCCACCTTGACCTCATCATTGATCAACTGGTACACATACGTGACGATCACGAAACCCTGGATATCCAAAAGTACGAAAGAAGGAGTAGGAGAAGGAGGATTCGTGCTTGAGTTAGTTGCTGCTGGATCTGACGGACTTTGCGCTGAGAAACTGGAAGAAGTCATGAATGCTCCTGAAGCGGATCCAGGATTGACGAAGAAACGGTTCTCTAGCTCGTAGCCTTCGAAACTGTGAGATGAGCGTGAGTTCTTTAGATAAGAATCCATCAAAGCAACAGCATCTCCACTCACCGATGCGTTCCTCCACTGATCAATACATCCACGTCCATTGTCCGCGCTATTGCTGCCAATGACTCGTTATCGCCTAAAGGAACAGCTTGATGACCATGTATGAGGCCTATCCGAAGCGGTCCATGCTGCAAAACAAGTGAAGGTGGAAAGGCATTGTTCTACTATTTGATGAGTCACAGATAGGTACATATATTCGAGACTACTTACTTCGTCCCAATCCCCTCGCACGCATCTCACATCCGGCGCGACTCCTCGCAGATAATCGAAGGTTTCTCTATCGCACACATTCCCCGTACCTAAAGCAATCTTTGAGCTGGATCCTAGTGCACAGTCGAGTGGACTTGCATAGGATCTGCTGAATCTTGCCTGGCACTAGCAATTTCTTGAACTTCGCTGGCAGGTCATGACATCTGTAAGGCAGCTCTAGAGGGACGCACAATTGCGACCTCAGAGCTTCTCTTACCTATAAGGAATATGCAGATCGCCTATCACAAGCACTAGCGGGGCATTGTGAGCCAAATTGAACGAGTCTTGCAAGCAGGGTCTTACCGAGAACTGCAACAAGCGGGTTAGCCTCAATCAAGCTGGAACAGATAGATCCACTGACCCATAGCTCCTTAATCACAAGCTGTGCTGTACAGCTGAAATCAGGCGAATGGTGGAATGAGACGACTTCTGCTTGTAATTACTTTCTTCTCGCACCCATCAGCAAGCTATACCACGCAGAGTCTCAATACATCGGGATACCAGTCAACTGCACAGATCCAGCACAGTCCATCGATTCGCCAAGTATCTAAGCCTGCTTTCGTAATCTGCAATTCCCGCTCAACTTGGTGTACAACTCGAGACCTCTCTATATAGCCTGGCTTTGGCCTTCCCCTTTTCTCTACTTTGCGTCCCTTGCCTCTTCTGTAATCGCTATGTTGAATCAGATCGTATGTGAAGCCCCGGCTCTCCGCTTTTCATGCGTGCTGATGACAGTAATGTCAGGCGACAGCTCATCTATTGGGCAAATGCGGTGAAGATGTGATAGCTATCGAAGAAGTCCTTACTTGCGTGCGTTTTTCAACGACTGCTTGTACTTTTAATTGATTGGTCTTGGCAGTACATTGTTGCGTGAGTTGTACTTCTCGCGTATGAGGAATCATTCTGACTATGGCACTAGCAAATTCATGAGGAGTAAGTCTATCGTTATTCAAGCTTCTCGCACGTCGCCTGATGTTTGTGCAGATTCTTCCTGCGAACGAGTCATTGCCAAGATCAGGACCCTTTGTATACATCTTTGGGTCACGTATGTCTGTCGAGTCTTTATATCGGCATAAACTGATGTCAATGCTTTACCAGAAATCGCTTGCACGTTCTCCGAGTTGGAGGGCAGCAATTCAAGGCTCTTGCAATGGAATCAGTATCAGGAGGGCGAAGAATAGGTGTTCTGCCAGGTCAATCCATCTCATCTTTTGCTTCAGGGTAAACCTGATATGACAATTGAAAAAGCTACTACACCTCAAGGTCTAGAAGCGACTAACCGATTACGGAAAGATTTCCCTCAACTGAAAACAGCTTCGACGAATAACGGTTTCGCTTGTCCATTACTTATACAAACTTTTACTGCTCGAGCCCAATTGGAACAACAGCAAAAAGAATGTCATGTTGATCCGGCTTTGGATCATTATTTCGCTCAACGGGGTGCTGGAGCAGCTCCTGTTCTTGATGAAGATCTGGAAAGGACTTTACATGAGCAGGAATTGCCTGGATATTCGAGAAGAGGGACAGCTGCTGTTATTGATCAGCAATGTACTCAGAGCGTGAGTTGTCATTCGCGATCGAATTGTTCGAATGTGCTGAACTTGACTTTCACAGTGACGCGCTCAGTATATTTAGCTCTCTACATAGGTGAAGGCAAGACGGAATACTTCATTGTTGTAAATACTTTTTGTTCACAATTGTAAGATGAATATACAAGATGCATCATACAAGGCAAATGTAAAACTGTATTATAGCAATGTTGATACGGTGCTGCATGATGAGCACCAGGCCCTCTATACCATTAAAACCCGCAACACCTATCCATCACTACAGACTAATCGCCTACAACTTCATCTAATTCGACATCTCCTGTAGGTGCTTTCTTGCCTCCCGCTGCACCGACTAAATCATCATCCTCCATATCCTCGTCTTCCATCTGATCAGCTTGCTCTTCTTGATCCGCCAAATTCTCTCGTGCTTCCTTCCGACTTTGCCTTTCCAGTTCCTCTGCTTCTCTCTTGGCCTTTTCTTTGTTCGCATCTGCGTCAGCTGGTAATATTGGCGCTGAAAGATGAGATTGAATGAGTTCTAGTAATTCTGAAGAGCGATCGCCTAAACGTTGCTCGATGTTGTCAATCATCTGTTTGTTGCGCATGCAATTAGTCTACAATACCACATAAGAGGGACCATGTAACACTTACTACTGTGATTTCGGGTTCATAAGCAGGACTCATATTGACCAATTGCAACTTCTCCAATTTAGTCAGACCCGGTTCGAAAGAACCCAATTCTCGCGTTAATTTAGCTACGCTGTCGCTTGTTTGTCTAACGGTATTGAATTCAGTATCTTCCAAAAACTCGATAGCCTGTCAATTGTATCAATTGCCAAACCAGAATGAATTTGGTTTCACGACGAAACTGACTTGAATTTGAATACTCCTTACGTTCTCAGGTAATAACAATCTTGAAATCTCTTGCCTTTCATCCCATTTAGGTAACAACTTCTTCTTAGCTTCAGTCTTGTGCGAATCTTCTAACTTTTTTCTAGCATCTTTCAATGCAGAAACAGCTGCGGTTTGAGTACGTTGGTCTTCTATTAAGAGGTCTAGGACTTCTCTGTTGGATAAATAACCGATATGACGATCCAGTGTCTACTCTTAAGAGTTAGATATAGCAAAAAGAGCATAAAGAAAGAAGAGTACCTCCATCGTTCTGCCGATAGTTATGGTACAATCGTATGAGAAAGGTCTTCAAATGAAAGAGCCGATGAGAAGAAGAACTTTGAGCACTACGACAGCACCATTTGAAGCTTGCATTACAAAGTGCTACAGAGTGAAAACCCGAAAACAATAGGAAAACGAAAGAAAGCAAGAAATCGGAAGCGGCAGAAGTGACAGAAAGTAAGAGAATGAAGCAAAGCACTCACCCAATAGCGGCTCTTCCGACTTTGCGGTTGTCGCTTACCAAGGCATCATTATTTTGGGCGTTTCTTGATACGTCGGAGCTAACTTTGTCAAATCGAAGTCTGAAGTCTCTGAATCCTCAGCGAAACTCTCTCTCAGCTATCACTACAAGTCTATCTCAGTCAGCCTCTCTGCAGCTCTGCGCTTTCGATGACCCGCTGACGTTGTTTTGCGGATTCTAGCTTCTCTTACATCAACGAGCGCGATGCCTTACAGGTATGCTCTAACTCTAGATAGGGTCCTATGGAGCTAATCCTGTGCCATAGAATCGAGTACTCTGCCAACAACAGGTTTGCAATCGTCTCAGAATGATCTCAAGCCTCTTTCTAACTTGAATCACCGCACAGAGCTGGATGCAAAGCCAGCGTATGCATCTTCAATCGGCTACTGTATGATCCACTGACGCGTCCATGAATACAGAAAGCATGCAAGGACAGTGGTCCAGCTAACAAGCTCTGTACGTTTTACGGCCCTTCGAGAATACAATTGCAAAGCTGATATAATCAATTGAATACAGTGAAAGGTGAAATTCGTATTGGTACTCTGGCCAAGATCCCATCCAAAGGTGATGGTGAAGCAAAAGACAGCATGCAGTGGAAACATTGGGGCTGTCTTACCGAGAGTTAGTTTCCACATTGCTTACCGTCTTTTATGTGCGCAATGGCCTAATGACCGTTGGGAACAGAGGTTATCAGTAACATGAAAGCCGAGACTGAAGACAAGCCAGAAGAATTGGATGGCTTTGAAGACATGCGTGAAGAAGATCAAGAACGTATTCGTAAAGCTTGGGAAACTGGTCATGGTAAGCAATAGCGCTTATTTCCCTTCAGTATGTCTCATCAATGTGTAGTTGCTGAGGAGGATGTTACACCTGGTAAGTTGATTTGAAGCGCCTCAAAGTCGATGTTTTACTGACGTATATTAATTAGTTGTCAGAGAAGCAGAAGAAGCAAAAGCTGCTGCCAAGGCAGAAAAGGAAGCTCAGAAAGCCGCTGCTAAGGAAGAAAAAGCTGCTGCTAAGAAGAAGCCTGCCGTGCGTTGATATTAAACACACTTTGACCTACTCTTATGTGATGAATAGAAGAAGGGCAAGAAAGCAGACGATGATGGCGAAGAGGAAGAGGAAAAGCCAAAGCCTACCAAACGCAAGGCTCCTGCTGTTCGTTTCTGACCAGACATTCAGTAGTATACTGATGGCACCTGGCTTGATCGAACAGAAGAAAGCCAAAAAGGCAGAATCTGAGGAAGAAGAAGCAGAAGCTACTGGATCTGACGAAGACGAAGAGAAACCTAAGGCTAAGAAGGCAAAAACTACTAAAAAAGAACCTGCCGAGGGTGCTCGCAAATCTGGTCGTGCTAAACCGTGAGCTTTCTTATCTAGAGAAGGCGGACGTAGTGGCTAAAGTAGTTACTGCAGTGCTGCCAAGAAGATGGCTGAATCCGATACTGTAAGTCTTTGCGAATACGACGTGCACGCAAATTTGAATTTGAATTGCTTTGACATGCAGCCTGCTGAGGAGGAAGAAGCAGAAGAGTGAAGCAATAGAACGAAGTGTATGCGACGCAACGAAATCGACTGGGAAAGGATCGACTGGCATCAAATGATTCAACGGGCAAATGTGTAATATCATCTCTAATTATCGAAGGCTTTCCGATTTCTCATTCTGGCTATTGCTTGGCTAGCGTACGCATTCCTGTTCCTATCTCTTTATCCTTTTCCTTCTTCTCTCCTGTTCTTCATACCAGGTGGACCCGTATTATCTCGCAAATCTGTTTCTCAACCTTCGAAACTATTAATCATATGTACTGCTGGCTAGCAGCTTCAACGAACTCAATCGGACAGGGATAGAAGATCCGAAGCAAATCACGAGAAACATTGAACTGCATATAACGTATTTGATTAATATACTACTTCAGCGCAGATTTGACGTTGCATTGTAGAACATCGCAACCGTCTTGACACTGTCCTGTCCTGTCCTGATATCCGCTGAATTGCCGCTGTGCCTTGACTTCACTCGGCTTAACTTGCTCAAAAGAACCTATCGCGGCCTTCAAGTTTCTCTCAATCCGCCAACACTTCGATCAAGCTGTCCACAGTACAGCCGGTTCAGTCACTTCGGTCTTCTTCGCAGTCCATCCAGTCTTGGCCCTAGAACCTTGTCGGGCTATCGGCCAATAAATAATTCGCAACCATGAGGTAAGGAAGGAAATTCTCTTGGTACACAAAAGCTCTAGGCTTCTAACGGTGGTCGACCAGTGACGAGACGGACACTATGCCTGATGATCCATTAGGAGGAGCAGACTCTATTACCTTCCTAACGCAGCCCACCCAATGCAAGAATACGAGTCAGTGAAATTGCTCTTTCATCTCGGGGTTTCTGTTGGCTCATGCTCTGGTGTATTATAGCTTTATCATGGCAAGGCGGAGTACAACCAGTGGTTAGTCTGAGACTTCGAGACCATTGTCCGTCAATTTCCTGAACGTTCTCTCAACAGCGGGTCGAATTCTATCAACAAGATCCGCACGGTGTTGGACCAACGGGACAGGATTGGGAAGTAGTCTCGGATGGGTGCGTTATGAAGTCCATTTGTCTGACAATTGGGCTAAGATTTTACGCCCAGCATGTTCAACGTGTATTACAATCAGTCGGGAGGGCCGACCCTTGAATGGCAAACGAATGTAGAAGCTGGAAAGAACCTCTGGGTCGTCATCGTGGACCATGCTGGCTCATGTGAGTTGTCTAACGAGATTCTGTCTTACTTGGTCGTGACTGACTTTGCCCCGCAGATTCACAAAACTCTGTGCCCTTCTTGGTGCAGAACTCAAAAGAGTATGTCATTTGATAGACCTATTCACGAATGCAGTGAGCTGACGAGAAAACCAGCGACAAATGCTTAACGGAAGTTGTCAAAATGCATCGGATGGAATCGCTGCTACCTCACTCTTCTGTCATTCTCCTCGCTTTCCTCATCTTCACCACAGCTCTAGCGGGCTACTTCTACTTTGTATATCGGCGGCTGCTGAGCAAGCAGACAAATAAACGAGTGTCAAGTGTTCGACCAGTAATCGATGATGGATCTTCTTCGGTTTATACTACTACTTCAGTCAACAACGTCACGGAACCTTACATGATTCAGCGGGCACTCACTCCCAATTCCGGCTATACCACAACTCCGCGCCAAAGCGCTCTTTCTCTCAATCCAGCTGAACTAGAAGCTGGCACTCAAGGTCTCTTCTTATATCATAATCAAGCAGGAAACAATCAACGCAATTCTCAAACTTCTTCCAATCCTTTCGCAGACGATGTGGATGCTGAATCACCAATGTCAGCAGCAAGTACTGTCGGTTCTCGATTCCCACTGCTCAAAGCTCCAACACCAGCAGCTCGATTACCAAAAGACATAGACAGCTATTCCATCAACAGTTTAGCTGAATCTAAACGATTATCAATAAAAACAGCAGCTACCAAAGCCTCTTCTAACGAAGAAGAAGATACTCTTTCCCGCAGTACATCCCTGACTGCATCTACAATAACATCAGATGGGGATTCAATTGTACCCCAATTCTTCCCTATTCGGTTAAATGAAGAACAGACTGGAACATGGAAGAGCGCGACAAGTTCTGCTGGATCGAAATGGAAGAATCCGTTTGCTGATCGATGAGGGTCCTTAGAATTCAAACCTATATGTTATATTTGTATGTTGTTAGGGATAGAGGCTGTCAGATATTAATATTGTACTATATTCTCGAGTTCCGTGCGCTCAATTATACAATTTTGGCCGCTGATATACAATCACACAAGACTTTGGACTTAATGGAAGCGGCACACCGCCTCGGAAGGACTCCTTGCTCCGGACTGGTCTCTTCTCGAGAAGGAGAAGCCTGAGGTGTATCTTGCGAGATTATGCCATCAGCAAATCAAGCTTCCTCTACTTGTACGATTCTGCTTCGGCCTGTGAACAAGGATAGAGCGAATACGATACACGGATCTCTTTGTGTGGAAAGAGCATGTAGAAAGCGTGATCTATGCTGATCAGGAATTGGCTACAACGACAGTCTTCTTACGAGGGCCAGATGGTCCATCTCACTTCAAGTGCGGCCTCCGACGCTTCTGGAGGCACCTAGCCTGAAACAGAAGTCAAGGAGAAAGGAAGAACAGAAGAGAGAATGAGGATCAAATTATTGCGAAGACACAGTCAGCGTCGATCAACAGCCGAATTGTGATCATTACGATCCGCACAGATTCATTTGATGCAGTAGGATCATAAACCAGGCTTCTTGAGGTGGTAAATCACGAAAATGCTGCCTCAAGATCAGTATTGAAAGCGTTGTCACAGTCATAAATCTTACTATATTATCTGGCGATAGACGAGAAAAGGGCAGGGTAGTCGAGAAGCCATCAACCAGACTGAGATCTGGTATGCCAATAGTAGCAGCGTTCGCTAGAGCACGAGCAGACCAGTTCTGCAGTCGAGTTTGTGTTCTCCATTGTTGCTCTTGAGGCTATAAACGAGGAGCTTGAGCAATATATCCAGCCAAAAAGGAGTACGCACTAGTTTTGAAGGAACGCTAATTACTATGACCTTTGGTGTCGGAGGTGCATTAATCCCTTGGTACATCGCGCGGGCGCGAGTGAAAGCTGCAGTCATGGCACTCATATAGGCTAGAGGGAGGAAAGTCTCAGGTCAACTTCATACGATTAGATAGTAAGACAAACTGCGTGTGCTATGTCTTTTTCGAGCTTGATGCGATCCCTGCATGATCGAAATGTCAGCCACATGAAGACAGCAGTGCAAGATCGTGCTCACGCTGGAGATGATCAGGACATCCGTCTCGTAAGGCTGCTCTTCTCCAATGAGATATCTGAGATGTGGATCCCACTTGAAGTCAAAGACTAGATCAGGAC
Organism: Kondoa subrosea; assembly: GCA_039545335.1. NCBI lineage: Eukaryota > Fungi > Basidiomycota > Agaricostilbomycetes > Agaricostilbales > Kondoaceae > Kondoa > Kondoa subrosea. The sequence goes on along the minus strand of BCIN01000002.1, from coordinate 2,238,343 downwards.
CGAGTGCCTGCGTTTTGTTCTTTGCCTTCTCCTGCAAATAATAATCAGTCATGGTAATGGTAACGATGTAATACGCGTACATATATAGGCACTTCATCTCCTTCCGCAAGCAGTCTTGGTATAAGACCATCAAAGGTCATGCGAACATGAGAATCTCCCTGTGAGAAAGGTTCAGCGCCAGAATGACCGCCTGACAAGGCTGCATACCTGAATGATGATCCTCCTTTTCTTGTTATTTGCAAAACACTTCTCTCTTTCCCTCATACCATCCGTACCGTTCAATATCGCCATATTAGCTCCGTGAAACCGACATCCGAGAGGCTGAAATCGATATGGAACGACCGGAACCTCTGCATTTTGACGGTTGGGGGAAGGATCAGGTAGATAGACGCCTTCAATGACACTTCTAAAGCTGCATAGTGGTAAATTTTCCGATCCTGCTAGAAAGCGAACGGAACCGGTTGGAGAAGTGTTTGGTCGAGTCGGGAAGGCGAAAGAACGACATGAAGATGGGCAAACGATACTGGCTGGTAATTGATCGCTAGATAGACCGCCTTCGGGTAGCAGAGGTGTATCGATCAATCTTGGTACTAGAGGCATATCGTAACGATCTGACTGCCTGATCCATTTTTTCAATGGACATGTGCAAACTCAATGAGTTTGGCTCACCTCGCGTCCCATAGCGCTCCGGTATCAGGGTTCTCCATGATTTCACTGAAACCTTGATAACGATCATACATGTGATAGACCTGGATGCTGAAATTGCCAGCATTGCTCAACGTGATAGGAAAAGCATATTGACACGGCCTTGTATTGTGGTTGTACTGATTCATCGCATCAGCTAAGATAACCTTTCAATAGAAAATGACTGACCTGATATGGAATCACAACTGATAGCTTCTGTGCACCAGAAATGACCACCTCAAATGCGTCAGGCCCCAGATTATTCCTGACCATTTCTGCCTCTTCCTTGAAACTCGTTATCGGTAGTGCATCTGAATCCCTGCATACAAGAATATCCGTCCTTTCCACAAGCACAGTAAATGTGTTACAGGTTTGTCTTTCTCTCAATGGGCAGATGGAAATTTTGAATTCTGGGTTGATAGAAGGCTGCTCTACACATTGATATAGATCTAAAGGAGAAGATAAATCGGGTAGAGGAGGTATAAGAGGACTTGGACAGCTTGATTCTATTTGAGAAACTGCTTCAGAAAGATCTGGCTGCAAAATATCGCCAACAGATGTATTGATGTATCTTCTGACAGGTTCTTGCTTTTGGTACAGAGCCAGAGTTATGAGTAGAACAACGCAGAGTAGGCCAGCTATAATGCGTCTGTTCGAAATAGCTCGAGGCCGCTTGCTTCTGCCTCCACCCAGGTCAGGTGATTGCAGCTGGATAGAGCCATTGGAGAGGAGAGAAAACATGGTGCAGATGCTGCAGAAGAACGAGAAAACAGCATCACAGAATGGATAGTGAGGTTCGAGCGCAGACTTGGCAATTTCAATTTGCAATTCGCAAAGGTCAAAGCTTTAATCAGCGAAAAGAGCAGCCGTATCATGAGGCAGAGTCCAATCGACTGATGACTCTACACGAGGAAGATGAACTCGTCGAATGAGAAGAAGCCACTGCGCTCTGCATGATTTTCGGACACCTTCAAGGTTTTTGACATTGGCAAGAGTAGTAATACGGACGATATGTCCCCTTATCACAAATACATTGTTTTCTACCTATAACTTCGCCTGAGGTTCCTTGGCTGCTTCTTCCGACATCTTGATGATTTCGTCAACTACACCAACAGTCCATTCTGACCCTTCATCAGTAGCTAACCAGCCAGCTTCAGCTCCAGCTTTCTTGAGTCCTAGTACATGGGAAATGACTTGAGGTCCCACACCACCTTGGGCTAGAGTAATTGTTCAGCATAATTTGATTAAAGGTAGAACGGAGGCCAATTTACCTCTCAAGCAAGCAATAGCTACTAAAGATGTACCTACTCGGTCCACATCCCCTTGACGAGCTGGATTAGAAAGAAGAGGACCATAGTGCGATTCGAGAATATGAACAGGTAGATCAGGATGATAATCTTGCAGCTTATTGATCAATTTGGTATCGTGAGGCGCGTAGATTGCTTTCCATAAATCAGACTGAGAGATACAAGTTAGCTACTACTAGCCGATATCCAAAATGAACGTACTCCTGAAGTACGGACGTTTGGGAGATTATCAGGTTTGACTGATCTAAGGTTGTTTGTGAGGACAGGTCATCGCAAAAAGAGAGAAGCTGACCTCGATGATTGCTTCGACAGCGCTTCCTTTACTTCGGGATCGAAAGCTGAACTGAGTACACCGAGTTCATTGATGATCTGCCTTGCTCGTTAGAAGAAAGTCGATCGCCCGGAGAAGTGGAATCACCTTGGCTATGCCGATGAATCTAAGCATCCGTAAATTGCAGGCCCGAGCGAATCATACAAATGCTCACGAAATGCACTTTAACCCAGTTTCTCGCATAACAGCAGCCCTCTTCGCTCGCTCTTCTACAGCCGAAACAGTTTCCTTCAAATGTCCATACAGATGAACCAGACTTCCAGGTGTGTTGAGCGTATAGAAGGAAGCGCTCGTTAAAGCCAACCAATGGTTTGTAGGAACTGAATGCTTTGCGGAAGTCTCTTCGCATCTCTTGAAGAGAGATCTAAGTGCTGTTGCTGATGGTCCTTTGGCTGGATCACCACCTCGGAGCAAGACTTGCTTGAAGGCAGGCGTGAGTTTGGCTGACATAATGGTTTGAGGAAAGGCCAGGGCCAGTTGAAATCTGGCTTCAGTGGAGGACGACGCAAGCACAAGTCGCTTGAGTATATTATGGCTTGTAAGAGGACAAGAGGTTGCTTTCAAATCCTATGCAACTTCGGCGGTTTTAAATACCCGATTCCGCTTCTCTCTACTTTTCATGCTCAACAACGTTGATAAGAGTACCAATTGAGGGCAAGATCTCTACTCTGAATTCGTCACCCTCTTGCAGCCTGATCTTTGGGTTTCTCATCCAACCTAAACGCGGGAAATTTAGCGACCAATTACAGCTGAAGCTAAGGCTAAGAGATGACTGACCGATTCCTGCTGGAGTACCAGTCAGGATCAAGCAGCCTGCTCGAAGTGTTGTCCCTCTTGATAAATCTGAAATCAGTCGAGGAACATCGAAGATGAGATCGCTACGATACAGTTCAGCTTTCTCATGCGGATGGGAACATATGCTTGACTCACTCGAGACCACTTTCTTGTACTACTTTGCCATTCAGTAAACCTCTTAGCTTCAGCTTTGATGGATCTGGGATAAGTTTTGGTGATACAATGCAAGGTCCGGCAGGTGAAGCTTTGTCAAATCCTGTCACATATGCAATGAGTAATGAGCGAACAGAGAGCGATAGAAACTTACCTTTTGAGAAACACCACTGGCTTTGATCGAATTGGGATTCCCTTGAGCTGACATCGTTTGTTGATGTATAACCTAAGACGTAGTCCATTGCGTTCTCTACAGACACATCTTTGCAGTCTTTGGATATGACCTTGGATCTCTGTGATCAGAAACTACATCACTAGCTTAAAACGAGCAATACTTACTACGCCTAATTCTGATTCAAAGTCTGCCGAATCTGAAGGAATAGTCCATTTGGGTACAATGATCTTAGCTGGATAAGGGTCGTGTATGCAAGTTGCTGGCTTTAGGAAAATGACAGGTACTTTGGCTACAGGATAGTTCAGTTCAGCTCCCAATCTCTAGTCTAGAGCAGTGCGTACGAATTGGGAAACCTCCTACAAACCGAAAGCTGTCAGATGTACCCCGCTTGAGCGTCAGGGCAACTTACCTTCTTTCGCATGACCTTCGTAATTGAGACCAATGCAGCGGATAGTGCCAACTTCAGCCTCTGACAGCGGAGATAGAAGTCTATCAAGTATGAGTCAGATCTATTGAGCTCCCGAATTCGACATTCAGACAAGGCGAACCTTTCGACTTGCTCAACTTGGCCTGTCTGTTTTCCAGCATTCAAGATAGAGGTTCCATCTATAATTTGATGAGCTAAATGACTGGCTGAGCGAGGTATCAGCCTACCGTAGACATTGACATCGATCTTATCTCCAGCGAACGAAGCAAGACCCAAATCAATCGTAGAATTGACAGGCTCTCCAATAAGAACTTTGGAAGGACTGGATTTTGGTACGAATCGTACTAATCTGGACCAGGATGAAGTTGACATAGCTGCTATAGTACGTCTGAAAGCCATGATTGTTTTCCGACATCTTTCCTGTAATCTACCGCATGATTGGTCGGGCCATTGCCTTTCGACAGGGTACACAGGAATCGTATACTACATAAGCTGCACTATCAGGCTTGAGTCCCTTGCATTATCCCGTCTATCTTTGCCTTGAGAAACTTCAGAGAGAACTTTATTAGAAAGAGCAGCGGATGTATAGCAATGTAACCTTACCTCTACGACAGCATCTGGACCCTTCTCCACTTGTAAACCAGCTGATGTGCGATATCAGGGCAGAGAAGTCGATAGCAAAGCTTGCTCACTAGGAATTGCAGCAGTCTTGATGCCTGGAATCGTTTCTCGAGCGATTCGTTGAATCTCTTCTTGCTGTTCTGGAGTCCACATAGAAGCACAGAAGAGGATACCGGCTGAAATAGTAATATTAGCTTGCTACAAACACAAAATTTTGATCTCACGAGGCGGTTGAATTGATAGCAGCATTGGCTTTACACCTTCGATAGCTAGTCTTAACTGTGAGAGATTTTCTCGCACAACTGAAGCAGCTGCTTACTGGAGCTATTAGCTGCATGTTTGAGGCTATATCGATCCTTGATGTCTTCAATGAGGATACCAATCAATCTTTTCGCACGCTCGGGAGCAGTGTTCTGTCTTGAATGTAAGTACACGTCTGAGACCAAGTACAGTAATATACGTACCACTGAGCACAGATTGATAGGAACTGATTTCCCTTCGGCTTCCGCTTGTTCTCTTTCATATTGATGTATCAAGGCTCGCCCGTAATCTGCTTTGTTCGGTAGCCTGTTGATAGTATGGATATGACATTTTGCTGGTGACTGTTCGCGCGTAAGCTTTGTATGCGTAGCTGTAGTTCAACCTACCGTATTCGTGAGGAAGACTGTCGAAGTATATTAGAGTGGATCAACGCTTTGAAGACCTCTGACTCACTTCCGCAGTGGAAATCAAATTCGCAGAAAGTGACGGGAGAATGTAGGCGATAATAGTAGGGATCGCCCAAGCCAAACTTCCCGATCCCTTTCGAAGTATCAGAACAGCAGTCAGCAGGTTTAAAGTTTTGTACATACAAGCGAAGTAGGTCTTGTCTAGATTTGATTCGAGCAACTTCATGCGAGCATCGTAAGGGCCTTGCGGCAAATAGTCATTAAAGGAGCCGAAAATGCGCATGACTTGAGCTTTTTGATCTGGGCTGAAGGTAGATACAGGGCAGCCCTCTGTATATGCTGTCAGCTACTCATATAAATGTCATATGATGACTCCATACCGTATCTAGATTAGCGTTAAGAGACATGTAAGCTTAGCCTTGTTGATATAGCCAACACAAGACGAACGGTACAATTCTGAGCACAAGTATCAGCAACATACTACTGATAAGTAAAGCGACTCACCTGTTATCTTGTCGAGTTCCGCCTAAATGCCTTTCGTCAAAGGGGTTCCACCTATCTTCTGCTAGACCTTCTTTCATATCTTCATTCAGCTGTGCTTGCTTCTGCTGTTCAGGTTTCAAGCTTCGCATACTACGCACAACACTTAAGACTCAACAGATTTCCGGCTGTCTAAGACTTACAGGTTGAGGCCCTCTATTTCTTCTACGCTAAACAAGCGCAGTCCTTCGTGAGGTCCCTCATCTATCCTATCCGGTTCAGCACCTAGGAAGGTTGGACCAATGACCATTCTTCTGCCTACAAACATAACGGAAAGACATAGATGATGCCCAAAGATAGTCCATCCCCTTTCAACCAGCTGTAAGTAACCATAGGAAAACAACGAGTACGGCAGAACTTACCAAGGTTTCTGATGGTCTGGATGTCCGAATAGTCTGAAGTTGTAAGAATGCTCGTTGAGTACTTTCTCTCCATTAACCTTGCTCAACATACATAAGCAGCGGTATCGAAGAGACTGTGTAATGACATACTAGTTTTCCCAAGAAGCCATTGGTCAGCATGCAGCCATGCGTCTTCTTGAAGCCTGACTCGGATAGCGAAGCCTTGAGAATGGCATGAACCGCTTCTTGCTTGTCTTTCGAGATTTCGTCTAGTCTAAGGCCACCTGGATTAACATAAAGCTCTGGATCTTGATTCGAAATCAGAGAGAGCAAGTGAAGAGACAGGGTTCTGCTTACTTGACCATAGTCTAAGCAGATCCGAGTCGATGTCCAAACAAGTCTTAGTCTTCTCTTCTTCCGATAACAGCTGCATTAGAGCTTGAGCAGCATCACAAGCCTTCTCTACTGGTGCTCCTTCATCTTTCGCCCATTTGTAAACAGACATATCCACTTTCCCATCTACAGTGAAACCAATCCAAGGCGTCTCCAAGTTTTCCGCTTGCAGTCTATTGATCAACCATGCAGGTGCATCAATCTGTTTTCTGCTTTCACACCAGGACACCGCATCGTGCTTGTCAATGCCAGCAGTTCTAGGATGATCTGGCTTTGGAATTATATCTCTAAAAGAAACGGTCGCATCGGTTCTAGGTGTAGCTGGATCATCTTGTAATGCCAGACCACTGCTACGAGGGACAGACATCGTTGCTGGAAGTTCGCAACAAGTTGGAAGGTAATTTATTTGAGCCGCGTTTGAGCGATACATTACGTAATACGTATTGATATTGCACAACTACAAAGATACAGACAAAAGAAGGTGATTAAGCGTACTGCTGAGCATATGCCATCGTCCCGCTGCTTATGGGTGCAGTGCTGTAATAAGGTGTTTGGACAGGCATGGCATAAGTTGGTTGCTGTTGCTGAACAAAGACCGGTTGTTCCACAGGTGCAGCGTAGACAGGCGGTCGCGTCTGATTTGATAGGTTCTCGAATTCATATCGCTGGGCCAAAATGAGTTGTTCTTGACGCCTCAGAACTGATTGAACGTCTTCAAAAACAATGTAGTCCTGGCAAGAAAATCAAACATGTAGCTATGACATGGAATTCAAACGTACTTCGAGCTCTTTCCGCCTAAAGTCTTGGTACGCGGCTGATGCGGCATGTATAGCTTCCGCTTTCGAATCTGGTCAGATGCAAGAGTGAGCAAGAGTGACCAAGACGAGAGCAAGTCTTCTGGCGCACGCATATGATTTAGCTTATTCTGAAGCTGCACAAAGTCATCGTTTGCAAAAGCTTGCAACTGCTTCGATCATTAGCTAGACTTAATTGCGATGTGTAACACCTACATCATGATAGAGTTGTTCGCTTGTGCATCTTATCAGAGAGTGTCTCTACGGCAGACTTGTGCCACTCACTATTCGAAGCGCAATTTCCTGCTCAGGCCATCGAAAGCAATCACGCACAATTGCGTCAATATAGCCAAACCAGTGCACATCCACGCGACCAGTAATACAGTCGTAACATTACCCTGCGTACATTTCCCAAATTCTGTATCATCAATCCTAGGTCCTAAAGCGTTGACAGTTGCACAAGCAGCAGAAACAGAAGAAGCCAAAGTAGTAGTTGCGCTAATGCCACAAAGAAAAGCTCCAACAGCAAATACGAGGAAGAAAATCTCCAATCGTTTGGCTACGATCATTTCATGTACCCATCTTTGCCGTTTTGCGAATTCGTCCCTTTCTGCTTTTCGTAAATCTATGACTGCCCAGATTTGAAAGACTATGGAAGTGATGAAGAACACCATAGAAGCTAGTAAAGATGATGCTTGAGGTCCGTAATTGTTCGGCACGGAGGTTTGTAAAGAGCCCAAGCTAACTTGAGTATAAGCTTGAGCATAGAAACTGTTCAAGGCCGATGTCGAGCAGTTCTTGGTAGCATCCTGAGATTTGATACAGTAGCCTGAAAGACCTAACCAGAGATCAGAATGAAGTGTGGCACTGCTATTTTTCGTTGAGCCTTGTTCGAGATGTAAGAGGAAGCCGCTTGAGGAAGAGCTGATGAAGGTGCCCGAGCCAAATACAATCATGAACAGCATAACTAGAGCAGCTAAGATAGGTATCAGAATGCTGCCAGCAATCCAAATAGGCCAATGCGATGAAGAACTCTGTTCTTTCAGCGAAATAGCCAGGAGATCTTCCTCAGTCACGGCATCTCGAGGAATGATTAGTCCAGTAGCAGGATCAATCCTCTTGGTAGGCGAATGGTATGGATTCTGAACTTGATTCGGCGCAGCTTTCAGAACAGAAACTTGTCTTCTAGGCGCAGCTGCCAGCAGTTTGCGCGCCTTCTTTTCTTCTCTCCTTCGAGCGTGATTGACCAGCATCAGGCCTCGATAGATCGCAAGCAAGAGTCGTTCGTAAAAGAGGCGCGGTCAAGAGGGCGTGAGCGAAGAGACGACAAAGAAGATGACAATCCACTCAGAAGCGACACGTAAAGTATACAGACATGACGCAAGGATGAAGAAAGACCTGACAAGAACTGTGATCCATCGAAGCGCTGCAAATTCCATATGTGAGGGAAATTCGACATTTGCGCAGAGCATGTCAACAAGCCTCTGATGGTGCTCGGGTGTCTTCTGTACTATTCGAAGACACCATAGCTTCGAAATAGAGAGACAGCGCAACTTCGGTAAAATCTCTTTTGTCTTGTTCGCACAAAAGGACCAATCGCCCAAGGCAGACGGAAAATGCGACAAAAGCCCTTACCGACTGTTCGCAGAGGTCTGGAAACCTGTAGCATCCATCTGCAATCTATCAAGCATCAAGGCATAGTCCAGCGAGCATGTCGAACTTTATCCAAGCCATTCGAAGCAAATCTCCAGTTTCGCGATCGCAAGTGGTACACTTTGCGCCCTTCTTCTTTCATGTAGCGGCTTTCGTGATGCTGTTAACTTCACTCTTTGGCATACCGATAGTGAAAGACCCTCGATTCTCGGTCCTGCGACTATTGCCAGCGGTTGACGATCCGACGTTGGACCCTTCGAAACCGACAGGCATATACTTGGGCATCCTGGGTGAGATCAAACATCGTAAAGCTTCTTCTTCTTCTGACTTATTGCAGGGTCGTGTTATCAATACGAAACGCCGGTCCTCACGTGCACGAGAACAGCTCTGGAACCAAATTACATTGCATCGATGGATGCACTGAATCTACCTTCAGCTCTGGTCGAGCGATCATTACCAATGGCTCTTCGAACGACACCAATTGTCTTAGTTGTCTCAGTCATAATGGTTGTCGTGGCTTTTCCTCTTCTACTCGTTCCAATGCTGGCCCGGTTCACAAGTCCAAGCTCGCCTTTAAGAAGAATGAAATACTCAGTAGCGAAATGGATCTTCTTCACTGGAACAGTCATAAATTTCTCCGCTTTTGTCCTCACCCTATCTGCGACTTTGGCTATACAAGAGCAGTTCACAGAAGCAGCAAGCAATTTCAACAGATTAGGAGCGCTACCTATGTTCAGAGCAGGTTTAGCAGCGAGTCATGTACAACATGCGGAACCTGGAGATGTCTTCAGACATTGTAAGTTGGCATTGACCTCATTCATTACTCAGCAGCCAATTCATCTGCTGTTTCAGACTATGCTGCCTATGCCTTCCAGATCATTTCGGTATTGTCATGCTATGGCGAATGGGGTAAGATTTGATTCCCTAATTTCCTGGATCTGGCTGATCTAGGTACATTTGAACAGAATTCTGGCCACGATTCGACACTTACATGGGCAGCTGGGCCGGGCAAGGATCAAAAGCATGAAAGAACAAACGAGCAGGACTCGCAGGATCTCAAGATTATGGCAGGTTGTAAAACATGTATAGACAGACGAATTTGAGGGTGCACTTACGCTACTACCAGTATTTATATGTAATGCAGCGACTATCTCACGATGTTATATAGTCCCTCGATCTCTAACTCTTTCTATTATTCGCCGTGAGCTTTCTTCGAAACACGACTGCTTTAATGTCTTCCTCTGTGTACTGCATTGTGCTGCTGTTTTCGAGCGATTACGCTGCTTCAGTCCTTGTTCTAGCGTTCATCGTGATTGATTAATTTCGATAATTTCGTTTTCGATATCTCCTCTATCCGTCTCCTGAAGCCGATAGACGCAGCGGTAAGTAATATGCGCTCCGAGACCTATTGGCGCTAATGAAAAGGCTGGAGGAAGGGTTCTTCTGAGCCAGCTTTTGCCCGCTTTCGAAGCTCTTCGCGATAGTGCAGGGCCTCCTCCGCCCAAGTATGCTCGTAGGCGTCGTCTGCAGACACGTCTGTATCTTTTGAATTGTTTGATCCCTTTGTCCTATACCTGTCATTTCACCTTCCTGACGGTCCTCCTTCGCGAACGCCTATTTCATCACGATATGATCTCAAGACAATAACAACAGAGGATGTCCATCGTTGACTCCCAGCAACCTCAGACGATCTATGAAGATCTCTCTAAGTACGGCTCTACTGATCAAACGCCAGTTCAAAGTGACCGGACTTCTTGGACAAAGCGAGCTTTACCACTATTCATCATTGGAGCAGGTCTTTTCTTCTTCGTTCTTCATTCAGGTCTTTCTTGCGCCACTTCAGATTTAGGCAAAATGTTTTTCGGATTTCAATGGACTTCTCCAAAAGAAAATGGAACGATTGTTCGATTAGGATCTTTTGCAAGACAGACTTGCTTGGATGATGTTTGTACTTCCGCATTTATACCTTCAGACAATTTCGGAGAAGCTTCAAGGCAAGATATCTGTACGTTCCTCCTTCCACGATTATGAGGATGCAGGCTGATTTGCAGCATGTAGTTGCTTTTTGGGTCGCTTCCAGATTTCTCGTGATCTTTATCGCAGCATGCCAATGGCTGGCTGTAGCTCTCGTTCCGCATCCGCGTTATGAAGAAATGGAAATACGCATTCGAAGATCCCTGAGGCTGTCTCTGGTACCTCTACTACCACCTCTACCCCTAGCGTATATACTGTGAGTCTTAATACTGTTTATCTTGGCGTTTGATAACCGAGCAAGCTTTGCAGGATGTCGACTATAACAAAAAATCAAACCGGTTTGCAAATAGGTATTGCTTCCATCATCACTGAATCGCTATCGATTTCTTTGATCGTCTTTGGCGTATGGATGGCTTCACTTCTAGGCATGGATCCCGTCTATGTTGATATGCTTGAACGGAAGAAATATCATGATCGACAAGTACAAGCGCAAGAGCAGTCAGAGATGATGGAATTGAAAGAGAGGAGGAATATGGCGAAACAGATGGCAGCTGAAGAGAGGAAGAAGAAAGAAGTCGGTAAGTCTGATCTGTTACTGATTGATCTCCACTGATTCTGTTATATCTTGTGCAGTACAGAAGCTAGTGGGGAGCGACAAGGATACGCAGAAAATGCTCAAAGCTCGAGCGCTCGAGCAGATTATGAGCGGAAACTCGACAGCAACCTCAGCGAACTTCAAGCAGCAACAACAGCAAGCAATGTATGGCAATCCGTATACTCCTTATACCGCTACTCCTTACTCTGGGATGCCTTCGGCTGGTTATCAGCAGCAACATCAGTACGGGATGTATTAGTTCAACAACTAATTGCGTAGGCAGCAATAGTTTCTTCAGTGTCATGGTGTATCACAGGTTGTATAACGGGCGTCGGCTTAAGTTTAGAAGTGAAATTAGTCCAATTACATAAGATTGCAACTTGCTCCCAAACCAAATGAGTGCCGCTGCTCAGGTCGCTCCTCCATCACTGCGAGCCGATGCAAAAGCTCGCAAGCAAGTCTTCAAGCCCGTCGTATCCAACGCCTATGACTTGCGATGGTCCGCTCTGCACACTTCGCACACAAACCTTGGAATTGACTTTCTTTCCACAGGCCTGCTCTGCCTACTCATGCTCGCAATCAGATGCTGCTCGCTTTCAAGAAGCTTCTGATAGCCGTGGCACCTTACAAGGAATACCAGCGCAAGCATCGAGGTGGACGTAAACCAGAGCGCAAATCTAAGAAAGCTGCTCAAGTTAAGGCAAGAGATGCAATGGATACAAATACTGCTCCTGAAGCCTCTACTTCTACTCTACCAGCTACCCACGAAATATCGTTGCGAGGCAGAGACAGACCAGTCAGTATCCCAGATTTCAGACCTCCAGCCAAATTTGCTCCTCGTCCCCGTCAATCTGATGGACCCTATCATCCTAATCCGGCTCCTGATGAGCCTGAAATCTTATCTAGTCTGGTATTGGGTATCAACGGGGTAACCAAATGTCTGGAAGAGTTGATTGATGCAAGGCGTAGACAAGCACTTGGACTTCCTCCTAAATGTCCTCCAGCAGTCAAGAAGAAGGGCAAGAAGTTCAAAAGCAAAAAGGAGAAGAAAGCAGAACTTGCTGCAACGCGAAAGAAGCTTTCTTCAGTAAGCAAAAAGAGCAAAGCGACACCAAATATTAAGTTGCCTGGCAAAGAAAGTGCTGTTTATGCTTATTTACGTACACTGGCGGAACAAAGTCAAACCACAACTGGTCATGCTGGTCCTCCAGCTTACGTCCCAAACGATAAGAACGATCCAATTCCTTTCGGTTTATCTCACCGAACTGTCTTCCCTCCTCGAACCAATAAGAAAGGTCTCAAGCCTTCACCGCAAATTACGGGATCTATGTGGTCTTCCTTACAACCACTTCTCGAACGCTCCGATCCAGAATTCTGCAGGAAGAATCTAAGACCAGCCCAACCTGAACCTGTACAACCGCGATCAGTAAGACAAGCGAATATGCTGGACTTACAGAAAGAGTTGCAACATTTGGAAAAGATCATTAATTCCGATACTCCGAAAGCGACTTATATTTTCCTGGATAACGAAAGAGATCGACTTGCGAAGCGTTACCATGGTAAACAATGTTTCGATACTATTTCAAGAGCTGTAGCCAAGTATCGCAAATTATTGGACAAGCATCAACTGGACAAAGCTGCGAAAGCTGCGGTCGCTGTTGAAGGAGGAAATTGGATCGAATCAGATACAATCGAGGAAATGGATGTGGATCAAGGATCGGCAGTCGAAGATGAGGAAGAAGACATTTCACCTTTGCGATTGATCTTTGTTTGTTTGCCTGACATCAACCCACCTTCTCTTGTCACTCATCTGCTCACTTTGGCTTGCACCGCAAATGGTCTACTAGCGAGAGGCAAGACTACCGAAGCAGAGGTGGAAAAAAGCGGGATGTATGTAATTCAGCTGAACAAGGGCGCAGATGAGGAATTGGCTAAAGCTTTGGGTATTAACCATGCAGCAGTGGTCGGCATCAGAGTCAGTGTATCTTTTACGTTTGCTGAGGACCGCGCCTAATCATATGCAAACAGGCCTCTGCACCAGAACTAGACGAATTGCTAGCCTTGGCCAGACATCACCTAAAATTACCTCGTGCAAGCTGGTTGGATGCACTACCACCAGCTTCTTCCTTCGCTAAGCCCGTTGATCTCATTCCTACCCAAATCGGTCGACCCGCTCCGCTTACTGCTGTAGTGTCGCAACCTACTCAACCCGAATTCATACCAACGCACATTAAACATTTGAAGGTCACCATACCGCTCAATCCCAAGGCTTCAAGACAAGCAAGAAGAGCAGCCAACAAAGCAAAGGTACAAGCTAGGAAAGATCGGAAAGCAAAGCAGAAAGCAGCGATTCAACCCGAACCTGCTGCGGACAAAGAGATGGGTATTGCAGAACCTCTGGCGGAACCAGCTCTTTAACGGAAAGAGGTGACAATACGAATCTGTTGGGGACTCTGTGTGTGTTTTCAGTGGTATTACAATGCATTAAATACCATCTTCTTATCTATTCGTCTGAACATACATTTCGTGAGACCCATGAAACGAGATAATATCAAGCAACCTATATGTACATGCGAAAGAAATGCTAGATAAGAAAAGAACGACAAATACATGTGTGTGCTATATCGAACAGCAACCCGACACCCTGCAACTATGGTCTCCTTCGTTGAGGTCCTGCGCCAGTTTGAGATGCATTGTTGGCGTAGCGAGCGACTGAACCGGTAAGGTAACGATTAGCTGGTGCAGCGGAAGAAGCGACTGAAGCAGGCCGCTCGCCCAATTGCCGAGAAGGCGGTCGGGGTGGTTTGCTGCTGCTGACAGATCCTTGAGCTGAGGCTGGTCGCGCTGCTGTTGCTGTTTTTGAGGGTCCGGCAACCGGTGGAAGGGAGGGCAGCTGGGACAAAGATGTCTTTCGCGATATTTGAGAATTTGAAGCTCTTCTGGGTTGTTTGCTTGTAGCTGCTACAGGAGGTGGGACTCGTTGCTTACTTGCTGCACTTTTGCTTGAGCTGTTTGACAACGTAGGTTGCATTGCAGCTGACAATGGACTTTTTGCCAAAGCTACTTGCTGATTGAGAGCTGCTGCCCAGATAGGAGGCTTGCAAGCGGACTTGCCAATGATTTTGGGTAAGACTTCCAACCACATTTCCTTCTCCGCATCGGTGTCAGCGTAGAATTGGATTTCCGAACCATCCGCAAAGTGAAGAGCAAAGCTTCGTTCAACATGGTAACGTTCCTCTTCATCGGAAATCCGTTGCGAGTGAGCTGAAGACTTCCCAGTTCTTGTAGAGCGTTGAGCTGTTCGCTCGCTGCCAGCAACCTCGCCGAGTGTTTCGGTATCGTCTGCCGGAAGATTGCAATCTTGAATGTCAACAACAAGTGAAAGATCCATGGTAAGCTGCATCGCCTTGGTCACTTCATTGGAAGCAATGAGCTTGTCACCTTGAGCTGTAATCTTTCGACGACGCCAAGTCTGCGGTAACCTTTAGCCCAGCCCTTAACGTACGAGAGATCGGCTTACTTTGCAATCAGCGCCCATCTGACTGAGGTTACCCTCATGATACTTGATATTGCTTTGGCTCAATTTGTGCAAACCATCGACGCAATCAGCCAATGAGAGGGGAAGTTTATCGCCCGGAACACCTTTGATAGCTGGAAGAGTGAAGAAATCAACCCTCATTTCACCGACAACATGACCTTTAGCGGATTGTATAGGCAGTTTCAAGGTATGGCGTTGATTTTCGGATTTCTTCTCGATGCTGCTGAAGAGTATTCTTGCTTCGCCGATAAGACCAGTCATATTCATCTCGTAGGTCAGAGGATCTGCTCTGGGAGCTGCAGCTTGATGGACTTGAGCAACAGAAGCAGGTCTTGAAGACTTGCCGAACAACTTGCTTCTGAAGCCCGATTTCTGCTTGACTGGCTGGTTTTCTTGAATGGGTGCAGAAGCAATAGGACGCAAGTGACGATTGTCAGGCGAGTTCAGATCTACTTGTACCGCCAGAGTAAACGAAAGTCCATCAGGAGCCAACCTGTTCATCACCAAATCAGCAAGCGAACTGGGCTGCCAGCATATCACTCACAGCTCCCATTCAACTTCCTTCACAACCATTTCATTCATCAGAAGCATTGGCTCTGATTCTATCTGCTGCTGGTTTGTGTCCAACCCAATATTGCAGTACGTCGCGTGACGTGGCACAGGAAGCTTGGGCAAGCTGATATGGCTTACTGTTAAAAGACTTCAGCATACTTCAAGCGTAAAGATAGAAACAGCCTACTCTTCATGAAAAGCCGCTTTTGTGGAATCTGAGACTCGTTTTCCCGATACTGGCGAAGTTGTTCTTTGTATTGATTCTGTCGGCGATCAAGTCACATAAGTAGGTGTAGCATTCCAAAACACGACACCTTACCATATCAGAAGCTTTTCTGACTTTCTTCCATGCTTTAGCTGGAGCAACCGAAAGCAAATCACCAGCAGCGCTGTGTTCGGCTACATCGCTTAGAACCTGAACTTTGCGCTCGCGTATACGATACGATCGCTGAAGAACAGATGAGCAGGTGTGAATAAGCAAATAGATTGTCACTCACATCCTTGTTTTCATAGATCTCGTCTAATTCGCCTCCCAATTGTTCCGCAAATCTGGGAGTCGGCGATGAGACCAAGGAAGGTAATCGATGTGTTTGAGCATTTAGTAGTGGAGTCGGCGGGACAATGACCAATTGCTAGCATGATGTATCAGTCATCAAAATTCAGCAAGAAAAGATGTACTTACCGCTTCTGGTTCTCTTTCTTCCAGAGAAGGAGAGCGTTCGACATCACCAGTAGATAAGCTCCTTCTTCGACCACCTTTGCTAGGCAAAGGTACATCCAAACCATCTTTCGCTGCTCGAGCTCTTCTTCTCGCCTCAAGCAATTTCGCTTCTCTCTCTGCCAAGTTCTCCTTTGCAGGTACTTGTGGAACAGTAGATGAAGAAGACAAGAGAGGAGAGTCGTCTTTGGCATGGATAGTAGAAGGAGTAGTAGCTGTGGTAGTTGGCGAACCAAAATAATCTTCACCTTCATCATCAGAGGAATCAGCGTGAGTGGTAGAGGAATTGAACTTGAACTGTTCCAATGGACTTCTCATAGCTTGCAAAGCCTCAGGAGATTTGCCAAGAAGACTGACTGAACCAACAGGTGAAGGTAGCGATAGTTGCATCGGAGGTGCGGCTACAGAGGGTTGAATTCGAGGAGGTGTCACGCCAGTCTCTACTACCAGGATATCAGCTTTTTTAGCAGCCATCTTTGCCTCCATTCTTTCACGCATATTGAAACTTCTTTTGCCATTCAAACTTCCACCGGTATTAGTGGAAGAAGCAAGTGAACCATTTCGACTAAGATCAGAGCCGTCACTGACAATGGTGCCAGCCATTGAAACAGTGCTGGCTCTCAAAGAAACAGGTTTAGGAATTTGACTGAAAGTTTGAGGAGGAGAAGTTCTCTTAGCTGCTTCTTCTTCTTCTTGCTTAGTAGTCAAAGCATCGTAGTCGCTAGCGTCGAAAAGCAAAGGGCTGACGGCATCAACTTCAGGTATAGAAAATTCACTTGCGGTTCGGCTCAATCGAGGGATTCTGGAATAAGAAGAAAGCACTTCCTCTTCTTGCGGTTCCTGTTTGATTTCGTCTTGTAGCTCTTCCTGCACATCTTCTTGCTGCCCGTTAACTTTCTGCTCAGGAAGACTTTCCGGCAGATTTGATCTTGTAGATGAAGTCTGGGTAGGAGTAGGTGGTAATCTGGGTAAAGGTCTTCTAACCAAGCTTCCTTGTCTGACTGGTGAGTTGTTGAGTGAAGTCAAAGCAGAATCAACCAATGATCGTTCATTTGGCGAATCAAAACCAAAGCTATCTCTTCGAGGTATAGTCGAATCAGCATAAGAGGAAGTTGAGTCATGCAGAGTAGGTAGACCGGAAGCTGTAAGGTGAGGTCGATGCATGTGGTTGACGATCATTTTCTTTTCGCGAGTATTCTCAGGTGCTAAACCGGTTCCGTTGCCTTCCCTGTATTCGTAGTCCGGCCGGCGAGCAGGGGAAGTTTGTACATCTTGAGAAAGAGTATAAGCACGAGTAGAGTGGTGATATTCTTCCTCTTGTGGAGCCTCGCGATGAGCTGAGATGGCTGCGAGCTGCTGTTGGTTCTCAAGCATATCTTCTTGCAGGAACTTTTCGAGCATTTCTTCCACAGAAGGCGTATGTATGTTTTCTGCGGTATTCGTGCGAGCTGTTGATCGGAAACTACAAATCAAGAACAACGCTTTGTCAGCCAAGTGATCACTTACGAGCTTCTTCAGTGCTAGAAGTAGTACTATCCGAGTAATTGGAACTCAACGACTCCCTCCTACTTTCATCCTCATACTCAGCCTTTTCAAACTCCCTAACTTCATCACCGGAAGCGAACGTGACAGTTTTCAAACTTCTAGTTGATCTTTGACTAAAGCTCAAAGCCATCGCTTCCCCACCACCTCCAAATTCTCTTTCATGATGATCTTCTTCGTATTGATCCATACCAGCTGTAATAGAAGCTAAATCGGAAGAAGAGCCAGGTGGTGTAGGAGACATTGTTCGGGGGCCTTTCATTCTTTTGGACTGTTGCAAAACGCCATTGGTGGAGCTGTTCAAGGACGAAGCAGAGGTGGAATGAGTCATTGCTGAAGTTCGAGTAGGTGAAGTGATGGTCTCCACTGATTCAATGGATGGTTGAGATCGATGATGTTGATGAGAGGCAGGTTCGTCTGAAGTAAAGACGCTACCGGAGACCAAAGAACGATTTCCCAGAGCGCCAACCGATTGACGAGCTTTCCTTTCTTCTGAATGATTCCATTTGGGTTGAGGTAGATCAATAGGTGAAGGCATAGGTGGTGCGACCCACTTAAGATCTTGAGTCTTGTTGTTTTGACGAGATTCATTTGAGACTTTCCGTGATGGCGAAGTACGAACATTGTTGCTGAGACCTAGACCTAGAGCTGAACCGGTGTTCTTGAAAGAAATGTTTGAACTAGCTAAAGAAGACATTGAATCCGTTGAGCTTGATTCGGTCATTGGACTAGAGACGAATCGAGAAGTTCGAGGAGACGGATGCGGTGACCTGCCTGCAGCATTGCTGCCTCCTTGTTTGAAGATGGAATTGGAGACCAAGCCTCTATTGAGCTGTTTGAACGAATTTGAAGTTCTTCTAGGTTCCGGAATAGTGCTATTGAGATTGTTCTCTTCTGAGGAAAAGACATCGTCCTCGACTACAGGTGAATTTCGTTTAGAGATCTTGAGAGGCGAAGTCCAGCCTTTGGTCGAATCGGACAAAATCGAAGATTTTGAAGGAATAGGTGAAGCTGGTACTTTTTTCTTACTAGTGCCGCCATACTGCTGTGGCTGAGGTGAGGTCTGAGTGAAAGTAAAGGATTCTCGCAAAGGCGAGCTTCGAGTTGGGCTTGCCATGTAGGCTTGTCTTCTTGTAGGTGATAGCGGTGCCTGTGCCATTATGATCAGACTGTGCTCTGTATACGTATGCTGGCTCAAGAAAGAGCGCACCTAGTCTTGTTGCCAGCCTGTGAGATTCCAATTTCACCTTGTTGAATAGCTCGATCTACACTTTGCTACTTTCTTGCTTGCAACCAAGTGTATGCAGGCTAGGACCTATTCTGTCGAGTGTCCGGCCGTCGAGCAAGGGTATCGCAAAGTCTTTGAAGGGGAAGAAGAGATTTCTGACGCAAAATCAAAACAACAGTTCACGGTAAACATTGCCGACTCTTCAAGAATCGCTCAGAAGGCTTTGTGCTGCAGTGTACAGTTGTGCTATGAGGTTTACTTTGTATACTAGCAAATCCGAAGTGTACAGTTGGCGCGTTCGCGCTGAAAACCGCGTTCATGCTTAATATTGATCTCACATCTCTTGATCCACGTGATGTTCGGTTTCGAAGTAGCCATATTTCAGCTGTGGTCCTTAGTAGCTTGCGAGATGGCCGATCTTCAGGCTCGAAATGCCTAGATCATGTCACACGATCTTGCTTACGACCCTGACATGTCAAGCCTGAACACGGAACGACGAGAAGTAGGAAAGGGACAGGCAACGATGAGATGTTCCCGATGTGGATCAAAGAGGACGAGGTGACGTGAGTGTGGATGAAAAAGCATGCTTTAGTGTGAGATTGCTTGCCTACTTGAGGGTCTGCGCGCAGCTGTGTTGCTTCAGCGCCATGGATAGCGTGTAAGAGACGTAAAATAACGACGGAAGGACTGCTAACAAGGCCTAATGCCTCGATCTAATTGAGCAGCACAAGAAAAGCAGGAAGATGGCAGAGAACAAGGAGAAGAAAACACAAAGGTGAGACTAGGGACACTGGAAGTAGATTGAAGTGGAATTGCGGCAGACAGAGGAGCAAAGAAAGGCATTCCCACAGGCACGATTGAGTTCGATGACTACAGTAGTATATCGACGCCGGTCACGGACACCTAGGCTTTTCCAGATCGCAGCGAAAGTTCAGCATGAATCGTATGACACAAGATAGGCAACGTAGAGCTTTTTAAGACACTGATCAAAATCTTGTGATGCAAAGACGGATTTTTTGGAAACGTCGATCAAGTTGCACCTTCAGTCACACCGTACTTGTTTGTCAGCTCAGATAGGAGATACCAGAGCAGAATCAAGGCGGTGCTTTGGCGGAAGAGTCATGGAAGTCAATGAAGACAGAAGACCCAATGAAATTTTTGTCGCTTTCGAGCCCAGAAGACTACAATCATATCAGTAGCTGCAACCTGCTAACTGTTTCCTTGATGTCAAGGCTTGACCTCTGATCGTTGACGGCTCTATCGCGAGTCTGCCTTTGAAGAGTAGTTAGCCGCAGCAGCACTTATTAACCAACCTCCTGAGCGGACTCTCTCACACTTCAATTCATCACACTGGAGCTCTGGACAATGCCTCTCGAGTGCTGTGATCAGTTTTGGCCGAGTGTAGCGGGACCGCTGCATGCTCGTGCCTCCTCTTTTCTGTTTGACTCTTGCTCCCGTCCTGCGCTGTCCAAGCAAAGGCGTCACTCAGACCATGGGACAGCTAACGGCTTGCCGCCAATTCCCGACGCGATTTAATGCTGACTTTCGTTTTATTGATTGTCTTGCCTTACGCCCCTTTATGCTCTCCAATCTGTCCTCCGCTTTCCCTTTTCCCTGTTCCACTACGAGGATCCTCAGCTCACAAGCGACAACTTCAATTCAATAACAACATGACAGCCAAACCATACATTGATTTCGACGGGGTAGAGCGGGTATTCGAAGGTCCCGCGACAGCTGATCTACTCAAGCTAGTCCGCAGAAGGCAACTGCTAGAGGATAACCGGGACGCAACTATATGGTGGTCTGAATACTGGGAGAAGGAGCTGTATTTCGCCAGACATGACAAGGAACGAACCAACAGTGTACAACATCGGATGGCAAAGCACAAAGCCGAAGTCTTCGGTTTTGGCTCTGACGAAGGCGAAGCATACGTGACGAATGTCAGATGGATGGCAGAATACTCAAGTCCCTTACGCTGGATTGGCGGTTATACTCATCAATTTCTTCTGCTTGAAGTGCAACACGGAACAAGCACTTATTTTATCCGGATCGACCGACAGCGACAAAAGGACACCTGGGTAGGACGCGCCGAAAGCGATACATGGAACAATGCGTATTACAACATGTATGTATATGATGCTGCTGCTGCTGCTGCTGAGCAACTTAGCTGATATGCACTCACAGATGTATGGCTGAATTGCGATTCGCTCGAGGTCTACTCCCGGTCAGCAGCGTCTGGAAAATCTTCCAAGACGCGTCCGCGACCGGTTCCTACAAAGTCTTATCTGGCAACTGCTGGTATCTCGCTCGTCAAATAATCTATCGCATCTTCGTCGGCCATCTGCTCAATTGCTCTTTCGAAGAACAAGGAATGAGCATCATACGCATGGACAATCAAGTCGTTTCTGATCCAGATTCAGTTTATGCCAAATTCGATCTTCTGGATCTTATCATTGACAAGACTAAACGACACAAGGCTATTGCGTCTGGCAAGCATATTTTGGACGTCGCTCGCCATTCAGGAACGGTTGCCACACTTATCAGCATTACAGGCGAGGTAGTCAATTACTTGGCTTGCTTGATGAACATTGCATTGCCTGGTATTGGCTTGCAAGCTTTTGCAGCAATCAAAATCGGTTCAGCAATCCTTGGAGTAATTTCTTCAACAGTCAAGTTCATTGTCGGATATCTTGGACGAAAGGCGTCAGCTGCACTCGAAAAGCGGCAAGCAGCTGTCATAGGCAAGCTCATACAGCATCTGGAAGGGGCAGGGCGCAAGTGTCAGCTCACCTACGATGGACTTGGCAATTCTCCAGAAGCGCGGAAGACCTTCTACAATGGTATCACAGTACCTTTGTTGCGCGCCAAAGTCTTTGTGGACTCTGGCCACCTGATTGAGGATAATATGGAATACTGAAGATTTGGCTCGTGATAAGTCGCCAAAGATCTTGTATATAACTAAATGTTTGTAACACTCTGTATGATGGATATCTGATACATTACTGTAAAATGCGATGGCCTGTTTTGTACCAATACTTGTGCACAACAATCTACAGACGACAAAGATTCGATGAGCTGATGACCATTAATTCGCTAGAAGCCCATATTGCTTGACACGGAACAAATGAAGCCAAGTAGACGCGGAAGAGAATGCACCAGACATCAGACGGGCACTTGCAACACATTCCGAACAATACTTTGCATCATTACAGAACTGTTCAGACTGTTCGCCGAAACCTGGATTTCTGTTACAAGAAATGAAAAAACAGTCAGTCTTGTTTGCATGTCTGGAAGCACTGCGCACCTCGTCAATGCATCGCACGAAATCAAGTCCATTTCGAACCAAACGTCTTTTCCGCTTTCTTCAACACTTGCAAAGCTCCAACAACGCTCAATATTAACCCTACATCCACACTCAACAAAGTCAATCCACCCAACATGAACCTCGGCGCAAACACTTTCCAAACCATAAGATGTCTTCTTAGAATCGCAGCCACTACCGCACTTGGCAAAGTGATCAAAGTATGGTAAATCATGAACCCTAAGCAAGCGCGTAAAAGATATCGCATCATTGGTGCGGTCTTGTTTTGACTTGAAGCGAAAGAAGGTGAAATGTTCCAGAAAACGAAAAGTGGAACTGCTGCTGCGCTGAGCAGGAAAGGACCGACAGTGTTGAAGATGACGAGTAAAGGTGAAATAGGATGAATGATGGTTCTCAGGCCGACGAAAGCGATCTTCCATTGGATTGACGATAAAACAGCTTGATGACCGGTTGCGAAGAAGCCGACAAAACCAAGCAGAGCCAGGGTACCAATTTCGATGAACTTTGTCGGAGGTAGAGAAACATTTAGAGCTGATGTCTGAACCGCGTCTGTTGGTGTAATCTTGCTTGCCAGTAAGAAGGTGTGCTGAATGATTTCGCTGTCCTTCCTGCTATCGAAACTTTCCAACAGACAGAGCATAACGACAAAAGTGACTGCTAGAGCAATTTGACCAACGGGCTGATTGAGCGGAAAGAAGAATGCGAAGATGCCGGAG
This sequence comes from Kondoa subrosea, assembly GCA_039545335.1. Classification (NCBI taxonomy): domain Eukaryota; kingdom Fungi; phylum Basidiomycota; class Agaricostilbomycetes; order Agaricostilbales; family Kondoaceae; genus Kondoa; species Kondoa subrosea. The sequence goes on along the minus strand of BCIN01000002.1, from coordinate 2,215,276 downwards.
AAGAGTAGAAGATAAGATGATCCCAATGAATTTGCAAAACCGATAATTTCTACCTTCGCCTTGAGTGCTGGATCAGCAGAACGAGTTTGCTTGATAACGATGTTGAGAGGTGAGTAATTCCAGACGAAACCAATGCCCATGATAAGAATGATGAGCAAAGCTCTTGCCAATAAGTTCTTGCTTGTCATCAGTAAGTCCAGGAGAACTGGATTTGCTTGAACAGCTCCAGTAGCCCATTCTATCATCCAATAAGAAGCACCTAGCCACAGACAACTTCTGAACCCAAGTGAGATATAATAAGGTGCTATGCCTTGATTGGATTGTGAGAAGTCTAGGAATGCAGTAGCTATTCGAGGTAAGTAGATTGCTGAAGCTAAACTCGCAAGAAAGATAGCGATGCCGAAAGGGGTCAACGGACCGGATGGAAGGTTGAAGTTGGCGTTGCAATAAGGTTGCTGTTCTTCTCTGCAAATGGTAGAGACGCTGATTATTCGCACTCCAATCAGAGCAATGAATGCAAAAGCTGCTATCCTCTTCCTCAGCCTTGCTTGTGGCGCAAGGAGAGATTGGAAGAGCAAGAAAACAACCGGAACTTGAAAAAGAAAGAGAACCATCTTGTCTTCCCATAGTATGAAAGAATTGGATGCGAAAGATAGACCATGTAGCAGTGGTAGGGCTGCAGCCAACATGCTCGAAAACTGCCAGTTCCTATTGATCCTGACTACAAGTCGGCGGCGAAGTGATCTGTTCTTGCTTTCTGAGCCAAACATCAATAATCCAGCTTCCGCTCCAAGAGCTGCTCCAATCGAGGCTTGGTAGAAAGGTAGCTTGAGAGTTGCGCAAACAATGCTTCCCGATATCGATCCAATTAATAACCCAATGATTGACGTTCGAAGCCTAGAACGCAACTCCGCATTTTGGGAGAAACATTTTTCTTCACTTGTAGTAGCATACATGACAAAGAGGACCGGTAGAGTGAGAACCAGGATAGAAAGACCCAAAACCATGAGCGGAATATTGAATACTGCCCAAACTGATCTGCTGACATGAAGTGTTGCAGCCATAAAGTCGAAGTAGTTTGAAAGCGAAGGAGCGATGAGTGCCGTCTTGTATATGGATTGCAAGAGATCAAAGTGCGGCCGCAAATCTTCACCACCGCTTGTATCGGAATGTGTGTAAGTTTGAAGAAATTTCATCAGTTGTTGTGCATTGATTTGAGCTGCGGTTTCGAGTTGAGTAGGAAAGAGTTCTGGAATAACACTGCCAAGATTACTGAAAGGAATAGGAAGACCGAGAAGAAGTGACAGAGTCGGTACTAGGGAAATTTGCTGCACGACTTTCCGACCTTCTTCGTCTTGCGGAGAAGTGAGCTGATCTACTTGTAAGGTTCCAAATCCTTGTTTGCTGTACATCCAAAGAGAAGCCGTCGATTCCTCCATGGTATCTCCTCCATGGTTGCCCTTCTCATCCATACCATGATCACCCATCAAGATCAGTAAATCATCTTCTCTCAACGAATGGACAACCTTTCTCAGCATAGTGTCCGCTTCCGTCAATTTCCTGGTCATTTCAACATGATTTGGTCCCAGTCGATGCCCAACATGATCCAAACCAAGGAAATGACCAATCAGAATATCCCATTCCTGTTCCTGTTCCTCCAATAGCGGATACAGATGTTCAATGACACCATTATCGACGGTATCAAGATCCTCAACATTGAAAGAATCATAAGGCCAAGCCATAGAAGTGTTCAAGATAGATTGAGTTTGATCAGCTAATGGATCGGGCAAAGGGAATACAGAAAGCCAAGTATCGTCTCCCATGAAAGCAATTTGTTTGCCAGCTTGTTTAGCTTGATAGAGCCAAGTATCTTCCAAAATACTGCTTCCAGCGAAATTGCTGCCTGCATCGACAAACGTAGGTAACGTGCCAACTGTGAGCGCTTTGATACGTTGTAGAGTAGTCGTTGGCGGGTCTGCAATAAACTTGAACATGAGAGAATTGTTTGGTTCTTGCTTTGACATTTCGGTAGGGTAGGTCAAAATGTTGCGATAGTAGTTGGGTTCAGGTACTTCAGTATGAGGGAACATGAAGTCGTAACGCAGAGCATCGACAATGAGAACGACAGCTCGAGAATGTCGAGCGGGCAGACAAGTGTCATCCGAGCACACAGGAGCGTGATTCTCCAAAGCTACACGAGTGAGAAGGAAACCTTGAACGAATACATAGAGTCCAGCTGCATGCAAGAAGAAAACCAAAGCCAAGCTAGCTAGGAGAGTCTTGCCATCAGATAGGCGACCGAGCCAATTCGCGCGTTTGGGCGGAAGATTTTCGCTGTGCAGTGGAATGAGCTATCAGTCTCTAGATATAGGATTGATCGCAATACCTCATTCTCATTGAAATAACATGACAGCTTCAGGTCAAGGCAATTCAAGTTTTTGCACGTTTGCTTTCGAACGATCTTCTGGCCAAACTCAAGGATGACTGAAAGGGCTACTAAAAGGCAAAGGCTGGACAGCGCTGATGAGGACGCTGATATGCAAGATCGCGATGAATACTCGGATCTATCTGGATTGAGTTCAGAGGGTGAATCATTGGACAGCGAGGGAGAAGCGATAGTGGGTGCGAACGAGGCAGCACACCAGCCGAAAGCGAAGAGTCAGTGGTCCAGGCTTGAGATCTACAGGAGCGAGCTGATATTGCTCTGGTCATGCAGAACCTCGCAAACGAGCTCTATCACCTTCTGCCTTTGGTGCTTCTCTCAACACACTATTGGGCGCTCCGGAACCTTCAGCAAAAGCTATTGCTCACTTGAATAAAGGCAGCAAGGCAGATACCATAGCTAAAGAAGCAAAACTTGAGAAAAAGGCTTTGAAGTACCTGCAAACCACAAAGCATGAGCGTCAAGAGCGAGGTCATGTGAAAGATATCATTGGCGGATGGGGACCTAGACCTGCTATCCCCTTCTCTCAATGGCCTAACGCGGATGATCAAACTCCGTGGACTGTTGCTGGTGCCGAAGGAGAGAAGGCGTTGCGGAAACTAGCTCAGAGGGGTGTGGTCAAGCTGTTCAACGCAATCAGAGTGAGTCAAATTTCTCTTACGAAGTTGGTCAGTCAACTTGAAGATATGCAATAGGCCGCACAAGGGACAGCAGAAGACGCGGATGCTACTACACTGAAGAAGGAAATCATTCAACAACCGAAGATGAAGGCTATCGAAGGATCTATGCCAGCTGTCGAGGCCTCAGTAGCAGGGATAGAAAAGCACCGACCAAATCTACTAGGAACAAAAGGAAAGGAACAAGCTTGTGCGTACCTTGAGACTTATACACTGTCTGTGCTGATCGAGCCTGTATAGTGGCTAACTTGTCAAAAGCGAGCTTCCTGGAGATTCTCAAAAATCCTGGTCAGCCCTCTGTGCAGACCTAGAATGTATGTAGTTGTAGTCAGGTGTTCAATATAGGTACTGAAGTGCGTCATTAGATTGGTTATTTTTTCGTCTGGCTTAAACCCTGCACTTTTGCACTGATTAGTTCTCATCTTGCTATACCACTTGCGAATAACAACGTGTCCCGTCTAATCGTGCTTCTGCTTTTGCTTACTGGCGGATTGATCTTTTCAGAGATTCGCGCGTCCACTTGCTCGAACTCCGAATGACGCTTTGTGTGTGCTCGTGCTGAGCCTCGCCAAGTTGGGCTCTTGTCGCTTGAGCCTTACAAGAAGTGCTCGGCTTACTTCCAAGCTATATCTGATGACTGTCGGCGCGGATCGCGAGGTGATCAGACCTCGTTTCATGGGTTGCCATTGACAACTTGCTTGCCGAAATGACATGTTGGTAGCGCAGCCACCTACATGTCATATTTCTCTGCTCTTATTCCTCTTCTCTCTTTCCAAACTTTCTCGCATCCGGCATGCTTTTTCAATCTCTCATTGCTCTGGTGCTGCTGGCAGTTTCCTCTCAAGGAGCAAAGACCGCAGGCGGTCATAGATCGGTTCTGTCTGCACGGTCTCACAAGCTCGCGCCACGGGCTGCTCGTCTTCTACATGATTGGCCAGTCGAACAGTATACCAACCTCATGTTAGCTAATCTGAGACAACAGGTCGGGCGAGAACTTCTTCAAAGCTTTTGTTGGTCATTGTGCAATATCCATACTCCTCACTTACTCCTATGCAAGGACTTTTTCGATGCTGCTGATCCGACCCATGGTCAAGTATGTTTTTACCCTTGGAAAGCTTCGACTGATATCTGATAATCGATCTGTACAGGTTACTTATGGTATGTCTCTTCTCTCTTCGACGCCTCTCAGTTGCTTCCTTCTTGCATAGGCGAGTTCCACGATCTAGCTCATGTAAACGACGACGGCAACGTTATTCTCGGTGTGGACAATAAAAGTTGGCTCGATGCTGGTCAACCAAGAAGAAGTATTCGTATGCAGAGCAAAGAAGCTCTTCAGGCCGATCAACTGCTGGTAATTGATGTCAAAAGAATGCCGTGAGTTTGAGCCGAATCCGAACTCTTGGGCACCTCTCAACCCTCATGTAGTACTGGATGTAGTGTATGGCCGGCGATCTGGTCGTAAGTCTGTACACATCCTCGAAATGCACACATTGCTTATTGAGTTCAACAGCAATGTGAATTTGCATGTGACACTTAAAAGGCGATGAGCTCACATATTACCGCCAGGGCCAAGCGAAACAGTGGCCGTAAGTGTCGCGGATGCAGACCTTGTGCCTGGCTGATCCCTGTTGTATAGTCGTGGAGGTGAAATCGATATCATCGAGGGTCAGTTCCTTTGATCATGACATGATACTCGCTTTGACAATAGTGCTTAGGTGTCAATTTGTTATCGCGCAACCAAGTAACTCTTCATACCACCGATGGTTGTTGGGCATCCCCGAACGCACCGATGCTGGCCTCTGCCTTGACCACCAATTGTGATGCTGCTGTGCGTATCTACCGGACCCAGCAACAGTAATACTCATCCTGCTTCCACAGATCAATAGCAATGTGGGCTGCGGCACTCGCGATTCTGGAGACGACTCGTTTGGTGCAGGTTTTAACAGTGCCGGCGGAGGTGTTTACGCACAGCTTCGAAATCGAGAGGCAATTACAGTCTGGCGATTCAATGTGAGTGGTTATTTTCCTTCCTACAAATCTCTATTCAAATAATTCCAGGCCAATAACATTCCAGAGGACATCTCTAGCGGTCGTCCAGACACCTCTCTATGGGGTACACCCATGGCCTCCTTCTCCACCAGAACATGCGATCCAAACTACTTCACTGATCAGACTGTTATAATTGTGAGCTCTCTATGCATTCAGTTGACTTCAGTTCTAGGCTGAGTATTGGCTACAGAACACTACATTATGCGGAGGTCAGTCTTGAGACTGCACTTGTCAACATTCATTCTAATGGTGTTATAGATTGGGCCGGAAGCACATATAACCAAGTGCGCTTTCCCTTCTGTCTCTCTCTAATAATTTCCTGACGCGTGAACTTAGGATGGCTGTCCTGGTACTTGCAGTGATAGGATCCGCGATCCCTCGAACTTCAATGATGCTTTGTCGGTCATTGCGCTAGTACTTTGATCAGTGCTGATTCTATTGCTGTTAGCTGGGAGATCAGGAGTCTCAAAGTATATCAGTACTAGAGGTGCTCTGATTGTGGTATGTAGCTAGCGGGCTAGCTAAAGGTAGCTGTATTCGGGTTCAAGCCATCGTCTGTATTCTGTTCTACCTTTCCTTTTCTTTGATTCCCGGTCCTTGTATGTCTTCGCTTGCTCCCATCAATTCCACTTGCAGATATTGCAAGAGATGGCGCGGTGATGCAAACTTGGTCAGCCATATGACTGATCAGGCCATCAGCGGCATTCCTCACGTTGAACTATGTCTCACCTTTTTCAGAAGCTCGATACAACTTATCTCTTCCCTCTCTATCATCCACTATCGGTCTACTACCGCTTTTTACAGCAAGATTCACAGCCTCTTGCGATGCATTGTTCGGAAACCATACGATTTTGTGCGCAGCCATGATGTCTTGTCTCTTCTCTGGCTGGCACTCATCGTAAATTCCGGCTGGCAATTCTTCCAAGAGGTCGAGCAAGACTACTTCCAGGTTTGCAGAAGGCGGAGTCTGACAGCGAAAGATACCGAGACTATTGGCTCGGAAAGGCTGTAACGGAAGATAAGGAGAGCCGTACACTGGTCCGCGAATAGGAAGAGGAGGCTCGGGGAACATGCGAGCCGCTGCATTAAGAGAAGACAGAAACAGCTGGACATGATCGAGTGAAAGTGATGTGGAAGCTCTTCTACCTCGGCGACCGCGACAAGGGGTTGCTTTTCTGGATCCATACTGCGGAAGAGAAGAGCGAGAGGTGCTGATTAGTAGGTTTGTCATTATAGGCGATGAAGAATGAACTGAGTTCATCGCCCGAACAAAAACATTACAATGTCTTGTTTGAGCTGTGTCCCTACTGCCTCGCGGAAGCTACACAAAGATGGGATCTTATCGCTTATCTTATCAGAGACATTCTCTAGCACGTTGATCGCAGCACTTAAGGGCCTTGGCAGGCCAGCAATGCATGTGTGCAGGAAGAAACGTTTATATCCAGCGTCTCGGAGCTCTCTCAGCTCTTCTCTCCACCACTGGCAGCCTTCCCTAAAATGATTTCTTTGCTTGCTCTTGTTGCTCTTCTGCCGGCAGTCTTGGCCCATTCAGAGCACTCCCACTTGCTCTCCAAGCGTTTTCAATCCCACGGTCTGCAGAAGCGATTGTACGCGGGACATATGTTACATCCTGGCTCGCCTAAATCTTCCCGTTTATCTACAGCATTGATGCTCAAGGCAACACTAATATCAGTATTATACATACGAATGATATCCGTCGGTAGATCTATCCCAAGTTTGGGACAATGAGCTCATGCAGATCATCAGATGCTCATCTAGATGAATTCGTTCGAGGGGTATGGTGCACACTAAATGATATCCGTCGTATCTAATGTTATTACCAGGGCGGCGACTGCGATGTTGGAGATACTTGCTTTGGAGGATATGCGAGAATCAAGACCGAGATTGAGCGGCTTCAGTCTACAAGGAACAATGACTCGCTTTTATTGGATGCTGGTGATGAGTTTCAAGGCACTCTCTTCTACTCTACCGCTACCAACGGTTCCCTCATCTCTTCTGTTGTGAATGAGATTGGCTATGATGTCGGAACAGTGGGAAACCGTGAGTAGAAGATTGAGACCTGTTGCCCATGATGCTGAATAACTGCCAACAGACGAATTCGATGACGGAGGTTGGTGACACTTACGCGACTGTCATTGCATGCTGACCGACTTAGTGCTACAGAGATCAACCTTGCCAATTACATTGCGACTTTGAACTATCCCATCACCTGTGCCAATATCGAGACTGCATCAAATCTTTCAAGTCAACTTGTACCTTATGTTCTCTTCCCTCAACACAACCTAGCTGTTGTATCTGTTCTGACACCAGAAACCAAAGTGAGTTGCTCTTTTTAAAGCAAATGCACGGACGCTAATGTTGATCAGACTATCGCTTCACCTGACGAGAGCACCAATATCACAGATCCAACTATTGCTATGCAGACGACTGTCGATGCACTGCTAGCGAATAGCACTCAGAATAACGTGACCCGCATCATCGCTGTATGTCCGAGACTACCACATTTGGCTCATTCCAGCTGATCCAGCTACAAACTTGACAGCTCACACATATTGGGTACGACGAAGATATAAAATTAGCACAAAATACGCGCAATGTTTCGCTAATTGTAGGAGGACAGTAAGTCCAAGCCAAATATCCAGTCAAATTCCGCAGGCTGACGATTGGTTGTAGCTCTCATACACCTCTAGGAAACATTACCGGTGTTCAATCTGCCGGGCCTTACCCTACAATTGAGACAAATGTTAGGCTTCTATTGCCTTTATGCTTCTTCTGCTCTGCTGATCTTTTCGAAAGCTGGACGGCGATGAGGTATTCATTGTGACTTCATATAGATGGGGATATGCTCTTGGTCACATAGGTGTGTCTGACTTCGCCAAACACAAGTGCAAAGATCGCAAATTGATACTCAACCTCGCAGATGTCGCCTATGACCAGAATAACAAGATTGTTAGCTACTCGGGAGGACCAGTCACTTTGACCAACCAGACCGCTCAAGATCCGACCAGTAAGCCGTTGCTCATTGCGATCAATACACTGCTGATACAGCAGCGAAAAGTCAACGCGACAGTGAACGCTGCGCGAGCACCATTCAAAGCGTTCTCAGAAGAAGTTGTCGGTTCAGCAGCTGCCGACCTAGGAAATGCTTGTTATGAGGGTCAGTCGAAAGTCTTAGCCGGAACCTTTAGGAAATTTAATCTTTGGTTCAGGCGAATGCGCTATGGGTAGCGTTATGTGCGATGCATTCATCTGGTACCGAGCACAGACTGGTGTTACTGTCGATGGATCTATCCAGAATGCTGGGTAAGCAAAACAATCTTGCTAGGAGATAGCTGACAAACCGGTCTATAGCGGGGTCAGAGCTGCTCTACCGGCTGGAAGCATCACTAGAGGGTAGGTCATCGCTACTCTGTCCTGTTGTTGTGTCTCAATCAAGCTTTGCCCTTTGCAGGGATGTGTGAGTTTGGCCAAATTCAATTCGAAACTTGGCTAAATGATATTTGGGATACGAAGCCTTACAGTCTTCCCCTTTGGTAACTCCGTCGTGGTATGTCATTCCCTAAAGGGGCAGGCGTTGTCAGCTGACTTTCATTGTTTTTTAGGATGTTCAATTCACCGGTCAAGAACTCGTAGACACTTTTGAGGGGATTGTCAGCGGCACGAACCTTAAAACAGGAGAGGTAAGCAACGCACAACTCAGTCTCGCATCCAGAAAACATCAATAATGGTCGCAAATCAGGAAATCGATGGTTTCGTGCAAATTGGCGGAATGGAATTCGTTTATAACCCCAACGCAACTGTTGGACAACGTCTTCTATCACTCAAAGTAGCTGGATCGCCTGTTGATGTGTCCCGAACATACACCATCGCAACGATTGACTTGTAAGAAGTGGATCATAACCACTCGCAAAATAAACACTGACCAATGAGACAGCGTCGCTGGAGGCGGAGATTCATTCTTTGACAAGCCCTTTGGTGCTGTGCTCGACACTCAAGATGTCGTGTTGACGCAATATGTGAGTACAACACGTATTTTTGCATGATCAGCGCTCAAAGACACTTCATTCTAGATTCAAGCCAACTCTCCTATTCAAGCACCTACTACCGGCCGCATCACGACATCCACCAGTACCGAGCGATCCGTCACGGCAAGCGTCAACGGAACAGCTTCAGCGAGCGGATCTGCTAGCTCGGGAATGCCTTCTTCTTCTTCGACGATGGCTTCCACAGTGCTATCTGTGCTGCCGTCACCTTCAGCTACTGCTCGTCTCGCTCGATGGGTTTAGCTCGATGCATTGATCGAAAGGAAGAAATCGCCCGTTAAGCGCGAATGTTAAGAGATACATGACAGAAGTCAACCATACTGTGCATACCGAATGATATATAGCGAGCCAATTACATCCTACGCATAACTAATCCCTTCTTCTTATCCCCGACCTTTCTCCCGCCTTTTGCGACGGAGATAGGCTCGAGTTGATTTGCTTGCGCTGTCGCTTGCTCTGAGCAACGACATAGACAAGATGGTTTTCGATACTGTTAGAGCTGAAGTCAAGACCAACAAAGCTAGCGCATCCGCGCCGCAGCCAAGTCAGTCATTCCTTTGGCAATCTTTCGGACGCAAACTGATCAAAGTGTCTAACGCAGAGATCCCGTTGGACCAGGTGTGTAGCACAGCGGGATTGCTTTTCATGTGGCTCATCTATTGCCTAGATGCCTCAAATGCAAGGTCAGTAGCTTGCTTATTCCAGTCTGGCTATACCTAAATATTGTGCCGTAGATCTAAGGGCAGACAACATTACTGAGAATGTGCAGTCCATCAGTGGGCTCTCCCTCATACGATCAATTTCCTGAGCTGACAGGGTTCGTAGATAGCGGCTGCGAGAATGAGCGACTCAAATTTGTCCTTCATCACCTTGTTCAACATGCGCACGACTTTATTCGCGAGACTTCTATTACAACTGATGAGTGGATGTGCGCAGCTTGCAGCAGAAAATGGCCGAAGCTGATCAGACTATAGGGCTGGCATTCAATTCCTTACCGCTGTTGGTCAAGTGAGTAAACGCTTTGCTGAGCTGAACCAGCAGCTGAAGAAAGACTAAGAAATGTACCGATATCAGACAGGTAGCTCTAATTATCCTCGACTTACGCGAGGCTAATGCACGTTTTGACAGGAATTCATCCTTTTCAGCGATATCCTCGGTATTAGCGCTTTAGTCGACACCTTGAACAACCCAAAACCAGAAGGTATCATTGAATCGACTGGTCGGTCTCTCATTACCTTGCACCTCGATGCTCAAGCTAATATTTGCTGGCAGTTCTCGGACCTTTCCTTACTGCTGATGCTCACCATCTCGAAAACGGAGACACTATCGCTTCCGAAGGATCAGGAGAATACTTCTTAGTCCAAGGTCGAGTGACGGACAAAGACGGCAACGGTATCGCAGGAGCTGAAGTGGTCAGTTCTTCCGTGCAACAACAAAGGATTGAGCTGATCGCCTTATTCAGGAAACGTGGGAAACCGATGCTGATGGGTTCTATGACACTCAATATGCCGGAAGAGAAGCACCGGATTGCAGAGGTATTCTCACCACGGACAAAGAAGGCAAATACAAGTTCAGAGCTTGCGTGCCTGTGTCCTATCCAATTCCTTCGGATGTGAGTGAATCGTCCTGCTATCATTCGACATGTCACTAAGGCTCCTCAAACAGGGACCTGTCGGACAACTCTTGGATAAGCTTGGTCGACATGTGTTCAGACCTGCTCATTTGCATATCAAAGTAGAGGTGCGCACATCGTCACCCCATTGATGACTTTCAGGCTGATCAGGAACGATCCACAGGCTAAAGGCTTCGAAACCCTCATTACTTCTTTCTTCCCTAAAGGCGACAAATATTTGCTCAGGTAAGGTTGCCGTGTAGAGTGATGTGCCTCCTTCTGAATGGCTCTACTCAGTGACGCGGTCTTTGGTGTCAAATCAAGCTTGGTCGTCGATATTTCGAAACAACACCCAGCTGAAGAAGCGCAATCTCACGGCTTTGCTAAAGCTGAAGCTTTCCGTCGATTGGATGCTGATCTTCAGCTGTTGACTCCAGAACAAGCGACCGAAATGAGGAAGAAGACTATGCCAAACCTCAACAAGAAGCTGTAGAATGGGGCCGCATAGTGATATACTGCAATGTATGACTGTTATTAAGCGAGCGCACATGTATTGTCCTCTCTTCATACGAAAGTCGAGACCCATCCGAATCTCTGTTACGTGCCAATTGCAATGCCTTCTTCGATCTTCTCCCAAACCGCGAGGAGTCTGTCAAAGCGTCCTTTCCTTTGCGCTCCGTCTTGCGCAGCTACACATCTGTTCTGTATTACTGTTTACGACCCTGTCACGCATCACGAACAAAATAGCACTATTGATTTCTGCTCGACGTTAAAAGTCCGGCACTGCATAAGCAGCACATCTCGACATGGCCTATTCCAATGCATTCGCTGACAGCATGGCGAATCTCAACTTATCGCCTGGTCGAGATGATCGGAGCATAGCAAAGGTTACTAGCTGGTCTAACCTTGTACTTGCATTGAAGCTCATCGTACCTTCTATCGCAAACAGAAACGTAGCCAGCGCTTCACGGTCAAAACGCATGATCTGCCTGCGCCAATTCCAGCTCTCCCGCAATCGAACGCACAATACATGAACCTGGTCCAGTCAAACTCTTCTTCCGACGAGTCTTATGACTCAAACGGTTTCTCATTCTCCCCATCTATCCAATCTGTACATTCAAACAATACAAATATATCTTCTCATCATCATGTGAGGAGCAATAGCCAGCCGCATCAGATCTGGCAACAGCAGTCATCGCACGATCAACTTTGGTACGACCCTATAGTTGCTCCTCCACCTCTACCTCTTCCTCTTCAGCATGATCATATTCTTCCACAAACGTCTCAACCTATTCAACAGCAACTAAACGGGAATCAAGCACCTTATCTTTTACCAGGTCAAGAAGCCGAAAGCGATGAGCTTATACCTTCCGCGTTGGTTCTCAAGAATATTCCTTTCAGTGTCAGCAGGGAACAGCTATTATTCGTAATGGTATGTCCAGTTCACACATTTTACTATGTAATGGTGTTGACGTACGACGTACAGGACTCGCTGCACCTTGAACAACCCTTTGCGTTCAATTATCATTACGACACAGCACCTGTAGCCAATCAGCCTCCCGTTTTCCGGGGTCTAGCTTTCGCCAATTTCCGAACACCTCAAGAATCCACAGCTTGTCTACATGCTTTGAACGGATATGAGATCGCTGGTCGTCGTCTTCGGGTAGAGTACAAACGAGCTCTCAGACATGGAGAAAAAGAAAAGATTGAAAGGGAAAAAGCAATCAAGAGAATGCGAAGTGCCGCTACTCTGCAGCATCAACCTTCATCAGCTACTATAAACTCTCAATATCAATATCAACAACCCATAGCGCCACCACCTCCGCTGCCTCAACAAGATGATTACGAAGATTATGGTCAAGTCTTATCGAGCGGTACTACTTCTCAATGGATAGCTCAACATGCTAATAGCAACTCTGTTCCATCTCCTACTGCATCTTCATTCCCTGGTTCAACAATACAGAATGGTCTAGCTCAAGCTACATCTAGCCTTGGGAGTCCGCCTTCAAGTGATTTTGGTGCAAATGGAAATGAAGCGGTATATCAAAATATGGCCCCTTCTACTCCTTCGCAGAAGATATTACGAGGTAAGACGGACGTGAAGGTCTTCAGTATGATCTGATGTCTTCTCTCGCCCTCTTACAGAACTCGATATGAACGATAGTCAAACTCTGGAAATTTACTCAAGAGTCCTGCTCTTCAAGGATGACAATCTAAGAGATGAATTAGCTTTTGCTCGATCGCTTTCAGCACCCCAGCGAAGGATCGTCCATCTTGTCGCACAAAAATTGGGGTTAGATCATCGCAGTGCTGGCGAGGGAGAAGATCGTGCGCTGTTCAATTCTCTTGAAGTTGGATGCTAATGCTGATGAATCGGGCAGGCTTTGTGACTGTCTATAAAGGTGGATCAAGCAATACACCTCAAACCGTGCGTGGAGCTCCTTTCATGCTGATTTCCAGCTCAGGAGAGAGGATTGCATGTACAGAGTCCAAGCAAAGGCATGTCTCGCCGATCAACAGCTTCATCAAACAACCTCAGAGGCAAGAAATCCATGCCGAACCTGCGGCCTACCGATTCTTCTTCTTCTTCATACAATACCGGTCTAGGAGGCAGAAAAAGCAATTCCGACTTACGTTCAGCTCATCGAACACGGACCAACGGGGATAGGAACTCATACATTCACGCTTCTGGTGTTCCAGCTGTTCCATCATTACCTTTCAATTTCGAAGAAGGTGGGATAGTAAGACAACCAAGAGGACCTGATGGTAAAGGCTTCAGTAGTGGTCGAGGTACTGGGAATTGGAGGATGCCCCAAGGTCAAACTGCTGCGAATTTGGATATGTGAGTCTCCAAAGGGAAGATGATTTTTGAAAGGGAAGAAAGAGCTTAATTTATTTACATGCTGCATGCTATTACCTTTGCGAAAAGAGATAGGAGCTTGACATCGCTTCAACGACTGCAAGTGACACTGTGAGACACGTCGAAGATTTGGGCATCTTTGCTTCGCAACAGGCAAGAGACTTCTCAGTATAAGGCAGGGCAGCAATAGCCGAGAACACGTCGAAGAATGGCTTCTAGCGAGCGTGCGCTTTCTCCCGAAGTGATTGTTATGCAAGCTGAATGCAATTGGCACAGATCCTCTCAGGCCTTACTATGTGGCTCCTTCCGTGCTGAACAATGATCTGTTCAGTCCAGATCTATCTGCTGGTCCTTCCAAACCTGCCTCTGCTCCTGCAATGACCAACAATCGATATGCGCGAGTGGATGAACTCTTTGAGCTCGACTCGTCAGAACCTGCATCCTTTGAGAACTTGGTCAAAGGTTTCTTGTCTACTTCTCTACTTGGGTTCGCTAGTACTGCGATGGTTCAACCATTCGAAGTCGGTAAAGTACTGTTACAAGTTCAATGGATCCCGAAGGAAGCTGCTTCGAACATCGCTGAGTTGGACGATATGGGTGGACTGGATGAGTCAAGGGATTTCTCGAGCGATGTGGGAGAAGTATGTTCATATATGAGAATGAGGGGATGAGAAGCTGACTATCGATACAGCTTTCGGACGAAGGCGAGGCGGAAGCTTACTTTGCGGATGCAACTGCTCGAATGGGATCTACTTATACACCGCGGCAGACTGAAGTTCAAAGACCGCAAGATGCTTCAGGTTATCTTTTACGAAGATCTATCTACGATGAAGCAACTAAACCCGAATATACTTTGCCTGTTATCGTTACTGGAGGTGTATGGCAGATGATAAGATCGATAGGTCAATGGAAAGGCGAAGGCTGGCTGAGTTTGTGGAAAGGTGAGCCGATCAAATTATGCGACCATGTTTCAGCCTGACAGAGGTGCGCAGGCCAGCTTACAAGCTTTCTTATCGATTCTGCGGCATCGGTAATCCAACCATTCTTTCTTTCGCTGTTCATGTCAGCCTTCGCACCTCCTTCGTCTCTACCTTCTCTACCTCTTGTCCACTCACCTCACCCAATAGCACCTCTGATGATACACGTTTCGTCTCATCTCGTCACTGGACTACTCCTCTCACCTCTAGATCTCATTCGAACAAGACTGATAGTCCAGTCGATACAACCTCGTCATCGCAAATATACCGGACCCATTCAAGGTCTGAAAAGAATCATGCAAGAAGAGGGTGGCCTACTTTCACTCTATACTCACGCAAACCTGGTCATTCCTGCATTACTGGACTATTCTGCCCGACCTCTCTTACATCTCGCTGCTCCTTTACTCATCGAGAGAGTCTTCAACATTTCTTCGTCCGACAACGCCATTATCTACTCCTTACTCGAATTCGTTGTCGGTTCATCTTCCCTTCTCATCACACTACCTATCGAAACTATTCGCAGAAGGCTTCAAATCCAATCTCGAGCACCTATAACCGGAACCCGAACCAAGACTTTCAGAGCATGCGTAGAAACTAGACCCGCACCTTATGCTGGAGTAGTAGAAACGGTCTATAGAATTTTGACGGAAGAAACTGGATCGTTGCCTTTGAGTTTATCGAGACGAGCGAAGAAGAAGGAAGAAAGGGCTCAAATGAAACGAAGACAATCTGCTGAAGGTGCTGAACTGAAAGAGGATAAAAAGGTTAATGAAGGAAGTGGGATTAGACAGCTTTATAGAGGATTTGGAATTGGTATTGCTGCTCAAGGTGAGCTATTCCAAAGATGGGTTTCAGTGTGTTTTGCTGATGTTCTTCACATAGCAACTGTATTAATACTCACACTGGTCAGTGGGGCAAGAGACAGGTCGAATAGTTGGTCAGAGATGTGAAGACAGCTGTACGAATGTCTTGCATGCTTTTATGCTTCTTGTGTGAATTGGACGTGATGTTGTTGCATTACAACTAAGCTGCTTTTGAATGATGCGGGCGAGCGAGGAGACGCTTGTAGTGACCACCAAGCTTGTCGCGCTTGACGTGTTTTTCTAATGTACCGCGATACCACAGAATGAGCAATACCCCTAGAGATCTGCAAACGCCGTATGCGTGGCTTCAGTAACATGTCCTCATGCTGAGAGAGCTCATAGATCGCCATACCCGGAATTATCTGCTGTCGAAGCGCAAGATGCTGAGACTGCATCTCTACTTTCCAATACTGCACCGGACTATGGTTCTACGAAGCCTGCGCTGCGGAGAAGTGTGTCTGATCAGAAGCAAGAGCAGCATGAGCCTCTGAAAAGCAGGATGAAGTCGTACTCATACTGGAGTTACTATATCCCTATCCTGAGATGGCTACCCAGCTACGATGTACCGCTGTTAGGAGGAGATCTGGCTGCAGGACTCACAATGAGCTGTCTTTTGGTTCCTCAGTCTATGGCTTACGCTGGATTGGCCAAACTGGATCCAGTGCATGGACTATTTGGCGTCTGCATACCTGGTTTCATCTATTCGATACTTGGTAGTAGTGCTCAATTGTCGGTTGGTCCAGAGGCCGCTCTGTCGCTTCTGGTCGGTCAAACAATATCGAGCGTTATGAGTACAATACCACTGCACAAACAGAAAGAAGGGCTCAGTCTCGCTCTGGCGACGATGATCACGCTACAAGTTGGCGTAATCACGTTTCTTCTTGGTATTTTCCGACTCGGTTTCTTGGATGCAGTTCTCTCTCGACCTTTGCTTCGTGGATTTATAAGTGGTGTCGGTGTGGTCATTTTGGTCGAGCAGATGCCTATCATTCTTGGCATTGAAGCGTGCGTAGAATCTCTGTCTGCTGATCGCTCCGAGTCTCTGAACGCGTACAACAGATGGGAGAAAGAAGCTGGCACCGCTGCAGCAAGCACCCTGGAAAAGTTCCTTTTCGTTGTAGAATACTCTCCTCGCTTCCATCTCTTGACTCTAGTGCTCTCCCTTGTCGCTCTCTTTTCCCTCATTACCTACCGAACTATGAAGACCCGCTTAGTGACGAGACAAGGCTGGATCCGTTTTCTACCTGAAGTCCTCATCACTGTAGTACTAACAACATGGCTCTCCTCTTTCTTTCGATGGGATCAAAAAGGATTATCTATCTTGGGTCATGTCAGTGCAGGACACGTCAAGATCAGAATACCTCTTTATACCGCCTCAAGATATTTCACATCGACATTACCGAATGCTGCCTTGATTGCTATCATGGGATTCATTGACTCGATTGTGGCCGCAAAGCAGAATGCTTCAATATATAATTGTGAGTATACAGCTCGGCCTGACAAATCTAACTGACAAATCGCAGATTCCGTCTCGCCAAATCGTGAACTGGTCGCTCTTGGAACTGCAAATATAGCAGCAAGTTTCGTATCTGGCACATTACCAGCCTATGGATCAATCACTCGATCGAGATTGAATGGAAGCGCCGGAGCCAGATCACAAGCTGCCGGTCTCTTCAGCTCGACCTTCGTTATTCTAGCTACTTATTTCCTCCTCGGTAGTCTGTTCTACTTGCCAAAGTGTATTCTGGCTACGATCATATGTCTGGTTGTCTACTCCATTATCAAAGAAGCACCGCATGATATCGCTTTCTTTGTTAAGATGAGGGCATGGGCTGATCTGGGCTTGATGTTGGCTACCTTCATGTTGACTATCATATGGAATGTTCAGGTGAGTATATTGTAAGGTTCTCTAGTAGAGGCTAACAGTGCTTCAGGCAGGAGTAGTGATCTCGATAGCCTTGTATGTGTGTTGCGGAGCTAATCGAAACAATACTGATCGGCTTATCAGGTCACTCATAATGGTTGTACAACGTTCTGCATCAATGCATATCAAAGTTATGGGCCGGTAAGGTGGATTTCTTTGAGCTCTGTGCAATGCTTATACTCCGTTCGCAGAATGCCAGGAACGGATGAATGGGTCTCGCTGGCTGAGGACACAGAACAGGACAATGAAGAAGTTCCGGGAGTATTGATGTGGGTTCCGTCTCTCTTTTCAATGCTCGGACTGATATTCCAGATCAGCGCGAGGATAAGAGGGGATATGAATTTCGGTTAGTCTATCCTGTTCTGCTTACATCGTTGCTTAATAATATCTCATAGCCAATGCCGGAGCTCTTAAGGAACGGCTCCGTCGACTGGAACGCTTTGGATCTTCACCTCATCATCCTTCAGCGTCGCCCAAGAGAGGTGAAGCTGGGTTGCTTGTTCTGCATATGGTCAGTCCGATCTCGCTTTCCCAGGCTTTACTAACCGAAGAGACAGGGAGATGTTGATGATCTTGGTATGCTTGCTTGATTTGTCCAGCAGGTCATGTCTAAATAATCTTGGCAGATGCATCGGCGGCTCAAATTCTGCTCGAAGTGGTCCAGAATTACAAAGAGCGAGATGTTCCTGTATGTCCTTGGCAATCAGATGCGGATAATACGTCTGACTTGCTTCATCCAGGTATACATTGTGCATTTAGCGCAACGTATGATTATATCTTTGAGCCTTCGACACCGGCTCATTGCGCTTGCAGAGCCTTACAACACCATGAAAGCGGCTGGCATCATTCGTCTGCTGGGAGGATCAGGTATGCGGTTTGTCCTGCCAGAAGCTCAGCTTACGCTTAGGTACGCACAGACCACATACGAAGTTCAGTCAAAAATGCACTCGATTTTCACTTTCAGCCTTAGTATATCAGCATCAATCATCGGGGCATAAATTCCTCACATGACAATATCAATGCATTACGGACACCTCTATCTGCGTATCGAATTCCGCCCCTCTCGCAACTCTCGCGAACGAGATAGATGCCTTCTATCCAGGCTAATCTAGCCGCAGCAAAAATTTGTTTTCTTTCTCTCTTGATTCTCTCGAGCTTGCTGTCTGATCTCTCCCAGCAACCGTTCTGGCCGAAGAATGTCTGCGCAAAATATAACGTTGCCAACCATTGCAGGGTCAATTTCTAATGTTCAAGTCTCATACCGGTTGACACTTCACAGCGAGGTCGATACTGCTAAAATTCAATGGCTTTGTGGTACAGATCCTAAGGCTGTGGTTGCGGTAGCAGCGCAATGTCAAGGAGACAGGATTGGAATTCTACAGCTCATGGTCGAATCCCGCTGTCTTCTTATCGATATGCCTCGGCGTCAGCCAACTAGCGCCACGTCATCCGCACTGGCAAATCTCCTGTCTGGATCTTCAATCAAGACTTGTGTCTCGCTCGCGCCAATCGCCCTGCTTCTGCATCGGAACTTCGGCTATCTCCTCGCAGACGGCATTGATCTCACCCGTATCTACTGGACAATTCATCTTGGAGGTACAACATTCCATCAGCCATCAGTATCTGATCTGTTTTCCGAGCTTTGCCTGGGTCCGGGCAAGACTCTGCTCAACGATCGAGAAAAGGTAGCGATAGCTTGGTGTACCAGCTCTCTAACACCGAAGACAAAGCTTTATGCCATCCAAATGGTATGGGCACCTATGGAGTGTTGGCAGACCGATCCTGCTGTGCTTCTGAAAGCTAAGATACTGGACTTGAAAAAACTGTCTGGCGAGGAGCTTAGAGAGTACGGCAACCTTCTCGCATCATCTCTAGGTATATTCCGGCCTTCGGATCCGTTCACAATCCTAATACTGTTGTAGTCATTGCTCAGCAACAGACGACAACATACAAGTCTTCCTTTAGCAAATCGATTTTAAGGAAGGACAAGGCATACGATGTTACCAATAACGAATACGTCAACCAATTGAGCAGTGGCGATAAGGTCATGGTCACATTTGCCAACGGAAAGAGAGGACATGGAGTGGTGGTCTGGAGTCCACACGGCAAGCAGAAGAAAGTCATACTTTTCCAGAATGAGGCAAGCAGCTGGAAATCGATCAAAGTCATTGAGCAAGCCGATATTCCTGCCCCAGATGAAGACTACAGGTGAGTGTCCATGATCATCGTAAATGTCAATTCTGACAAAAGTGTAGAGCTCTATATCTGCAAGAAGCTATGCACTGCAATATCAAGGCATCAAAGATTTCGCAGCGCGTCTTCTTCTCCGCTCCAGCTGTCGTCGAAGAACAGCGGCAGTACAGCATCTCGGCAGAATTGAACGCTTCTCAACACAACGCTGCCAAGCACATTTTGTGCGGCGCGCAGGCTGTGTGTTTGCTCCACGGTATGTTGCAATCCCACAGAGGTGACTCGTGCTTATCAAAATCGTCAGGACCACCGGGTACAGGTACGCAATGCTTCTATGTTGTACGCCAAACTTAACATTCACATCAGGCAAAACAACTACCATTGCAGCTGTAATTGAAGCTTCTGCCCATCTGCCAAACCATTTTTACGTCATATCTGCTCAAACGAATAGCGCTGTGAGGAACCTCGCTGAAGCTTTACACAAAAAAGGTGTAACACATTTTGTGATTGTCTGGTAAGTTGATACCCGCATTGTCTTGAAGCTGTCTAATGCCTCTTACATGGCAGCTCGGACCGATATTATATCCAGGTGAGGACTTTCTTCCGACATAGTATAGCACGGCAATAAGTGGGGTGTAGTGGCATGAAGGGGCGTACAAGAAGTTTGAAAAGCATGTTATCAAAATTTCGAAACTCAAGTCAATGGACAACCGTCAGCAGGATCTGAAGATTGGTCCAAATACCGTCATTCTGTGTAGTCTAGCTCAACTCTCAAGCGAGACGATGATCAAGATACTCAGACGAAGAAAGTTAACACACCTGATTCTCGATGAAGCTTCTCAGCTCTCCGTCGATGCTCTGCCGCATGTCTTCGAAATATACAAGAAGACGCTGCAAAGATTCTCTGTGAGTTTTCTTCGGAATTCTGTTGCTTAACTGGCTAAAAGCGTTTACAGTGTGTTGGCGAGTGAGTTGGTTATTCATCAATATCAGCTGCCAATCTGACATCGCAAAGCCCAAAACAGCTAGAACCGTTTGGCAGCGAGAATTCGGAGGCAGTGAAGAGCGTCTTTAGCCTCATCGACAGCGATCTTATGTTGACTACACAATACCGAATGCCTGAAGATGTAGGAAGCTTTACGAGTTCCAGGATTTATGATAACAGATTGCAATCTTTCAAGCCTGTTGTTCCCCTCAGCTCCACTAGTTTTGTGGATGTGGTGCACACGGAGAAATCTGCTCAACAAGGCTACATCGTGCGTGCTAACATTGAATGCACGAAATTTAATGCTGATTTTTTTGTATGATGCAGAATACCAAAGAAGCAGATGTACTAGTCAAGCTGATCATGACTCATTATATACACACGGAATTCTTCGTGATCTGCCCTTACTTGAAGCAGAAAGATTTGATTGCAAACAAGCTACGTACATCTTTAGCTGAGCATAACAGACGGAATTCAGGGAACCGGATACCAGAGTCGCGATTAGATGATCGGATTCGGTCAGTGGATACTTGTCAAGGTGAGAATGCAATATGCCAGCAGAAGCAATAGACTGAGGCCTCATTCGCTTCAACCAGGTCACGAAGCAGAGTCAGCTGTCCGAACACCATTTTTGTCCTTGCTCATCATCTGTCTAGCTTTGTATTCATCAGCTTGGTCAGAATTACGTGAGTTTAGCCTCTACAAGAATTGGCAAACCTCATTCCGGATTTAGAGCACCTGGATTCCTCAACAACAAACTACGAGCTAATGTTGCCCTGACAAGGGCCAAGAAGCATCTGATCCTTGTTGGCAACTTATCCTTCTTTCTGACCGGCAAAGCAAAAGATACTCATTTTGGAGATTTTGTTCGCACTTTCCAAAACAGAAGTCAGACGCTCACCACTGCACAAGTCTTGAATGGGCAAAAATTTGATTTTGAACATCAGCAAATTTAACAGATCCGACAGAAGACAGGAGAGTAGCGATGGTCGATAGGAATTCTACAGCCGTTGCTACAATAGAAAGGGGGTTGGCCGCAACAAGTCTGAGAACGGGTTGAGCGATTATCAGTCCGAACGAATTGTATATAGCGAGCAGAGAGGGCAGAAACAAATCACGCGCGAAGTACAGATCAGGAGAGGGAATACTAAACAAGACTATTAGCCTGTCCATCTTGAAATTCAGTGATTGACTTACATCTAAATGATGCAAAATAATCCCAAAATCACAGAACAAACAGCTCATCTAACGGATCCTTCGCACTCAGCGGTATACCCTTTCCTAATAGCTCCCTCTTCGCTCGTAACTCATTCATTCGCTGTAGCTCTTCTAGCGGGGAAGGAGTTGGCAAGTAGCCTTCCAGAATCGAGTCGAATGTGAGATCTGTACAAAGAGAGATCATTTCTAAGCACTAGTCTGCGCATGGCTGTCATGGAACAAACCTTCCACTTTCTTGACGACTGGCGTCTGACTCATGCCCTTCATAATCAAACTCCTCAATCCTCTTGCATCAAGAACGATTTCTTTCGCTCCATCCTTCTTGACATCTTTCGAATCGTTACCCCCATATCCATCTACTGGTGTACCCTTTTCTCCCCACAGAGGTGTATGAGTAATTTCCTTTGCTCTTGCTTGAGTGAAAGTTCCATCTGCACTTGAAGCTTTCCCTAAGGCTAAAAGTATGTCACCTTTTGTATATCGACCTGATTTACCAGTTGCTTTTATCTTGGATAGATCCAAGTTGGAAGAAGCTAGTAATCTTGCAACGGAAGGTAATAATCCAGCATTGGAGTGATTTGAAGAGGAAGGGGAAGGAGAAGGTTCTGGTTTAGAAGATTTGGGAGAGGGTTCAGGTGAAGAAGATGATGTTGATTGAGCTGGTTTGGATTGAGAAGAGGAGCCAGATTGAGTTGAAGCTTCTTCTTTTGGTTTACTTGTAGGTGCTTCGAGATTTGATATGTCGTCCCCTTCCTCTGCCAATAAAGCAATGACTTGACCTACTGGGATATTGGCAGCTCCGTTTTGTTGCTGTGCATTAGTACTGCATTCTCAGCCGTATGTAACAGCAAAGATCAGTCTCAACGCACGATGATTTTGCCCATTACTCCGTCGTCCTGTGTAGCTATTAGCTCGAGTACTGCGTTTTACTTACCAAGACTTACCTGAGCTTCCACCTCTATCTCACTGGCCCAGAAGTTAATTGAGCGAAACGATTCGCATGAACAAGATATGAGAAACGCACGCTTTATCAGTTTCCATGCTCAGCAACACATCCCCAGCGCTAAATTTGTCTCCTTCAGCTACTGCCCATTTACTGATAGTGCCAGTCTCCATTGTAGGACTCATTGAAGGTAATTTCAATTCTGTTATAGCTCGACATTTTGTTGAAGTGTGTAGCGCTGCAGGGAAATCAGCAGAGGTCTGATACTGAGCTAATAGAACGTACTCCGCGCTTGACGAGACAGCTGCCGGACAGCTTTCATGTTTTTGGGTCTTTGTTTGCAAACGAGCAACTCGAGTCGAGGAATTGATGAAATCTCAATATGCCGAAGAAGTTGGCTAGAAGCGAGAAGAAAGCACTGCGGATGGCAGCGAGCAAGTAACACTACGAGAAGCAAGCGAAATCGACATGTTCATAAATCATGCATTTGCAATACCGTTTGCTTTCCCAACATATTTCGCTTGATCCAGCTCGCGCAAGTGACTCGAAAAGTACTCAAGCGTGGCACAAGACTCTGTAAGTTGGGACTGCTCGTCGTTCCCCTACGTCAGCTTTTTGCGCGCAGACACCGGGCATACAGACGTACATGGCCATTCTTTGCCTACAAAGGTGTGAGTCAGTGAATGCAATGTGAACAGAGGATGAACAGAAGATAGGACAAACCTGCATATCCAACGCTGGCCTGGTCCCAAGATTGTGGAATCTTGCCTGGAATGACACCACCTGAAGGGAACGGACCAAGGCATCAGCAAAGTTAATGACCTTTCAACAATTCACCGACCTTCGTAGTCGACCTGAATCACAGATAAGCTAAACTTCTCCAATGCAAATCGGCGAGAGCGTACCTGAATAACGTATGATGGTTCACCGTTCTCATCTTTACCTCCTTCGACACTGTTACAAATGATTCAGCTCATTCAAACGCTAACAATGAGGAAACTCACGGGTTCATTCCGTCCAAGTTGAGTTTACCGTTTTGCTCGACCCTACACCCTAGCTGAGCCGCGAAATGGTAGAAGGAAGAGAACGCACCACTTGACGGCGCTTTCATCACCGCAGAGTAAATCATAAGATCCAGCATACTGTCGCTCAATTAGTACAAGTCTGCGAGATTATGGCTAGGCACTCACCTCTTCTTTGCCCGCAAAGGGAAACAAGACCCCGCGACCAGTAGTAGGACCGAACTAAAGCATTTCATGTGAGAAACGTAATAACCAAAGTTTGAAAGACCTACTTTTCCAGGGTGGACAGAGTCACCATGTTTACCACGAGCGACGAAGAATTCTAGTGTTGGAGCATGAGAAGGAAGACAGGATCAGCGGGAGGTCAAAGCATGCCTTCACCGCTGGATTCGCGCTGTTGCATAGGATCAGAATGGGTCTGCTGATAAAGAGGAAAGGGAGTGCGTACACCAGCTTTGATAGCGTTACCAGGAGTGTCCTGTCCGCTTTGTTGAGATCTTGAATAGGTTTGTAGCATCAGCTTCAGACGCGTTCCTGCAAGGTAGTGAACATACACCCATTGGACAGACATGATTTCGTGCGAGACGTAGACACAGACGACCAGACTGAGACGACCTGAGAAGCCAATGGTGGGGCCAATTGGAATGAACGTGCTCGCGCACAAGGACAGTTGATTTCACAAAAGAGCAAATGGACAGGTCACAGAGCAGATACAAGTATCAGCTGTTTGACAGGCGAAGGGCGACCACAGTCACGGCGGTGCTAGGTCAAGCTGCGCGAATATCAATAATGCTAGTCTTCCATAGGCAGCCGAGTCGGCTCCTTCTTTCAAGCTGGATACCTCCTAGATTGATACCAAATGCTTACAATGAGGGCTCAGAACCATTTCCAGCCAAAGCCTTCATACGAAGAGCATGCCGAGGAAACTCTCGGCGGAAGTAGAGATAGTCAATATACCCATTCGACAGCTAGGCCAGACAGTGCCTACACCTACGATTATGCACAAGATACCGAATCTATCTCTGGCAGCAGAGATCCACAGCGAGCTTCTGCATTTTCTGCTGTTTCCAAGACGGATCCATTTCAATATGCAGTTAGTCTTAGCACCTGCAGAAGGACAGGAAAGAACAGCTCATATGATTTGGTAGAATTACGAAAGCAGACAAAGCATGAGCACTATGAATTCAAGAACATCGGTTGCCCAGCCAAGCCCAGATCACACCCAAGGCTTCACGACCGATATCTCTTCCTATTACGATACAACAGCACCTTACCAGGAAGAGCAAGAGCGAGGTCACTTCAGAGAGGAGCCAGTCACTCCAGCACGAGCTGTATCAGAAGCTGTTCCAATTTCACCTGTATCAGACGCTGCAGAGTCTCCTTCGTCTACTAGAAGCAGCAGAGTACGGTCAAATACTACAGCATCAAGAAACTTCAGTCGACCTTTCAATCTTAACCAAGTCGCTGAAAGTCTACCATCTGAAGAAAGGAAGCTCAATGCAAAGCCATCTCTCAATTCTTTGCGTAGCGCAGCATCGCAATCGCCAAGCTCTAGATATTTTGCAAGATCAGATGTGCAGCAGTATCAGCCGGATGTAGTTATTCTTGAACGGAATAGATCGAATCATCGCCCAAGCAACGCTGCACCTACCTTTCATCGATCTATCTCAGACGCCTCTACACGAAGTCTAGCACAGTCAGAACCCTACTTTCCTCGACCTGCTCTCATATCACAGACCTCGGGTTACGCCAAGTCAGAGTATTCTTCCAACATACCAGGTCCAAGCGGCGCATCTTTCTCAAATTCCCCTATTGCTCAATCCTCTTCTTCTTTCATTACAACAAACGACCAGCAACCTATCTCCTCTTCCCCTCATAGACCGAACAAACTGCGTAGGAAATCATCTAAAGCAAGCATTAAACGAAGTCAATCCAACTCGAGTAGTAAAATGCCTGGGATGAGATATTCCCAAGATACTGGTTCACCTGATTCGGATGGAATATCCACAATGTCAAAAAGATCAAGTAAATGGAAATCTTTCTTCTCAATGGGTTCATACAAGAGAGAATCTTCAGATACTCAACATTGGCGTGAATCTATTGCAGAGAATAACGATAACAATACTAGAGATATGGCTGCACCACCTGAAATTGTTTTCTCACCGCCTACTTTGACTCAAGATTTGGATGCGGAAGCTGATTGGCAGAGAATGCAAAGTCGGCATGAAGCTCAAGAAAGAGCAGAAGAGGAAAGAAGGAGATTAATATACCAGCAACAACATCAACAGTATCAATCTTCTTTGTCTCCTTCGAAGAGAAGGGAGGAAAGCGATACGGAAGATTTAGCTTCAGGTGGTGAAGAGGAGATTTCACCAAGAAGGAAAGGAAGTACGAATTCAGTCTATTCTGCGTATTCAATATATTCCTTACCTGATGAGAACGGCAATGGATCAAGGAATCATTCGCCTCAACCATCAACTCATTCTATCTCTTCTAATACACCTCGTCATACTCCTCAACCTTCTTCGTCATCTAGAACACCAGCTCAAGCTAACGCTCATACAGCATTTGCGAAAACAAAAATCTCAATAGCAAACATGCAACCACTTCTCACTCCTTCTACAGCAACCTCACCTAAATCTCGTCATCAAGCAACAGGGACCAATGATCGAGTTCTCTCACCTGACAAACCATTGGATTGTCTGTTGTTAGGAATAGAACAACATGAATCTTCTTCACTAACTGAATCTGCTTATTATTTCGAAAGATCAGCTAAAATAGAAGGTGGTTGCGGACCAGGAATGTTACTTTGGGGTTTAACTTTGTTACATGGATGGGGAGTCAATCAAGATGAACAAAAAGGTTTCACTTGGTTACAGAAAGCTGCGGAAAGTGTGGTTGATGATTTGGATCAAGCGGTTTTGCAAGGCAAAGTGAAGGAGAAAGAAATGGAAGCTAAATTTGAATTGGTTTTAGCGGTTTATGAGCTTGGGATGTGCTTCAGACGAGGTTGGGGTGTTAAGAAAGATAAGAAGATGGTGAGTTAGCACATTTTGAAGTACGAGGCGGGCCTGATGTGGTTGTGAAAGGCATTGAATTACTTTGAATTGGCTGCCAATCTTGGCGATCCGGATGCTCAGAATGGTGAGTGTTCTCATATGCACGTGTTCACACAAACTGACGCGTCGAATAGAACTCGCTTTCTGCTATCTGAATGGCAAAGGCTGCAAGCGTGATAAGAAGAAAGCTGCTAAATATTATCGGTGAGCAGATCGTACCTAAGCAATGTATCATTGCTTACTGATGCGTCATGCTCACAGTATGGCCGCTGCTCAAGGTACTGAGATATGGGGCATGCACTGGATTTCGAAGGCCAAATATATTGACGAACCAAGTGACAAGTAATTGCGCAAGTAGAAAGGGGTGTACAGTGTAACGACGATGTAAGACCAATGTGGAAGGCTGCTGGTAGCCAGAGCGATTTTGGGATTCGCTCTTCTTCTTCAAGACCAACCAAGATGTTACGTAATCACATTGTTCGTACAGAACGGCAGCTCGTTGCATCGTCCACAGCAGCGTCACGGAGGCTCGCCAAGCGATCACTACATACAGCTCTGCCCAGACCAGCGAGATCTCAGGCGAAATTAATCGCAATTCCTCTTTCTCTCGCTGTACTCTATTTCTCCTGGCCTATCGCATCAGCAGAAGCGCCGACGTCTGGTTCAAGTGGTGAACGAACAGATCCTGATTCGCAGCAAGTCTTTCCGACCCAGGTAAGCTTCTCTTCGTTGCTCACTGGGTCACTCAAATTTGAGTCTGCCGTCAGATCAAGCCTTCGCATGCTGGCTCACCGCTAGAACTTGTCGGTCTTGGCGTGCGAACAGTCACCTTCCTCGGTATTCAGGTGTACACTGTTGGATGTGAGCTCATCTCAGGCTTCATGTCGTCGCAATGTCTGACGTTCTAGAGCAGTATATGCTTCTCAAGGAACACTACGCTGTCTTCATCGAGTACCCGGATGGGCAAACCTTTCTGTTCAAGCACTAAATCAGAAACCAATCGGCGATGAAAGACCTATGGAAGCGCTAATGGACTCGCTATATCGTTTCCCAGTCGAGCTTTGTATACGCATTGTTCCTACAAGAGGAACCGACTTTTCGCATCTGAGGGATGGGCTTGTACGGGCTGTTCTTGCTCGGAAAGCACTGAGAGGACGGGATGAAGATGTTTCGAAATCGCTTGAAGAGTTCAAGTCTTTCTTCCCTACTGGTAAAATGAAGAAGGGTGAATGTATGCTTTTGATGAGAACGGAGGATGGCGATTTAGCTGTAGAATACCAGGTATGATTATGGCTTATCGTCTGCTGCTTTGCTTACGGCTACGAATAGGACCGGACGCTGGGCTTACTGAAGAACAAGTTCATTGCAAACGAATTGATACAGGCATATTTGTCTGACAAGAATCCAATATCACCCAAGGTTAGCTTCCTTGCTTAAGTGCAGACGCAAGCTGATGTTCTGGTTAGGCAAAGGCAGATATACTGCAGGGCTTTGAGCAGGTCTTAAGTCACAAGGGTGTAGCTGGAATGCCGCAGACAGCTTGAAATCACATGGATAGCGCACAAGACGTGCCTCGCGTCAGCTATGAATGACGAGGATGAGCTTCGATGAGCTTCGCTGCTTGTCGAGCAAGCAACAGAGTACTTACTGTACTTGCTGCAAATGACGCGGCGCCCACTCGATCAATATTGTTTGTTTCGAACCGCGAAAGACACTACATGAAAGATACCAAGCAAGTCTCTGCCATTCACTCAGAGCGGTTACAAGCGATACAAGTACAGTAGTTCAGCTTGAGAAGCTTTGGGTCTAGAAGTCAGAAACAGCCCCCCTTACCTGGTCACAATCTTTATCACCCATCTATCTTGCTTGTGTCCGTCAATGGCCTTTCAGGTGTTACCGGAGCGTGCATTGGTTGACACTCTACGAGCCAGCCAAACAGAAATAGTTAGTCCTTGTCGTGCAGCAGAAGTACACCCTGTTGAAAGACGTATAGTTAGGACTGTCAGATGAGCGACTCCCAAAACCGCAGATATACGAGCTCTACGCGATGATAGCCATGGACACCGCATGCCAACATTCCCTTGTCTTGATTCCGATGCTCGAAACTTTGGCCAATATCCTGAGGAACCGTTCTTATGGCTTCGACTCTTTCTGTTACACCTAGAACTCGGTATCAACGTGATACTTTATACCCATAGTATAGCTCTTCAACTGCGGGGTGTTCTGCGTATTTGGGGCATCAAATTTGATGCTTTCGAAGAGCTACTTGCCATTATCGAAAACAAGCATAAACTCGCACAAGAGGAAATTAATCGCGGTTCGTTGCCATTTCAGTACTAAGTACCTATTCTCGCTGAAAATGATACGTCTGGCAGCTGTGCATAAGGCAGCAGGAGCATATTTACCCATGTTCTACGCTCTCACGGCTGAAAATGGTTGCGAACCAGAAGATAGACAACTTGAACACTTTCGAAGTCTTTTCAAGACCTTTGGCGGTACGGAGAATAAGTTCCAGCTTATCAAAGCCTATATTCGCCGACTAGCTATTGAAACAAACCAAGTCGAAGGCTTGTTCGAATTGCAAGATTCGAGTGTTGTCGTCTTGGTCAAGCTTGGCTTCATCGAAAGTTTTGTTCCGAGAACTACCAGGAAGCTAGAATTTGGCAGCTCTCAAATCGTTCCTATTCTACGAGACATGCGGCAGGCAAGTTCTATGTGCATATGCATAGTATGGCTTTCCGTTCTGATAACGATGACAGGGCATGCTCTTCCTAGCGTACATTCTGCGCTGCGCAGCCCAACTCGTGTGTTCGCCCTGCAAGATATAGCGGACCTGCATGCGATTCTTCTTCGACACTCCCGACTGAATTTTCGATCAGAGGACGCATCGGCCAATAGAGCCTATTTCCCTGCTAAGATTCGACACTTTGTGCCGAAACCCTTGTGCCGAAAGGGTTTCGGAAGACGTCAATTTTCGTCAGCGGTAAAGCAGGCCATGCTGTCGAGCTACTTCAATCTAGCTTGCATAATTTCTGTCATGTCGTCAATGTAAGTATATCTTCCACCTGCATTTCGACTGTCTGAGTATGTCTTTCGCTGTTCACAGAGCATATTGATTGAGATTCGCGATACAAGCATTGTCGACCGACCTTTCTTGAAGGCAGCTTACCTTCAGCATCTCTTTAGCGCTATCCATCCTTTCCATGATGGCAACGGGCGAGTATCCCGACTACTGGCATCCATACCGCTCTTGGCTTGTGGTTATCCACCTATCAATATCCTTAGCAGCCGCAAAAAGGAATACTTCCAAGCCTTGGCGGTCGTAAGTTCTCTACCAGGAGTTCAGCCACTTACTCGACTGAAACGCATATCTTCAGGCCGACGCAACTGGTAATTTGACCAGTCTGGCTGCTGTGATCCTCAAGCATTCTCAAATGACTGTTGAAGATATCGCAACGATGAATGAGCCTGGCATCAAGATATCTCCTGGCAGCATCAATCTCGATATCGAAGAACCGATCAGTCTTCAAGCTGGATCTACTTCACTCTCTGCCATCAATGGAGTAGCTCAAGATCCAGATCGAATGCTGGCGGACATCAAGATATCTCCTTGCAGCATCAATCTCGATATSGAAGAACCGRTCAGYYTTSAAGCTGGTTCTACTTCTCTCTATACCATCAATGGAGTAGCTCAAGATCCAGATCGAATGCTAGCAGACTCGATATAATCATGTTCAAAAAGAAGATTTGTTTATATCGGGATTGATGTTCAGCCAGAGAATCTCTGAAGTTCATCGCCCGGATCGTGGCTCGACGGTGCTCGATGGGATGGTCGTCTCTCTTTCGTAATTCAGAACAAGACAGGGCGATCTTTGAGCTTAGGTATTCGCTTCTATTACTTGAGATACAACCAGGATTGCTCAAACCAGCCTGCTATTTAACAGCCAATTGAGAAACAGAACAAGAGCGCAAGATCCGCTGATATAGCTAGCTTGTACTTGTACGACTAGTCGCTATAGCAAATCGCGATAAGCAGCTATGGCTGTAGAGTCGAGCGCGAAGAAGAAGGTGTGACGGTTGTTCTGACTATCCAAGAGCGCGTCTCTCCATTGCGTAAAACAATACTCGTGTACAATATATTAGGTTACACCCTTCTTTCAAAATCAACAGATTGACAGGCTGGGAGACTGAAGATCAGCGCTTGTGTTTCGCTGAAAGCTGCATCACTCACTAGACAGAGATAGTATAGATTTGATATAAAAGATATTAGGATTGGTTTGTATATGTGTATAGAGTACGTGTGCTTTACTCCTCGTCCTCAGCGGTTTTGGAATTACGTGTTGCACGTCCCTTGGGCTTTTCAGCAGCAGGGGCAGATTCAGTCTTTTGCTTCTTTTGCGCAGGCTTCTTAGCTGGCGCTTTCTTCTTAGGTGCGACCTTCTCTTCCTCCTCAGGAACTTCTTCATCTTCGTCATCATCATAGTTGACCTTAGATTTGGCAGCACGACGAGGTGCTTTGCGAGTTGGCTCGGCTGCAGGCTTCTTTTCCTTTTTTGGTGCAGCAGCCTTCTTCTCCTTTTTGGCAGGAGCTTCTTCCTCCTTGCCTTCCTCTCTGAAAAGCGTTGGGATCAGGATCTGACTTTTTAATACAGTTTTGCGGGTATAAAACTTACTCCTCGGCTACCTCTTCATCAGCTGCTTTGTCTTCTGTAGCCTTTTCTTCCTCAGCAGGGGCACTTTCTTCTTCCTTATCACCAGCAGCCTCTTCCTTATCATCAGCAGCGGCTTCTTCCTCAGCTTTACGTTTCTCTCCAGTCTTGTGTTCTGGTTCACCAGTTTTGGGTTCATTCTTGCTACCAGCTTCATTTTCATAACCTCCGCCTTGAGCCTAGAGGGCACAGTACGAGCTCACATGAGAAACAACAATAATTGCCCGATATAGCAAACTCACTTCATATTCTATATAGCGAGATCCAAGGAAGTCAATCAAAAGCTCAGTATCCCATGGAAAGGGACACACCTTTAGCTAGCTTAGCAGCAGCCCATGCACCCCATTGCTTTCTGGCAAAATTGAAAGAAGGCTTGTCAGAACTTGACTTCCCTTACTGACGACATATGATGGATTTACCCTGGATTTTCAGCCTGGATCTTCTCCTTGATTTGCTCTAATATATTACCGTCAGAATAGCTGCTCCAATCAAGTGACAAGGGAGAAGAAAACAAACCTGCCAACTTCTCGTCTGTTCGCTGCGGAGTCAATGAGATTAGTGATTGGAAGAGCAGAGCGGTCACTGTATGTGCAAACCTTGCCCTTGGTCGATGGCATTCTGATGTAAGTAGCAAAGAACAAGAAGTCTTGGTGGTGAGAAACAACCTTCGATGCAATAAAGTTGTTTTGATCTGCAAACATCGGGCCGGCGGCTCCAATGCAGGCAAACGAGTGCAGGACATTACTCTTTGTTCAAGTGTGTCAATTTGAAACATCTGCTACTTATACAAGCTAGTCAAAACCTGATGACGCTCAGCTGCTCTCAGCTTTGCGTCATCATATCTACCCTTAGTCCATCTCTCGCCTTGTGTTGCTTCTTCATGCACCGCAAATAGACAGACTTGAGCATCTGTGTTAGCACTGTGTTGCAGAAAGGTTACAGCTGAAAATTACTTACTCTCTAATACTCTGCAGAGCACCTTCAACTTGAGCATCTAGCTGACCGTTCGCATACTCGTCCTATTCACAAGGAAATTGATCAGTCTCATCTTGCCGTTTCCCTCCTTCTAGTAGACTTACCCTAACATGTTCTGGCAAATAACGCTGAACACCACCAGTTCGTTCATACGCATCTTCAAAGAATTTGGTTTGCAAGCGAACCATAGCTTCAAAAGAAGGATCAAGGTAAGGGATTCTCAAATCCAAAAGTTGAGGTAATTCGGAAGCGATTGCATTGTTGATACCTTCGTAAATCGCTTCCGCGTCGTCTAATTCTTTTTGAGCTCTTTGACCTACTGCTCCATTTTCTGCTGGTTTATCTTGAATCTTGCGCAATTTGCTTCGAGCTGCATCGTAGTCCAATAGTTTTTTGTTGCGTTTCGATATAGTATTGCTGTGAATCGTATACGTTAATATAATTAAAGTATGTTAATACACCGGCGACACGAAACTCACTTTATTTCTGGGAAATGAGAGCATAGTTTCCCTATCGGTTCCAAAACGGTAGCTCTATAGGGAGCATCCATTTCTCTAGCTACTTTAGCATCCAATTCATCCACAGCTCTTTTAAAAGAATGGGCAGCCATAGCAGCTTCTGAATTATCTGAATACATTCCATCCACTGTTTCTGCTATTCGAGCTTCGGAAGATGCCATAAGTCTCATTGCGTCTAGATATCCTTTAGCTTCCTTCTGTAAGGCGTTGCAATTCTTCTCCATCCTAATAGAAGCAGTGAGATCAATCAGAGACTATGGTGAAACTCAACATACTGCTTGAAACGGTTCGCTTCTTCTTGAAATTCCCTGTTCGAATTCATGAGTATAGAGCTCGGCCGGTAGAAGAAAGTAACTCTAACCTGTCATCGGTCTTCTCGTACTGTAGACCAGTATCAACCTGATTCAACAGAGTGCATAAAATAGCTTACTTGGCCAGTCTGCCCAAAGCGACATGATTTGAGCCTTGGTATTCGGCTTCTCGAGGCAATGCTTACCTTTTGCATGACCGTTGTCTATATTTGCGCATCAGCCCGCGTCCATACAACTCTGCAGAGAGTCACGTACGCCTGCTCTTGCGAGCTGCTTCTTGAATCTACATGTACATACAGAATTCGGCTTCCTTTCGCTCTAATTCAGGCAGTTGAAGCTTACCCTCCCCTATTAGCACTGTCAGCCAATGTATGTACTATCTACAGAGAGCTGCACTTACCAGCTCATATTTGTTGCGTCTTTGGGATTTATTCGATGATACAGGTTAACCTTTGTACACAGCTTCAATGGAGCCAGAACCAGTGGCATCCACTTCTTCTAGCTATACTTTACAACCAGTCTCTACAATTTCAGGGCACACAGATCGATGCTGGTCCTTAGCCTGGCATCCAACTCAACCTTTACTAGCTTCTTGTTCAGGTGACAAATCTCTACGTTTAACTAAATATCAACCACTTTCTTGTTCTTTCCCTACTACAAGTAATGAATTATCAAAATCCCATACTAGAACAGTTAGGAATTTAAGTTGGTCACCTAATGGTTCTATGCTTGCTACTGCTTCATTCGACTCGACCGTTGGAATATGGTGTAGAGTTACAGAAGATGGGATAGATGATGATTCTTCTCAAACGGCTGCGGAAGATGATGATGAAGGGGAATGGGAATGCGTTAGTACTTTGGAAGGTCATGAAAGTGAAGTCAAATCTGTTGTTTGGTCTCATGATGGATCTCTGTTGGCAACGTGTGGAAGAGACAAAAGTGTTTGGATTTGGGAAGTAATGACTGGTGGTGAAGATTTCGAATGCGTTGCAGTCTTGATGGATCATACTCAAGATGTCAAGCAAGTAGCTTTTCATCCTAAAGAAGAGGTGAGCTTCATATCCACGGGACTGATTACGTACTGACTGTGAAGATAGCTACTAGCCTCAGCATCATACGACGATAATCTTCGAATATATCAAGCAGATGTAGCTTCAGATGACTGGACTTCAACACATACATTGCAAGGTCACAATTCAACAGTCTGGTCTCTCTCCTTTTCTCCTTGTGGTTCTTACCTAGCTTCATCTTGCGAAGACGCTAGCATTAAAATTTGGGCAAGAACATTACTCAAACCTGAAGAATTACCAGACAAGAATACTGTTTTCAGGATTGCTCAAAGTGATAAAGAAAGATGGAACTGCGTATCAACAATAACTGGCGTTTTTGAAAGAGCTGTTTATTCAATACATTGGTCAAATCCATTTCATACTTCCAATGAGACCGATTTGGGTTGTATAGCTGCAACGGGCGGTGATGGAAAGCTAGTAGTCTGGTCAATAGTGCTTTATACTACTCTCTCTTCTTTGACATAATACTAATGCCGCTGGAACAGTCAAAGAAATCAATGGAAGAACCTCTTGAGCTATCGACCGATCTGATAGCATCACTCGAGGACGCGCACGAAATCAGCGATATCAATTGCGTTCAGTGGTGCATCACTCAAATACAAGCACCTCGGCAGCGTCCATCTTCCAATCCAGACGATAATGATCAAGATGATGAAGGCATGGATCAAAAAAAAGCGGATCAAGTTTATGTGGAAAGAGCAAAAGAATCACTCAAGGGTCTGCTAGCTACTGCTGGTGATGATGGGTTAGTGAAAATATGGAAATTGACAAAGGGGTGATTAGTACATTTACATTAAAAAGTTTCATAGCACTGAGACTGTATGGCATATATTTGCATCCCGCATTCAATTCTTCATATTGCGCGAAAAGCAAACTTTCTTGTGTGACCTCCAATGCGTCTTAGCGCACGACTCGCTGCAGTAAGTGATAATCGAGCAACATCCTGCAGTCTTGAAGACCTTGGCAAGCTTCTTGCCCACGTTATACTCTCTTTTTGCCAGACCACATTGTGCACAGACAAGTACCTTACCAATAAAGAGTCGTACATGTGCTTTGGGCGGAGCTTCAGGCATGATAACAGATACGTTCTTGACTTTGCTAAGATTGTTGAGATTGCCAGCAATGTTCAATTGGGCGAGGCTCTTCTCATCCAAGAGCCATGAATTGTTCATCACCTCTTCTCCCCTAATTGGAAGACCAAGTCTTGCTAGACATGACATAGCGACATCACTGAAAGATTGCATGTGATGTGGGCTTGGTCCAAGTTCAGAGACAGTCTTTGCCTTACCGCCAACTTGTCGAAAGAGATCTGCAAATCGGGATAAAGAAGAAGCAAAAGGGAATGTTCGGAAATCGGCCATAGTATAGGTTTCTTGGGCACAAGTGATTAGAGAATGGAAGACCGACATTGCCAATTGCAATTCCATCCATTCATATTCTATTGCAGCGGTCTTCAACGCGCATAAAGAAGCATTGAGGAGAGTGACAAAGGCTGACGATAGTCCGGCCAGCAGAATAGGTTTAGGTAGAACGGAGATATTCGTCTGCTCTCGAATGAGATTAGCTGTACCATCGATCTCAGCTAAAGGCACACATCCAGCGACATACTGCTTACTCAATAAAACGCAAGAAGCTAACAAAACCGTTTCCTCGCTTTTTACCATTCTTCCCAACCGCTCAGTATCTCTAGCCATCCAACCCTTCGCGCTCCAATCCGAGGCAAGAAATGTATTGGCCGCTTCTCCTGCATCTTTTACTAAAATGCCTAAACAACGCGATGCCACATCTTGCGAACTCGCTTCATGAACCAGTTCGATCTCGGGTGATTTTGCTTTAGGCTGATATGCCGGATAGCGTTCTTTGTGAGCCTTCAGCAAGCCAAGCCAATTTCGAGAATCAACTAGTCGCATATCGCTATCAACGATTCTCTTAATCGCTTAATCGCGCTCAGCAGAAGCTGGGTAATTCATGAGGTACTTCGTGATTTAGTAGTGGTAGGCTGAAGAAAGAAGAGAGCAAGAGGAAAATGAAAAGAGGCGTTCATAAATAACGAAAGAAAACGTCGTGGAAGCGAAGCCGCGTGTTGAATTTGTGAGAAATGCAGAGACTAAACTAATGACGCAAAGAAAGAGAGAAATCAGAGTCCAGGACACAGCTGGTGCTATGCCTGCGTTGTTTCTTTGGGTACTATGCTCTGTAGCTGATGAGATTGGAATAGAAGCACGGCCGAAATAACTTACAGCGATGAAGTATAGTTGCTACAATAGTTGACGTAGATGCAGCCGAAAACAATTATGATTTGAGCTGCTGCTTGATCCTCGATATCGCCAAGCTGTAAGCGTGTTCTCGCATTTTCCCTGCTTCACTATTAAGATCTTTGATTTGCATGTTCCAAGCATGACCTATGATTGGATGAGCTATCCATGCACTAACACGCGATCTAATTTTACCTTGTCCAGGAGCCTCGTAATGAACTACATCCTTTCCGGCAGATTTCAGCTTGTCAACTAATTGCCTTCCTTCTCTAGCTAGAGAATCACCGCCGCAAGTAATGATTGTAGTTGGAGTAAAGGACTCAGGTGAAGCATGCAAAGGAGAGATGCGAGGATCCGACTTGTCTTGATCTTTATGCACGTAACAAGAATAGAAGAAACGTCGAACGATTGGAGGTATAGCTCCACCAGCTTGACCTTTATCTGGCTTGAGCTTAGGCTTCTCGTTAGGATCTTCAGCTAAATTAGTCCTGTTTGATACATTAGTCCCTTAACCAAGTTTGATAATAGAGTAGCATACGAAGGGTAGAAAGCTACTGTTCCTTTGAGCTGGTTCGAAGGACTCGAGCCAGCGACCAAAGCCAAACATCCGCCAGAACTGAAACCGCCTATTGTGATTCTATTCGCATCCCATCCTTCTCGTTCTGCATTTGCCCTAGCCCATACGATCGCAGCTTCGACATCTTCTATAGCTGAAGGCCAAGGATCTTCTGGTCCTTTGCTATGATCTACATCCAATACGACGCAACCGACTTGATTGGCAACAAGCGAACAGAAATACGCATCTTCTCCGAATGTCGGCAACACAAACCCAGCTCCATGTAAGCTAATATGAATAGGTAAAGGACCTCCCGTGGATGGTTGAGGTAGATAGACGTGGATCTTGCGCTTTCGACCTTGGCATGTATAATACTTGATCGCAGATGGTTTCACTTTAGGATCAGGAGAAGAAGGCTGAGCTTTCAGAGCCAACGGGAGGATCAGTCGAAGCAGCTTCATGGCCAGAAGCTTTCTGTAGTATCCATTCACTCTTCGAGCCATCTAAGCAGAGGTAGAGATTGCACGATCGAGCTTGAGGTTGCAGATTCTCGGTTTGAAAAATTGATCTGAGCTGGTCCCAAGGACAGCGGTCGCTTGAAGCAAGATTGAAAAGGAATGAACATTTCGATTTTATGACGTTATAGATTCTCGCGTTTGTACGGGGGCTTGTCTTGCAGCCAGGATTACGATATCCAGAACCAAACAAGTCCAGATATTCAGTTGCGCAAGAAATACAGTCGCTGCAATCAACGGTCGCCAAGGAGCAGCGAGACGAACAGAACTAAATGCAGCATAAATAAAGTACAAGACATATCCTAATAAGAAGAGAGCATAGTACATATCAAACCCTTGCAAGGAAACCCAAAATTGTCAGAAGGACTTGACTTGACTTATTTATCAGCCTTGCCTTTGCCCTTCCCTTCAGCTGCCTTCTTCTTCTTTTCCTCTTCTTCATCCTCATCAGTGTCTTCCGTCAAATCGATAGCTCCAGAATCGGTCAAACTGCGAAGTTTTGCAGGCCTGCTGCTTAAATTCGGTTTAACATCTTCTGCTTCTCTCTTTACACGAGACCGAGCTTCTTGTAATTCAGCTTCTAGTCTTCTTACTTCCGCTTGCGAAGCCTGTTCGAAATGTCAACAGAGCTTATCAGCCAATCAGGTTGATGAAGCCGTCGCCCAACGAACCTGTAAACGAGCAGAAATATCCGCTTCACTTTGACTGCCACTGCCTGACCCAGATGCAACCGGACTAGTACTATTTGCTGCTTCTTCTGCCTTGACGATAACAGGTTTTCGATCAATAGCTTCAGGCTTGACTTTCACTTCTGTCTCCTGCTCGGGCTCAGGCTTCACTCGAACAGACTCTGAACGACGGATGGCAGAAGAGGAAGAAGGTGAGGTATTATTTGGCGGACGAGCATATTGCAAGGTGCGGCGACGCTGTGGAGAAGGCATGGCAGCCGTCGGTTCAGTGATAGGTGGAATTGTTTCTGGTTGAATTGCAGGTGCATCTGGATCAGGCTTCACCACTGTTACTTGAACAGCTGCTACATTTGCGACAGTGGGATCTTATGTCGCATAACGCGGAGGAGCTGTCTCTTGTTGCAGGTCAGGCAATTCAGGTGCAGGAGAGGGTGAGGATTCTGCTGGTTGAGGTGTTCGTTGAGATGGAGAGTCTGCATTAGGTAAATCAGGAGTGTCTTCATCGTCAAGTTCAATATCTTGTGAGCGCAAGACGTCGGCTGAGCGGTATTTGAACTTGAATTCAGCGATAGGTGAGCCTATCGGGTAGCCATCGGATTGATAAGATGTTCTTTCTTCGTAGCGATCTGGGCAGATGCCAGCAGTGTGCGACATCTACTAGCTTGCTTAGTTTGATGACAGATATCGAGAAGATCAACCTACGGCAGCTTTTGCAGATGCCTCGTTAAATTGATAGCTGGAGGTACTTGCAAGCGGAGCAGCATTTGCAACGGCCCCTTGGGTGTCCATATGTAGATCGCGCAACAGGTAGCGCCAAACCTGCAGCGAGTAAGCTATGTCAAGACAGATGCAAAATAGCAACAAACCTTGACGTCTACGCTTCCTAGAGCTTTGACAACCTGCTCAGACTCATATTGCGAGTATACTTCTTCGTCTTCGGTCAATTGAATCGCTCGAAACTGGAATCGGTAAAGTCGACTTCCTGCCTGTTGACCTTGTATACTTTCTCTTTCGATCCATTTACTTATTACGACGTTGTCTG
This sequence comes from Kondoa subrosea, assembly GCA_039545335.1. NCBI lineage: Eukaryota > Fungi > Basidiomycota > Agaricostilbomycetes > Agaricostilbales > Kondoaceae > Kondoa > Kondoa subrosea. Next base: position 2,175,750 of record BCIN01000002.1, on the reverse strand, counting down.
AACGGTGCAGCAAATATTCAGAAAAGGCATAACCCGCATGCATGTCTGTGCTTTACCTTGATATAGCCCGTCAAGCCATACCTTCGCCAGTAGGAATTCTTCCACATCTTCTCTGAAGATCTCAACCTGTGTCCAACTTTGAGATGCGTTCGAGGACAAATCTAGGAAAGTCGAAAGAAACGTACTTCGAAGTCCAAGCCAGCGATACTTTGCACAAAGCACTCCATCTTGGGGCAAGCAGCATCTACTAGGTTACTTTCAACGTTGTACTCCTTGAGTTCTCTGCTATTGCAGAGTATTTGCGAGCCAACCCCATTTTCTAATCTGAGAAGGGTCGAAGTAAACAACTGCATGCAATCAGCAGGGATATCACTCACCTCATAGTGGGCTAGAACGCTCTAGCTGTATTCACTCCAAGTTCGTCAATGCACCAGGCTTTGGCTATTCCGGGACATGAAGGAAAAATGTACTTTCTCTCCTAGACCACGGACTGCGATCGTTACTCAGGCCTGCTCTGGTATACCCTGCAGCCATGCACTGGATATCCGCGGATCGCTTTGATCTGACTCAAGATGCGGAAGCAGTCCTTACATCTGTCCCATTAGTCATTCTACTTTCGGGTTTTCTTGAAGTCTGGCGTTTATGGTCGCATAAGAGGAGAACCAGAAGTGGTGCACAGCTGCTGTTTCATGTCAAGATCGCTTTGATCATCGCAGCGATCGCTTTACAAGCTGCCTATCTCGGTGTTCTGATCGCCACGCAAGAACGCATCAATGCTGAAGCTATCTCACTCCTCGTCTTTGTTCCTCTCTCGCTGCTCAGTATACCTTTCCATATCAATGCTCATCGAAAATTGAAACGCTCAAGTACACCTTTACTCTTCTTCTGGCTTACTTCAATCATGCTCAATGGGGTCCAATTACGTACCAAAATCTTGACTGGCGAATACCCAGCAGATAAAACCCGACTCGTCTTGCAATCATTAGTTATCGCTGCTTATTTCGCTGTTTTTGCTTGCGAATGTGTTGGACCAGAAAGTACTTCGGGCAAAGGCTATATAAGGCTTGAAGAGGATGAAGATGAAGATTCGATAGATTACTCTGGAAGAGAAGCGCCAGTCGTTAGTCCGAAAGTGCTATTTTCGCACTGACCCGGTTACTAATATGCTTTTCGGTCGATGCTTCCAGGAGCGAGCCAACATCTTCAGTCGCCTCACTTTTGACTGGATGAGTCCCATGATGGCGCAGGGTTATCGAAAACCTTTGTCTGAAGAAGATCTTTGGGCTATGCGAAGAGAAGATCAAGCTGACAAATTGGGTGAAAGAATAGGTCATTACTGGGGATTACAAAGGAAACAAGCAAGAGCAAAAGGAAATGGAGCGAAACCATCACTCTGGGTCGCTTTAGCTCAAGCTTTCGGCACACCTTTCTTTGTCGCTGCAATTTTCAAGTCGTTCCAAGATCTTCTAGCTTTTGTTCAGCCTCAACTACTCAAGCGCCTACTCCTTTTCGTCGAAACTTACAACACTCCTCACCCAGAACCAGCTTATCATGGTTATACAATTGCCGTTTTGATGTTTGTTTGCGCAATCATTCAGTCTTTCGCTCTGCATCAATACTTTGCAAGATGCTTTGAAACCGGTATGAGAGTTCGTGGCGGTCTCATCCACGCAATTTACAAGAAATCACTCGTACTCTCAAATTCTGAAAGAAGTGCGAGGGCAACGGGTGATATTGTCAATCTGCAATCTACAGATGCTACTCGTTTAGCGGACGTAACAGTATATGGTCAACTAGGTTAGTGCTGATTAACTTACATTACGTTTGTGCTGAAAGGCCTTGCAGTCTTTTCCGGGTCGCTTCAATTGATCTTAGCTTTCGTTTCCCTCTATTCTCTCCTTGGCTGGTATGGTCTTGTTGGTGTCGGTATCATGGTTCTTTCTATTCCGACAAACGCTTTTGTGTCCAATTTGCAAAGTAAGCTGCAGAAGAGACAGATGGCCAATAAAGATCAGCGAACTAGAATCATGTCCGAGATCCTGAATAACATGTACGTCTAGGAAATGAGAAACATCTTATGGTCGCTGCTGACATTTATTGACAGTCGCACCATCAAGTTGTCATGTTGGGAGAACTCTTTCGCTCAGCGCCTTTTCGCCGTCAGAAACGACAAAGAACTTGCCTTGTTGCGCAAAATGGGTTACTTGTCTTCATGTTCGACTTTCCTTTGGTCTTTCACTCCCTTCGCGGTTGGCTTCACAACATTTGCAGTTTACGCTATCGTTACTAAACAACCAGTCACCAGTTCAATAGCTTTCCCTGCGTTGGCACTCTTCCAGTTGATCACTTTCCCTCTTGCTGTCCTTCCAAATGTAATTACAGCTTGGGTTGAAGCGTTTGTTTCGGCTCGGCGTTTGGTTGATTTCCTCGATGCGGCAGAACTTCAAACAGATGCTGTTGAAATCGATTACAACCCAGGTGAACTAAAGACTGGTGATACACTCGTTTCGGTGAACAAAGGAACTTTCCGATGGTCGGAAAATTCAACAGACCCGATCTTGCAAGATATTGATCTATCACTCAAGAAGGGAGAATTGGTTACTGTAATTGGTCAGGTTGGATCAGCAAAAAGTTCTCTTCTGTCTGCTATTCTTGGTGAAATGACTAGATCAAGTGGGAAAGTCAAGATTCGTGGAACGGTCGCTTATGTTGCGGGTTCGCCTTATATCATGGGAGGATCGGTACGAGACAATATTACATTTGGTGCGATCTATGAGAAGGAGTTCTATGAGCAAGTTCTGGATGTCTGCGCATTAAGAGAAGACTTGGCTATTTTGCCAAATGGTGATGCTAGTGAAGTCGGAGAGAAGGTGCGAGAGTTGCTACTAGAAATAACATTGATCTGACGTCATATCGATCAGGGTCTTGCATTGTCTGGTGGCCAGAAAGCTCGACTTGGATTAGCCAGAGCTGTTTATGCTCGAGCAGATATCTATCTCTTCGATGATCCACTATCAGCCGTCGACTCGCACGTTGGTCGCCATCTTTTCGACAGAGTCATTGGACCAAATGGCATATTATCAACTAAAGCTCGATTGCTTTGTTCAAACGCTATTCCTTTCGTCCAACAATCTGACGAGATCATCATGCTTCGTCGAGGATGTATAGTCGAAAGAGGAACATATCATGCTACCAAGGGGCCACACTCGGAAATTGGCCGTTTGCTAGAAGAATATGGCAAGCAAGATTCAGGAGATTCTGATACAGATTCGACCGAAACCGCCGTTCAAGACGAAAGTAAGAGTGAAGATAGTATCGATGTGATCAAACGTCAAGCAATGGATCGTACAATCAGTCAAGCCGTGCTTCAGAAGTCAAAAATGTTAGATCCCAGACAACAGAAGGCCGAGACATTCCGTGCTTTAAAGAAGAGTACCCGTCCTAAAGAGGTTCGCTGATCGTTCTGAAAGCTGTTCGCATCAGCTGACTCTGCTGTATAGCATCGCGAAACCGGCAGTGTCAAAGGTAGACATTACAAGAAATATCTCGAAGCCAACGGCATCTTTGGTGTGAGTAATTTGACCTAAGTGATATTAGCTCTCGTGACGCTTTGAAAACAGGTTATCTTCTACATCTTCTCCATTGTCGCCAATCAGCTTCTGTCCATCATGACCGGTGTTTGGCTGAAGGTGAGCATTTGCTTCAGGTACTTGACATACATGGCTGAGTATGTTCAGACATGGGCAACGCATAACAGTGACACAAACAGCAATGGCGATCTAAAATACTGGCTTGGCAGTACGTATCGCTCGTGTGTCTACAGGATCGTAAAATTGATGAGTGTTGTCAGTCTATTTTGCGCTTGGTCTAGCAACAGGCTTGATGTCTTTGTTCAATGGTCTCGCTCTGTACTCTTTTTGCATTATTCGTTCGGCCAAGTGAGTACTCCACCTAAACATCGACAAATGCTCAAGCGAGAGTGCAGGACATTGCACGACGGCATGTTCAACTCGGTCATGCGAGCACCTATGCTCTTCTTCGAGACTACCCCCATTGGTCAAATCCTCAACCGCTTCTCCCGTGACGTCTATGTCATCGATGAAGTTTTGGCCAGAACTTTTGGCGGATTTTTCCGTACATTGGCTCAAGTTGCTGGTATTATTGTCGTAGTATCAGCCGGCGCACCATTATATCTTGTCATTGTGGTGCCTGTATTCTTCATCTACAGAAGAATTCAGAAATACTACCTGGCTACGTCTCGAGAACTCAAGCGTCTGGATGCTACCACCAAGTCACCCGTCTTTGCTTCGTTTTCGGAGACTCTGAGTGGTCTGGCTACTATTAGAGCCTTCAGACAGCAAGAACGCTTCATTGCAGAGAATGAAGGTCGTCTAGGTAAACCACATCGTCGGCCAAAATTGTGACGGCTTTACTGACTTTCTGCTAGATCGAAATCAAGAATGCTACTTCCCCTCTGTCTCCTGCAACAGGTGGCTCGCTGTGCGCTTAGAACTGATGGGCTCGTTCCTGATCTTCTCTGCCGCTCTGTTGGCTGTGATCTCTTTGCGCAAGGGCGGCAAGATCGATGCAGGGTAATAGATCCTTTTCCGGCAGTGATCATCGCTAATCGCTTCGACAGTCTTGTTGGATTGATGTTGACTTATTCACTAAGCATTACGCAATCTTTGAATTGGGTCGTTCGATCAGCAACTGAGGTTGAAACTAATGTCAGTAGCTTCATCTCAAAACAACATACGCTCATTTGCATTGCAGATCGTATCGGTCGAGCGTTGTATCGAATATGCAGAACTAGAACCAGAAGCTCCGATGTACAAAGACGATATAGATCTACCGGATAACTGGCCGTCAGAAGGAAAGATTGAATTTGAGCATTTCTCGACGCGTTATCGCAAAGATCTAGATTTAGTTCTAAAGGTGTGTCTCGTTGCGGTCTGATCTACTTCGCTCACAGTGTCGCAGGATCTAAATTTCAAAGTCAATGGTCAAGAGAAGATCGGAATATGCGGACGAACAGGTCAGCATTGTGCTTTGGCTATGAATCGAGTACTAAATTCTTCTCAGGTGCCGGAAAGAGTTCACTATCGATGGCGTTATTCCGCATCATAGAACCGGCAGAGGGCACCATCAAAATCGACGGTATCGACATCACCAAAGTTGGCTTACATGATTTGCGTTCAAGGTCAGTCGCCGCTCTCTATAGCAAAGATGACATGTTCAACAACTGTCCAGGCTGGCTATTCTGCCTCAGGATGCACAGCTATTCGAAGGATCAATGCGCCAGAACGTAGATCCAACCGGCGCGGCAGATGACGATACTTTATGGCGTGTGCTGGATCATGCTCGGCTGAAGGAACATGTCAAGAGCATGGTGAGCGCCTTCTTATATGTTGCCTCCTGCGACTCACAGTTCATAGGAGGGCGGTCTTGATGCACAAGTGGATGAAGGTGGAAGCAATCTGTCATCTGGTCAAAGGCAGTTGCTGTGTTTGGCAAGAGCTCTTCTCAAACGTTCAAAGATTCTTGTTTTGGACGAGGCGACAAGTCAGATTGATCCAGTGAGGCTCTTTGTCTCAGTAGCATTTTGACTAATGACCCGCTTGTAGGAATCTGACAAAGCCATTCAAGGCATCATCAGATCGGAATTCAAGGGCTGTACAATTATGACTGTCGCACATCGGCGTAAGTCTCACAACCATTGGCATACCTTGCTCCGCTAATTCTTGTCGATGTTCTATAGTGAATACTGTTAGTCTCGGTCCGCTTCTGCTAACAAGCCATAGCTGATCTTTCTCACAGATTGCTGACTCGGATAAGATCTTGACTGTCGATAAAGGCCGTCTGGCAGAATTTGATGCGCCTTCGGTACTCATAGCGGATCCAGCATCAATTTATTATAGTTTGGCACTCGAAGCGGGAATTGTTGGTAAGAGCAGACCTGCATCTCAAGCACCTACAAGACAGCCTAGCCCAGATCCAGAGGAGTAGAGTAGAATCAATGAATTAATAGCATAATAGAAGACTGTTTATAGAGCATTGCATTGGATTCCGTCTACTCAATGACATGACCATTCAGTAACTTCACAATGTCAATGATGTATAAGATACAAAATATGCGACTACAAGGAAGATGGTATTCCGGACAGATATTATTTTGCATGCTCCAGGTTTTCAAGTCTATGCGTCCGAGTCTTTCCTGCTCACATTATTACGACCTTCTTCCTCCCTCCGCGAAGACTCAAGATTCTGCTCCGCTCGCGGTTTCGGCCAATCTCGTGCCTCTTCCAGTAGCTGTTTCATAGAAACCGCACAAATATGATCTCTTGACATGATCCAAGTTCTGAGCGGTTCGAGATCATCACTTTGAGGTGCTGGATCGTGATCAAAGGACACGCAATCCTTTTCTGAATAAGCTGGAGCTTCAACATTAGCTCTCATGAGTGTACACTACAACGCGATGATCTAAACAATGAACCTCAAGCGATATGTTTAAGGGGAACAAACGTACGCTAGCCAATAAGATGGGTTTGGACATTACCAGTACTCGAGCTTTGGACGAAGTAGCTGTTGAATAGGTGATATTGATATCAAGTCGATGTTGTATCCGGAGCGGCGTTGAAGTGCCGGCGAAAGTACTAGGTCGTAAATGATTGTCGTCAGGTAACTAGCATTGGCAAAATCAGATGAAGATATGCAATAATTTTCGAATGGAACCTACCCTGTCATAGTTGATCAAGGTAAATCGTTCTCCAGCATTGGCCTTCAAGAACGGTCGATTTCTACTGCTCGCTTCATCGCGTATCCGAGCCGAAGGAGGGTTGACAGTACATCTAGATGTCGGACTTTCGGCTGTGAGATCAGAGATTGTATGCTGTTCAACTGGCGCTGTGATTTGCTGTTCATGCGGTTTCAAGGGATTCTCGAACTGATATGTTTGCGTGCAATTCAATTGAATTCGATGTACTGAGAACCAGCTCAAGTAATATAGTCGATCAGCAGAACAGAGGCTCACTGAAGATATCGTCTGGAGGACTTTCTAGCGCCAGGTACATTCGAACAACATTTCCTACAATGGCTCTCTCGCTAAAAACTTCTAGCCTGTAAATCTGAATTTCATTCGTTCAAGAATTTAGAACACCTGAGAAAAGATTGATGCATGATCCTACTTACTCCAAGATCGTCTTGAAACCCCGCATGATCGAAATCCAAAGAAAGAGCGCCTTGAAGAAGTGAAGCGGGTGAAGCGAACCAACTTGTTGAGCCTTGCCGGACGAGATTCACTTGACCTTTGACTTCTGCTATGATGGCGCCTAGAACATTTCCATATTTTGTTCTTTCGTACCTAGACGCAGAAATATTTAACTCGCACTAGCAATTATATCAGGCTTAAGCCGTACGGAGCAGAAGTAGCTTAATGTGGAGGATTTAAGAGTCAGCCCCGCTACATACTTTCTGGAAAAGAAAACACTCCTACCTGGGATGGTGAAAGAGAATTCCCATGTATGTACACCTGGTTGAAAGATCCTATTCTCGATCACAACAGATTGCTCTCTTTCAAGAAGGACTTGGTGTAACTGAAAACCAGGTGCATGAATATGTGCTTCTTGTTTCAATCTCACAACAATCGAATCGATTGATTTTGGTTTACTGAGATGCAAGCTGACATTACCGGTAACGACAAGATCTTGTTTCAAATCTTGCGAAGCCGAAGCTGTTCTAGCTACGTGAGCTTCACTGTGATAGCTGCGTGTATCAACTGCTTACGATGGATGAAATGGACGCCTTGGAACACGGAGAGAGTTAGTTTGGAAGAAGGAGTCTTTTGGAAGAGTTGCATATTGTAGCAGAGAGATGGATGCAGTGAAGCACGAGGTGGATTAAACAGATCTCAGAAATCGAGTCAAGCTGACTAAGACAAAGTGTCCATGAGAGAGTGATCGAAAGCAATGAATGCTTGAGGCAAGGCTCAGACGGCCTGCGATACGTTACGACGAGTGCAATATAACAGGAATATTGCGAGACCGAGTCGTGGAGTAGATGCAACAAATTATCGAAATATTGATGAGGTTGCTCAGAACAACGAAGCAAGATCGGCCTGAGCGGAAAAATTGCAACAGAAGTCTTGACGCAGACCATTTACAATTAAGAGAACAGCAAGCAATCACGGTTGTAGGGGAAGCAAAAGATAAGATGGGCAATGGTGTCAAGCCAGAGGATTGGACTTGGGATGGCCTGATCAGGGCCAACATTCAGAAGCTACAGCCATACCGCTGCGCTCGTGACGATTATGATAAGGGAATCTGTAAGTTCTCAGAAGCTTGCATCTACCCTCTTCGCTCATGTCTGAATGCTGCAGTATTGGACGCCAACGAGAATGCTCTAGGACACGCTATTACTGCTAAAGATCACGAGCTAGGTCTGGCGCTGGAAGAGCTCAATCTGAATAGGTGAGCTAAAGTTCGAGCCAGCATGAGTCAAGCATGTCTGATTTACAAAATGCTATAGATACCCAGATCCTTCTTACGATACTATCAAATCGAGATTTGCAAAGCTTAGAGGTCTAAATCATAGAGCTGCTGGCTTGTTTTTGGGCGTTGGATCAGATGAAGCAATAGATCTCTTGATGCGCATTACTTGCATACCGGGAAAGGATTCGATATTGGGTACGCTCATCCTTTGTGAGAATGAGCACGTCTCATTGCTTATTCAGTATGTCCGCCAACTTATGGCATGTACTCGGTCTGCGCAAATATCAACGATGTCAATGTCATCAAAATCCCGCTAGACGTAGAAGAAGGGCGATTTCAACCTCAGATCGAGAAGGTAATTCATTCACTGAGCTCGGTCGAATACGACTGAGGCACGAAGGTTGACTACAGATCTGCGAACAATTATCCTCACTTTCACCTCCACCTAAACTCGTCTTCCTCACTTCGCCAGGTAATCCAACAGGGACTCTGATTCCTTCAAATGCTATTAGACCAATATTGGACCACCCTACTTGGAGAGGATTGCTCGTGATGGATGAAGCTTACATAGATTTCTCGGATCCGGAAGGTGGTCAGCAGAGTACTTCTGTCCATCTGTGAGTTACATTCGGACACAATTAGTTTAGCTAATTTATGTTTCGATCTTGTTAATTTATAGCCTTAATGAGGGTTATCAAAACCTCGTAGTCCTGCAGACTTTGTCAAAAGGGTTCGGTCTAGCAGGTATAAGGTATGTCTCGAATGCATCCCCCTGTACGAATGCGCTAAACAATTGTATTAGGCTGGGTTTATGCATGTCTGCTCCTGGACTGGCGCAATTCATGGCTAACACAAAAGCGCCCTATAATATTTCATCGCCCACTGCATCGCTTGCAATAAAGGCCCTAGACGATTCTGTATGTCCCATCTTCCTCTCGTACAATCCTGTTTACCTACTAGTGCGTTGTTATAGTCTATCTCTCTTTTCCAAAAGAACGTCAACACCGCTTTAACAAATCGCGATTTCCTCAAACAAGGCTTAACATCACCTACATTAACTAAACTAGGCATTGGGAAAATCTTGGGAGGGAACCATGCGAATTTCTTACTCGTTCAAATCCTTTCACGAGATTTGAACAGCTTGGATAATGTTCGAGCACAAAAAGTGTACAAGGAATTAGCAGAGAACAGAGGGTTGGTCGTTAGGTTTAGAGGAAATGAAGTTGGTTGCGAAGCTTGTTTGAGAATCACCGTAGGCACTAGGAAAGAGTGTGAGCAGGTGTTAAAGAAATTAGAAGAGGTCTTGTCCGAGATGTAGAGAAGCAGTCATACTAGACCTAACCTCGATAGAATGTCTGAAATGCATTAATACAGGTTTAGATTCGTAATACATCGATTCCGGATACGATAGAGTCGTTCGGCGCAACTCGCGAACGGTCGCCTCAATCCCAATGCAGCATGCTAGGAGCATCTGCCACGAGCATCTACATACAGTTGCCTCGAGTGCAGCTAGAGCGCCATTTAGCATGTAGGGGAAATGGACGCCAAGTAAACAACTTGCCTCGCTGGATGCAGTTGATCTTCGCCATACCTTGAGCCATATCTTCTGACCTGCTCCAGACCCAAAGAAATCCTTCGAGCAAGGCTACTTCGCGCCCAACGCCTGTTCTCGTTCCAATACTTTTTTGTCCAGCTTGATGAGCAATACAGTCCTTTTCGGGTGTTGTTCCGTAGGCATTGAATGTGCGGTCACTCTGGCAGGCTATAGCGTTATCACTTGCTTAGTATCACCTTGCTTCGTAATTAATGGAAACGAGGCTCACAAAACCCCAACCATCCATGAAGGCTTCTACTATCCCAGCTGTGATTGCACTACAGCTCAAACTGCTCATCTCATCCGGTACTTCAATACTTCGAGTTAACAACGGATCGTTATCGTAAACCATGAATTCATCTGGCGCATCTGTGGATTTCTCTAATCCGTCTGCAGGTTTGTTGAAGAGGTATTTGAAGAGTGTTGTGTGAATGTATTGAAGAAGAGGTAAGAGTCGAAGCGTTCTTGGTGGACCTAAGGCAGATCGAGCGGTAGAGGGCTACAAGAAGATCAGTAAAGATCAAGGCAGGAACGTAAGACGGACAGGTAAAGAGTCTCGCAGAGGTAATAGCTCGACTAGACGATAGCCAACTCGATAACCCAGTATATTCAGTCTGACAAGACGCGAGAGAATGAGCTCCAGGGAAGTATAGCTAGCAGAGAAAGTAGGCTGACTTCTTTTCGAAATCAGTAATCCCAGCAACCCGCTTCTGAGTGTATGTGACTACTTCTGCGAACAGATATTGCCATGCATTGAGCGAAACTTCGGCGCCTCGAGTTTTGGCTATTGGTCTATCTTGAATGGATTGAGATGATCCAGGCTTGCGCAGAGACGTTATAGAGGGACTCAGGGAGGTGCGGGACATGATTCGACTTGGTCTGAGGAAAGCAAGGGTCGACTCTACACGGCGTTCCAGCTGTCCAAAAGCTGCCGGTATCAACAGACAAGTACCGCATTCTGGTCAAGCTAGTCTGCCATAGAGCTCGCTTAGGGAAACACGATACTCGCGCAAGATGAGCAAAGCTCAAGAAGTGATTATTGGACAGCTGGATCTGGACGCTATGCACTACGCAAAGGATGCAGCAAAGTCAGGCAAAGAATCTTTACTTCGGCGGGATTGGAATGGCGCTATCAGAGCAGGGGCAAAAGCTACAAGCCAGGCGCGAAACGCAGGGGAACGTAGTGCACAAGTGGATCTTTTTACGCAAACCTTCTTCCTTACATCTGGGTCGCTTTTCATACAAGAGTTGAGGAATTGCGACATTCCCGCAGAAGCTATGAAGTTGATCAGCCTGTTGGTCCCCATCTTGAAATCCCTCTGCTTCTTGCGACATCTACCTGTCGTCCAGGCGAGCGCTGTGTGCAACGTTGCGCTGGATATCACCTTAAATGCAAGTATAGCGATCATCAGTAAAGCCGAGGTGGAAAAGTCTGGGCTATTGGAAGAGGAGAGAATTGTTGGACCGTTGCGGAGAGCCTTGCAATGCGTTCATACAATCATTTTACAAAGACCAACAATTGTCGACAATGGTCTACCGGAAGATATTACGCTTAAGCAATTCGCCGCTCCAACGAAACTCGAAGCGCTTTCATACCTTCTGCGATGCACCGACGACAATCTGGCAGTTTTAGCATACAGTATTCTTGAAGCTTTCGGTTTACCAATCACGCATAGCCTTGGATCCGAATATCCCTGCAGAACAGCAGCTAGTCTGCAGCAAACAGCAAAGAAGCGTTATCTCGAAAATTTACCCAGCTACCGGATCGTACGTGCCCAAATGACCACAATCTGCTACTGGTGCGGGAAGTACAAACAACAACATGCCACTACAGACAATGCGACTCCTGTCAGACCGTTTCCATCCTGCGGTGGATGTCGAATAGTGACTTTCTGCTCCAGAAGCTGTCAAGCAGCTGGTATGCTCGATAATACATATCTATGTAATTTGTCTGAGACAAGATTTAGATTGGAAAGCCGGAGAAGCGGGACATCGACCTCATTGTCGGCCTTTGGAGATTGCATCTTAGCAGTGAGTGAGTCTTGTGCCCAAAACAATAGCCGTGCATGTCACTACCAGTCGCTCTAACACTCTAATATCCTCCACTTCATGCCATACCGTGCATTCAAATTACTGAATCATTTCGCACTACGACAGCAAGCGCCTATGCAGGGCATATACCAATCACAATGTCAATCCAGATACGAGATCAGTACATGCATACATCTATAGAATACATATCTGCATATACAATACAGCAACTATCTATTTAGGCTTGATACATTCTGTAAGCCAGCGATAGCTTCTTCTTCCAACTCTTTGACAACTTCAGCAGCCGGCTTGATCTCGTTCATATTGCCAATCCCAGTTCCGGCCCAAACGACCAAACGTTGACCTTCGTTTTCTTTTTCCGCTTTTCCGTACCTCGCTTGCTGTTCTTCCAACCTAATCTCGCCTTCTTCAAAATCTTTCACAGTATCGTTATACACACCTCTTCCATCTACATGATCTGGCCATTCGGTCGTCCCTCTAGCTTGATCAAATGCAGTAGATCGTTTAGTTCCACTTCCTTTTGCAGCCAGCAGAACTTGTTTTCTCGCCTCAGAGTAAGTCGTTTCAGGTGTAAGAAGGAATCGAGTGCCATAGACTGCTCCTGCGCAACCTTGCGCTAAAGCGGAAGCTAGGTCGTAGCCTGTACTTAGACCACCTGCTGCTAGGATAAGAGGTTGGGAGTTGTAAGATGGTAGCGATCGACGTAGGCTGGTCAGTAAAGTCGATAAGGGAGGTGAGCTGGCCAATCCATGACCGCCAGATTCATTGCCTACAATCAAGTATAAGTATAGTACGAGCTTGAACAGAGAAGCGGAGACGAACCTTGTGCTATGAGAACGTCAGATTGCAATTCATTCACTGCATGCCTAGCTTCTGCTTCATCTCCAATGCCGACGAACAATCGCCATCTCTCCTCATTGGGGAATAATTCTTTCTGTCTGGCTAGGAAGATATCTCGCCAATCTTTCATCTCTTCCTTCTTGTTCGCAAAGGCCAACCAAATAGCTCTTGGTCTGTAACCCAAAACCAAATCAATGCATTCAATAGCTTTCGGACTGGATGAAATAGTTTCTTCCACTCCTCCTTCTGGCGCTCTATCTAGTGAAGCAAGTCTCCAGACCAAGAAACCGACACCTATTTCCATTTTATTGCTCGAGGTTGATGGTAGATTCTTGGCTGCTAATTCTAATTCTTGCTTCAAGAGAGTTTGTGAAAGATAGCCTGCACCAATGAACCCAAATCCACCAGCTTTAGAGACTGTCCAGATGCGTTTAGCCCCAAGATGTAATTGACGACAAGTAGACATACTTTGAGCAGCGAGTAAACCGCCTGCAGCTCCTGCCATGGGAGCACCGACTACAGGCACACGAAGAGCAGGAAGTAGATCATGAAGAGCTGTCTTTACGCGAGCTGCCATTTCTGCGCGATATAGTTCGTGGAGAAAGTGAGGAGTCAACGGTAAATGGAGAGGAACAACAGAAGTACAGCAGAGGATAGGAGATAGTCACGAGATAGAAGAAAGTAAGATGAAGACCAGCACGAGACAGCTGCAGGGGATCGCTGCTGGAAAATAAGAATCAACCTCAACCTGTGACAGCGAAGGTTGTCGAACTCGGAGCATACCCAAAGCTGGCCAGAGTTGACAGATACCAATGACAGAGGCTGCAACACCGGCTGAGCCCTCCGCCAGCCTGAAAGCAAGCGTACTTCGACCAGCAATTGATCCAGAAGCGAGACATGCGACAGCACTCGAGGCCATACGCAGGTTCCTGAGGGATACGACCTGCTATTCTATCTTACCTGAATCCTATCGTCTGATCGTGCTGGACAACGAGTTGACAATCAAGAGGGCTCTCGCTGCTCTGACGTTGAATGGTCAGCAAATGCCGCTGATGTAAACGGTTTTCGCTGGCTAAGCGCGCTCTCGGATGACAGGCGTTGCTTCTGCTCCACTCTACGACTCTTCTTCTTTCACTTTCGCTGGAATGTTGACGTTAACCGAGTAGGTCATACCTCTTTGCCCTGCTACCTTGAAGCTTAGGAAGTATGGGTGCCCTACAGTTTCATCAATATCATGCAGTACTACTACACAACAGCTGTCACCTATGATCGCGCTGCAGCGGACGTTGAAGGTGTCAAGCTTCGTAATCTCAGAGGTAGGAATACCTCTTAATATGTTATACGACAGCTCACGTGCGGCCAAATATCCACAGAGATCGAACAAGCGATTGGAGTTCCACCTCCACCGACAGTCTCTGTACACCCTGACGATTCGCTATTCGACGCATGTGCAGCTTTGGTCCGAACGCATGCAAGGAGAACACCTCTGATCGATGTGGACGAACAGACGGGGAAAGAAACGATTCTCTCTGTGCTTACTCAGTATCGTGTGCTCAAGTTCATCGCAATCAATGTACGTTCCGGGGGTAGATGCCGAAAGATCATCTTTCTCATATGGTCCCGAAACCTACAGTGTGCTCACGACTGTGCTCGCCTTTCAAGAACAATCGGATCCCTGGGGATAGGCACCTACATCTCCTCGCACGCTCAAAACAACTCTAATCGAGATCCGCATCCTCACCGCCGTTCTCGCTCTCGCTCCGCTGCACCTCTTCCAATGCAGCGTAGATCATCAGAAGATCAAGCTATGGCTTCATCACAAAGCACAACTGGCACAGATACTTCCCCTTCTTTCGAATTAGACAATCGTTTTCATCCCATCGCAACAGCAACCATGTCTACTACAGTCTTCGACGTAGTTCATCTCTTCTCTGAACTCGGTATCTCAGCCGTACCTATTATTGATCCAACCACAGGCAAAGTCGTCAATCTATACGAAACTGTCGACGTAGTGGATCTAGTTCGACAAAACGATCGAGCGTATCAAATCCTGGATCTAACGATTGAACAAGCTTTAGCTAGAAGAAGTCGAGATTTCCCTGGGGTGGTTACTTGCAGTCCATCGGATTCTTTGAGCAGTATATTGGTTTATGTAAGAGAGAAGAGAGTGCATCGAATGGTCATTGTGGATCAGGAGGGTGGTTTGGTGGGGATCTTGAGCTTGTCTGATGTGTTGCGATCGCTTGTGGGGCGCGAGGATCTGGTTGGACAACCTGCTGTGATAGGGGTGAGTCTTTTCATGAGTTCGACACGAGCACTACTGATTCTATGTCTTACTACATAAGTTGGGATATGAGTATGTTGAACCCAGGTCTTGACTTGAAATTATCGCTGATGTGCATTCATAGAAACCCTACTTTTGCTGCAAGTACTCAAAGCACAGAAACGCTCAGCGCTGAAGCGGAATGACGCTGTATGGATAACAATGTAACAAATCATCTTGTATCATATAGAGATAACCATAACTAGATAATCTAGACGAGTCTCATCTCTTCCTGTCATTGCATGGCATAATTCGAATTCCGCCTCTGAGTCGCGCTCTTCCAAAACCATTGCTTTTACAGATTTTCTCTTCTTGCCTATCTACACAACCTACACTCCTTCAATATCGTATTCAAGCTGTAACACTGTTGCCTTTATTCTTTTGATTGTGTAATAACCCGCTCTACCACATTCTCCTCTTTCAAGTATATTCAAATGTCACCAGCACCGAGCTCACTGAGCTTCACCGCCAGAAGAAATGTGGCAAGGCTCTCGTCAGCACCCAGATCTTCAGCTTCAAGCAGGCCAAGATCGTCAAGCTCGAGTTCTGACGAGTCTGTGCCAATATCATCATCAAACACAGCTGCTGCTCCGATGCCTATAAACATACCAGCTTCATCAAGTGCACGTCCTTCGGCTCATGTAGGAAGGAGTCGTATAATAATACCGACAGCGTCAGAAACTGATGATGTGAGCTCTCTCCTTCTTCGCGTACTGCCGCGACAGTGCTGATTTTGCATTCTTAACAGGACAGTGAAGGCGATTACGACGATATGCCTGAGCTGGTACCAGTATCGGTCTCATCTTGGTACGAAGAGGAACCTATCGCTCGACCTACGAACGGTCCATCGTCATCATCTCGAACCTCAATTCCACCTGTTTCGTCAAATAGTTCAAGACCAGTAGCTACTACTACTACAGGCTTCTCTCCTGCTGCTACTGTACCGACTTTACAGCAACAGAGAGAGAATAATGGGGAAATGAGATATGCTTGGACTTTACCCCGAAACTCGGGTCATCAGAATCAGGAGGACTCCCTGTCAAACCGAGTAAGAGTGAGTCGATCATCTTTGCTTGATGCGCTGCGGAATGATGCTGATGGGTTTGAATAGACTATATCAAGGTACTATGTGGATTGGTTATCGAATGTGCAATCACTTGTTAGTCTCCCTTAATTCAGATCTTTCAATACTAATACTTCCATGCAGCAATCACGATTCATCGAGAACGTCAACATAGATCGTTCAGACCCAGATTATCTGAGTGATCGTCAACGCGCTTTAGCGGAACTCAATCGTACTTTAGCGGAGACCGAATCCCTTACCACCCGCTTAGGTGCTTTAGCAAGTGATTTAGAACTGGGTGTCGAACAATCTTGGCCTACTTCTATTTTAATGGAAGATTCACCTTGCTTATATCCTGGAATGACCTCTACTTCAGCTAGTCGGAGATGGAACTTTACTAGAAGAACCAATACGGCGACTAATGGAATGGAGTTCGATTATGAAGGGATGTTGAGGGATGGAAGGTTGGACAAGAATGGTTGTGAAGTACCGGATTGGAATACTGAGATAGACGGGAAGCAAATGATGGAAGCTGATAGGTGATCACGACGGGGGCGGCGCATATGATAGAGAGCGGGATTAACTTGTTCCTTGTTACTTTTCACTTTTTTTTGTACAGTAAGCAGTTAGTTATATTAGTTTTTGTGTAGACTTTGGCATTATGCATCATCTGAGCGCACTGAACAGCTCTGCTATCCTCTGACGCTTCGTGACTACGGTATAGAACGTAAAGCGAGCGAGCAAGCGATATGAGAGCTGTGGCGAAGATCATCAAGCTTAGCTTCAACAAACGAGATCCCCTTGAGCGAAAAACTAAATGTACAAGAAAGGACAGCATTGAGACCGGCCCGCAACGAAACCCAAAAAATGCCAGCAAAGTCTCTCAAAAAAGCAGATGAAGGAAAGTAAAAGCGATGGTGACGTAAAAGAGTGAGCTGGAACCGAGTTTCCGAGCTGAAGAGGTAGTGTTGCTGATGATACTGTAACCGGTAGATGTCGTTTGTAATGCTGTAGCGATCGGAATAGAGTCCAAAGGAGTGTAGGTCAATTGTGCTGCCAAGCAATTCATCAGTAAAAGGAGCAACATACTCTGAGTGAGTTCACTGACATCCGATATTGGTCAGGGTACTACCAACGCTGTTTACAACGACAGTTCTTGAAGCTTGAATGACCGTAGCTACGCCATTGACTGTTGTTGAGATTTGTACTGGTACTACGCCTTGGTAGACAGTCTGAACGGCACCATTCGAGGTGATTGATTGAGGAATGAATGCCACTGGTCTGCCGTTGATGCTTGCTGAAGGATTGACACAAGCTGTGATAGTACGTCCACCTTGCTCGACGACGACCGGTTTCAATGTAATCGGAGCTCCTCCGCCACTAGCTGGCTGAATAATGACGGGAGCTTGTCCTCCGGAAGCGGAATCTCCTGATTTGCAAGATGCATGAGAATGCATGCTCCCGAAAGCTGACTTAAAAGTGAATGCATACCTCCTGGCGTACCATTACTACCAGTCCCGCCAGATTGACTTGTGCCGCTGTTCGAGCCGCTGTTGGAATTTGGGCTTGTACCACCTGCGGATGAATCTGTAGGGCGAGATCAGCTAAATTTCGCCGCCGCAGAGGTCCAGCAATACTTGTGCCGCCCGCATTTGAGCCACTGTTGCCGGTCGAACCTAGGGGACAGGTTTAGCTATGTTTCTGCCTCAACAAAGCGCGGTCTCTACCTCCATTTGCATTTGCCGGTGGAGAAGAGCTTCCTGCTCATTGCGTATTGCTGTAAGCTGACATCAAGCGAGACCATGCATCCCACTTACCGAGACTCGCGCACTTGGTTGCGACGAAAGAGAGGGCGCCTATATCAGACGTCAGATTGAAGCAATCCTCAGACACCGGACTCACTGCTGTACCAATTCGTTGGGAGAGGCCATGTCATGCTTGGGCTGCATGCGCATCAATTGTGAGAATAGTCTGTCGGCCTAAAGACAGCATCACCTACCAGTTGTCGTGGCATCTTATGTCAAAGTGAGCAAAAGAATAACGAGCCATTACTTAAGACTTACTTAGAAATCTGGTCAGCAAAATTACAGAATGTTTTTGGGTCAGTCGCCGTCATAAGACCGTTACAGCTTTGCCTGCAATCTATGGAACTGCCGACCGCTGCATGCGACATGGTCAGTCTGTTCACCGTCTATCAGAACGATACGGACGCGGTTGTCCATCGCCTCCTTCCTCTATTACTACATCGTGCAAAGTGAGCTGCGAAGAGACAACGGAGCCCATCTTACTCAAAAAGCCCAAGCCAGATGCTATCTGACTATTGCTTCGAGCGGCCACTTCATCCGCGCAATCACCAATAGTCGTGCCAGGCTCGCAAAGATTACATTGGCTGTCAAGAAGGTGCCAGGTTGGGCAAACTACGCAAAACAAAAACATACTAATAAATATCAGAGCCTTGTTGAGGATCACATTGCGTGTCATTTGGAAAGGAGACTGTGAAATCAGTAACACAATCCAGCTCATAGCCGATCTGTTGGGGTGTACAGGCGCAGTTGGCATATGTCTGATCAGAAGCGTTTCGGTAGTCTGCGAAGCATTGATCTATCGCTTGTTGACAGGCTGCATTGATAGAATCCCTATCAAGCGCAAGTCGTCAGTACGAGATCGCCTCAGGATCAAAGTTCTACCCTGGATCTCTACAGCTCTGAAGATCTTCTTCACTGTATGGCTGACCCGCGGTCAGAGGCGCAGTTGAATTAGTACCGGCGGATGTCGTTCCGCTTGGAGCAGCAGAAGTCACTAGACGATTGATCAGTTGGCTCCGCAAAGCTCTTTTGCAACTCACCAACTGGAGAAACATCCGTCGTCATTGAAGCTGCAGCCGAGGTGATCTGATATGCAGTTGTGGTTCCTAAGATCATTGATTTAACGACGAACCCCGCTTGCAGACAAGGGATGGACTAACCTGAAGATATGTCAAAGGAAAGAGAGCTGGAAGTAGAAGTAGAGATGCTTGAAGTTTCAGTGGTGGAGCCGGTACTAGATGTAGTGCTGCTACTTGCAGGAGATTGAACAGTGTCTGCGGTAGAAGTATCTGTCTTCTTGAAACTTGCAGGAGCAGTCGAGCTGGAAGGGAACTTTTTGACTGGCTCCGTGACAGATGAACTAGCTTTGGTGAGCGTCGACCCTTCTTGCGCAGAAGTCTGTGCTTCTGGTGAAGTTGGCGATGGAGGTCCATCAGATGAATCGCTCGCTTGTCGGGGAACTACCATTGCTTGTGCGGAGAAAACCAAAAGGACTATATAATAATGAATAAGCGCAGTCTCTGCAATCTTGTTTGAGGAACTACGTACATGTGAAGGACATCAAAGACGGTCTCATCCTGCTGCTGTGTTCAGGTCCAAGAGACTAGTCGCGAAAGAGAACGGGACAAAAGATTGCCGACAATCTCGACGATGAGAGGCCTGCGCGGAGCCGGGCTAGGTTGAAGCTTTGGACGGAGGAAACAGAAAGAGGGAGAGACAGCAATCATGTAATGCACCGGACGGCAAAGCAATCCACGAATCCACGCAATAACGCGCGGGAACCTTGACGAGAGACATTGCGGAGAGGCTCTCACGATCAGCTCATTGCTCCTACGCTTTCTCCAGTACAAGCACAAGCAGAGAAAGAAGACGAATGAGAATTCCTTGGAAGAAAATCTTGAGAGTGCAGGCACCGAGAAGTGATCCATTCACCACAGGCGTGAGTGTCCTTATCACGGGATTGAAAGCAAAAAGTTTATAAGAGTGAGCAGGTCAGCTTGGTTCTAGGAACTCTGGGTGCAAGTTCTTGTTATTGGACGAGCATGATTTAATCTGATAAAGCTTTTGCATACAGTTCTGTGCGGCTGCCGGCATTCTTGTCTTTTATTATTTCTTCAACGGCTTTGAAGATGAATGTTCATATGCACCGTCGTTGACTTACAACGCACAAAATTGCTCTGGCGCAAATCTTCTGTTCGGCTCGAGCTATTACACCAGACCCAATCTGGTCTCGGAGAATACTGTGCAAACATCTGGTCAATCGTTGACAAGCATTGGGATCTTTCCATGGCTCCTTGGTGGTTTTGGAGATGGCAGCCCGAACGCGCAAATCGACTATTCACGGCAATCTCTCAATTATACTTCTTCAACGTTTCAGTGTCATCTGTTCTTCACTTACATAACTCTTCGTCTTGATTCAAGCTCGTCCACCACTCAAACTTGTTGGTACTGCGGTGACGATCTGAGGGTTACGTGAGAGAGGTCTCCTGCAACACTTTTACAGGATTGCTAACAGCTTGTTAGGTGCTCCTTAATCGATTCGCAACGCACACAAACGACACTGGGTTCGTTGGGCGGATTTGTCCAACTGTTTGACAATTATGACAACATTCTGGCATACATGTTCGTATCTGGCCTGGGAATTAGACAGAAAGGCTGATTCTATTCCTTGCGGACAGTGGAGCCAATGCTTCATCGATTCTCGGCAGTTCTGCAGGCAACATTCTGTCAATAACGCTCAAAAACTATACTCAAGTTCCTAATCTCCCGGCTGGCATTCTAGAAGCACCTTTCGACCAGTCCTTAGTCGATATGAGCATTGGCACTACCCTTGGCGGCTTTCCTATCTCATCGACAAGCGGAGTCGCGGCGATCAGAACCCTTTCTGCTGGCATGCAGAGTGCTGCTGTTTACGCTCAGACTCTCGCTGGAAGCGACCTGAACAATCGCAGATTCCTGGTCAATTATAGCTGCAAGAGCTGCGTTCATCGAAGGAAACCACCTCTGCAATTACTTGCAGCACTGGGTGCTGGATTGTAAGAGGTTTCTTCGAGCTCGTCTAATTTTGCTGATGATGAGATGCAGAGGCAACTTGTCAATTTTCTGGACCGCAGCCATCATGCTGTTTGCATTCATATACCAGCCGGACGAAAAAGCGAATCAGGCCGCAGCTAACGCCTTCCCTTCTCCCTCTGGTAATCCTCCATCACCAAACAAACCTCAGTGGAATCACTCGCCGCCAGTCAGTCAGCTGTCCTATCAGCAAGTACCACATCAACCCCAATCGTACTTTGGCCACACTCCTTGAGGCATCAAGTCTCGGATTTTGCATCGTTTCTTTTGGGATGTTCTTGGATCACTGTAAGATGAGTAGATAGTCGGTCTGCTTTGTGCAAAATACGTGCATTATGTCTGCGCGTGAGACTGCTCGTTCTGACTCTCCCGTTGACAACCGTGCATGTCTTTTGCAATATGCCAATCTTGATGCGCGCTGTCAATTGTCCCTTTGGATTGCCTAGACCAAGCTCAAGTTCGTTGGTCTCCTCCATCTTGCTCAAGTTTGCTCTACTTAAGCAGAATCTCGTTGATAATGCTTTGGTTCAAGTCTCAAGCTTTGATTGTGCTACTGGCTCAGGGTATTGTCCTGCTCCAGCATTCAGCGTATGCTCTTTTGCGGCCCAGAACTCGGTGTTGCAAACTATGCGACAACTCTCTCGCTTTGGCTATCGGTCGAACCCGCTCTTTCATCTCATGCTATGTTGTGGCATCATCGACTGTAGACCTGACAATGGGCTGAACAGGATCTGACCAGCTGCCAGATCCCACTACGAATGTGCGGATGAAGCTATCTCTCAAGCGAGTATCACCCCTTCGATGCTCTCTCACCAGATTCTCAGTGACAGCATGAGGACATGAACGCTCGGACTTAGGAGATAACTGTCTGTAGCCAATTCCGAACCATCCGACAGAAGATGGTTTTACTTTGATGCGACTTGCATTTCTCTTCTTGCTTGCACGCAAAATCCAAACATCATTGCTCCGTGTAAAATCGCTTGCAACAATGTCTGCGACGAAAGATATCAAAAGCATAGCTGAATCATATCGTGACTTTTTTGATCCCAGATCTCACATCCCAGATGAAGGTCAGTTCAGTTAACGAAGTTTCTTTCAAGCATGGAGGCGCAGTACACTACAGCTAGGTGATGCGGGCTCGAGGCAAAGCGGCAAACGACAGCCGAGCATTTCAACAATAACTGATGAGCAACGATATTTCTACAACAAGAAGAGGCAGCGGTTCTGTAGCTGCCAAAATAGAGCTCGCAGCCTCAAAGATGAAGATCAGATGGGGATGTCAGCAGGCAGGGAAAGTCAGGGGACAAGCACAAGAATTAACGCTTCGAGCACGAGAACGCACATCAAGCGAGGAGGAGCAGATGGAAAGAGCACAAGAAAAGCATAAAATGGTTAGACAAGTAACATAGATCGGGAGCAAAGCACATCACACCAGTCCATGCCTTTGGCCGTTGACAGACAGTCTCTCCAATTTCGCAACCAAGCTCTTCTGCTTACGGCGAAGCGCTGGCGGTCCGTCTGCTCAACTCTTCAGCCATAGCGCCTCTAGCTGTAACATCGTATGCACTGAAGCCAAAGGCAAGAGATTGCGAGCTGTGACCGTCCTCTGTTTGTTCGTCGGCAAGTGGTCTGCCTCGCAAATGCTCAAAGTTTGCTTTCCAGCTGCACGTATTGGCCTGTAGAATTATCTGCCTTGCCTTCCACTTTCTTGGTCTCTTTGATCTTTGGCAAAACAAGCGATCATGAGCAGTCAAGGCATCAAGCGCGATTTCTCTGAAGACGAGACTTCTGCCTCTAGCGCTAAGAAAAAGCAAAGATCAGCAAGCAATGCGTCGAGTAACCTTCTCATACAGGATATAGAGGACGGCGAAGTCATTCAGACAATACCTAAAGAAGCTGTGAAACCTCCTGCTTCAGCGCCGAACAGACCTAAAGGTCCACCTAGACCAAAGATAGCACCTATGGCTATCAGACAACCTCCCTCAGTCGGTAGTGGGTCAGGTCTTCGCAAACCTGTTGCAGCAAAACCTGCCTTTGCCTCTGCAAGCAAAAAAGATACTGAAAAGATTGCTTCCCCTTCAAAGACCAATGGATCAGCCAATCATACCAAAGCCAAGATGTCTGAGTCTTACAAACCCCCTTTACCGGAAGCAGTACTTCCACAGAATTTGAAGCTTTACGACAAAGTCAAGCAGGTGATCTTGGAAGGCGACGCAGCTACTGTTGCCTTTCGGAATTGCGACAGTGAGACTTTTGCTAGTCGCTATCAGCAAATCTCCGCTACTCCAGATCACGTAAACATCCTTACGATTCCATCAGGACTTCGCAGCGCTGTAGGCACACCAAATACGGATGTAGATGGAGCTTCTATCAAAGAAGAGACTGATGTTCCTTCTACTAATACTTCACCCAAGCTGAAATTTGCACTTCCAGCAAAACCAGAAGGTTCCGTTACCTCATCTTCTTCTGCACCCCGTTCTACTTCAACTAGAGATGGTCAGCTCGATGGCTCACAGCTCGACAAGTACATCGATAAGTTGGATAGCTGGGATCGACCAAAGACTGAACATCGTCGGCACCACAGCGAAGACAGAAGTCCAGGTCGATCAAGCAGGCATAAATCTGGTCGCTCTGAACATCGGAAATCCAATCGAGATGAAGATTACTCAACGAAAGGCTCTTACGAACGCCGGCCCAAAGAACGGGAAAGAGCTTCTTATGATAGAAAAAGCCGCGACAGCTCTGCCGATCGACACCATCATCATCGAAATAAAAGTCGTAGTCCAAGTAGAAGCAAAAGCCCTGCGAAGTCCACGACTACCCATCGATCCTCTCATCGAGAAGATTCGCCGGAAGAAGGAGAATTGGAGGATGAAAGTACGGAAACTATCGAGAAGCTCAAGAAAGAGCGTAATGGCTCTAGACGTTCGCCTTCCGCTCGCTCAACTCATCGACGAGATGAAGGTGAATATTCGTACGATTCAAGACGCGATGAAGATCGATCAGACCGC
The DNA here is from genome assembly GCA_039545335.1 of Kondoa subrosea. Taxonomy (NCBI): domain Eukaryota; kingdom Fungi; phylum Basidiomycota; class Agaricostilbomycetes; order Agaricostilbales; family Kondoaceae; genus Kondoa; species Kondoa subrosea. Next base: position 2,151,504 of record BCIN01000002.1, on the reverse strand, counting down.
AGCTGGCCGCATGATCGTTATGACGATGATCGACGAAGACGTTCTGTACCCAGTCGAAATCATGATAGATTTGAGGAAGAGGAGCCGAGATATTCTCGCTATGATAATTTTCGAAGAGATGATTCTCCCGAAGTGGCTGAATGGCCTGGCGATGATCGACCTAGAGAAGGTAGCAGGAAGGCGGATCAAGATTCCAGATCCCGCTACTCGAGTAGTACTGCTCCACAATCACCTCGTTCGCATTATCAAACACCTCTGGAACCCCATCCTTCTCCTAGCGTTCAATCATTCTCTCAAGATGGTTCCTACGGCTCTCATGTACAGTATCGTCCGCCTGTGAATGGAGCTTTCGCCAACCATGCTTCACGACCAATCTCTATATCTTTCCCTGCTTCAAATCTACCTTATCATGCCCAACCCCCTCCTCCTCCTACCTCTGCTTTCCATCCTCCACCACCGCCTCCGGGTACTATACCGAATCATCAATCTCTGTACGGAGGTTTCGTTCCTCAAGCGCAGAGGCCAGCTCCACCAGCTCGCCATCATCAATTCATGGCTTTCCCAGCTTTGCCTCCGGAGAATATACAAAGGCAAAGCGCTGCATCAGAAGCGGCCGGAGGCCAGCCAAGGAAATTGCTGGGTTGCAGTGTTCTTACCGAGCATTACTCTCGATCTTCATCAACGCTTGGAAGAGGAACGTTTGGCATGGTCAGCAAAGGGACTGTGACTAAAGTACCGACTGCATCGGATTGTACAGAAGAGCGTCGTGAAGCTATGTCTATGCTCGCTTGCCGTAAACGGGTCAATCGAAGCAAGGCAAAACGGGACGTTTTCGCGCTCAAACAAGGGGATGTGGTCGCTCTTAAGAAGATCCTGAAGCCTGAAGGCGAGCCTAAAGGAGTCGGCGTAAGAAGGTTTGGCTTTGCAACTCACCTGACGCTGAGATTTGCTTTATTTTCAATTTCTAGATGAACATCGTTTCGCTACGTGAGCTCCGCATACTCAAGCTTCTGGACCATCCTAGTATTGTATCTGCGTACGATATTGCCTACGAAGAAGGTAAAATCAGCGACTTGGCATTGTATATCGTTAGCTGAATATTCCATCTAAGGTGATCTGGCTACTTTCCTCGCTAGATTTGATGAAGATTTGCCTCGCCTTCCCAACAAAGAGCCTGCTCCCATCCCTGGCAAAGCTATTATCTCCACTGTTTTCCCGTACATGGACCATGATATTGCTGGCTTAGTCAACAACCCGAAGATCAATCTCTCGCTGGATCTCATCAAGCTATACTCTCGACAACTACTTGAGGGAGCAGCATTTTTGCATATGGTAGGTGCTTTTGCGCAACTTCTTTGAGAAAATCAGCTAACCGCAAGCATGCAGAACAACATTGTACACCGAGATATCAAGTCGGCTAATATACTCGTCAGCAATGATGGTCGCTTGGTCATTTGCGATTTCGGTTTAGCTCGAGGACTAAATACCCATTCAGGTCGGCATGTACGTTAACGCCAAGAACGCTGTTTAGCGGTCTGATGACAATCTCTCGTAGGCTTATACTGGTACCGTCATGACAAGATGGTATCGTGCGCCAGAGCTTTTGCTCGGTGACAGGCATTACAGTTTCCCAATCGATATGTGGGGTATAGGGTCAGCTTAGACCTACCGTCGTTGCTACTTGCCCTGATTTATCAGCAGGTGTGTTATTGGTGAAATGCTCAAAGGCGATGTTCTCTTCGTTGGAAGAACTGATTGGGAACAAGCGCACTATATCTTTGACATGGCTGGCGAACCAAATCCTTATTCTATGCCCGATCAATATCAACTTACCGGACCAGCAGATGGTACTCCTTTTGCCTGGGGCAAAGCAAATCGCCGGGTGAAGGAAGATTTTGATGGGTAGGCGCAACTCTGCGCGCCTAGTGCTTCGCCTGATCTAATTGCATGTCCATAGCCTCGATCCTGCTAAACGTACCGGCAGCTTTATGGATGCTATGCTCATCCTCGACCCAAAGCAACGGATTACAGCAAGTCAAGCTTTAGATCACGAATGGTTTTGGTCAGACCCTCTTCCAATGCTTCCTGAAAAGTGAGTACCATGATCCAATCTCAACGCATCGCCTGACTTTTGATTTCCGCATTAGTCATCCCATGCTCGAGTCCAGTCATGAAAGCGATTGGTCTGCTACTATGCATCAAAAGTGGAACGAAATGAGACGATCGGATAAGCTACCTGGAGCTCAACATCCAAGACCTGCAGAAGAAAAGGATGCTCAAAAGCAGCAACAGCAGCAGCAGCAACAGAGCAAGCCTCGAAACTCGAATGTGGCATATGGAAACGCAAATGTGCCTTCACCACATATTCAGGCATCTCAGCCATACACTGCTGCTCGCGTAATGCCTCCTGGCGCTCCTCTGCCGCCTCATGTGCAAGGAGGTATGCCTGTGCAGCAGAACAACTATCAGCATCAGAATATGCCCAACTCTGCTCCTCGGCATCAGTATGGTCAGCAGCAGCAACACTATTCGCATGGGACACCTTCTGCTCCGAAAACATTGCCTTCAGGCATGCCTATGGGCTTCATCAAGCAGAAAAACAACAACTTGCCTTCAGGTTTGCCTTCGGGATTTATCAGGTCGAATAACAATTCTCGCCCTTCTACACCTGGCCCTGGTTCCCATAATTTGCCTCGACGTCCGCCTTATGTAAGTTGAGGGCATTTATGCATGCATGCTCGTCGCTGAGTGCTAATGTAAAGGTGCCCGGATCAAATGGACCGTCTTTTCAGTATTAAGTACATATCATGTGTCATATAGCTCGCATTGAGGATATCTTTCTTGTATTTCATCATTGAGCATTCTTTACACTCAACCAACCCACGTCGCATCATGTCTTCTACTCCCTCCCAGTGCGCATGGCTTGCCAGTCTCTCTTTTGTATCTGCTGAATGCTTCCTGCTGTAGCGTCGAAGAGGCCAGCGAGTCCCCATTATTTGTTTCCGCTCTCTCGAGACTCATTCTTTGTTCGCGCTGCACAGTCAAGTCACACGAACGCCTTATCAACTCTGATGAAGTACCTGATGCTCAGAAGGAAGCCTCACAAGCGACTATCGTGTGTTTACATGACTAGCATTTGATTACTATATTTTGACGTGAACGGTTTTGGCAGGATTCCTTGTAAGCTTCTGCTCGCAAGGCTCTTACATCATGATTCATGTATCAGTCATTTCCAGAAAGAAGAGCGATATCTCAGATTCAGACCGTGAGCATTGACCTGCTCTTCTATGCTACCGTGTCGATCTAATGATTCCGCTGGCAGTTGGGTCGAACACTACTCCAACTGCAGCGCAAAAGGATGCGGAGACCGCTAAGGTTGCTTCAACTGCTGAAGAAGCTACCTCGTCATAAAGAAACAGGTCAGTAAAGTATTTGCAAAAGTGCATTTATGCGCTTTGCTGACCGCATTCTGACAGATAGCGGAGCAAATCATGTATTTATATATATATGCCAACAACATGAAGCATGCATTTGCAGCTCAATGTTACTCATTCGCTCAGCTCGTTGATCAAACAATGCGATCAGGAAATTCTAATGAGAGCTGTGCCAATTTTATATACAATGCGGAAATTCTGCTATCTTGATATATAAATACAAACCCCCAAAAAAATGTTGGTTACGGATCAGAACTACTTTCACTAACTTGTTCACTGACTTGATCTTCCTCTTTCTCCCTTTGTGCAGCCCAATACCCACCTCTTCTAGTCGTACTTGGTTCTCTGCTTGGCGGTAAAGCCTGCATTGCGGCCAGAGTAGTCGAATCAGCGCCCAATTGAACAGGAAACATTGTTTGCTGCTCATCCGAAAATTCTAGTTGACCTATAGCTCCATCGCTTGAATCGTATAAGACAGGACTTCGATGCGAAGGAGCTGCAGGGATTGATATGCCACTTGATTGAGGGCCACCTTGCTCGCTCGTGGATCTTCGATCTTTGCTTGAAATGTAGCGAGGAAACGAAGGTCTTGTGCTAACCGTTGTCCGGGTTTGTGGTGATGTGGAAGCAGAAACAGCTGTTTGAAACCCAGCCTGTATATTTAAAGGCCGATGTTGGCTCATTCGAGGATAAGAAGAAGGTTGCAAATGACTTGGAAGTTGAGGAGAAGCTGAAGAAGCAGCAGAATGCGGACTTGTCGCGTAGGAAATAGGTAAAGGTAATTGAGCAGGTGAAATACTGAGTACTTCATCCGAAGGCCGCTCTTCTTCTATCGAATAGCGATGCATTCGTTCTCTTATACTTTCGCTTGCCGAGTTGTGCGAAGCTGTTCTTTGCTGTCCAGATTGCCCTTGTCCTATCTCTTCGCCTTCTCTGTATACGCTACCAGCTAACATTCTTAGTCTTTCATCCGCTTGCGATCGAGATAAGATTGCTGATTTCGCAATATTCTCCCTTTGTAACGTTGGACGAGAGTCGATCATCGCCAAGAAAGAGTTGATATCTTCACTATCTTGAGGCGGAGCTCTAGTAGACGAGGAGGGCGACGGGACAATGCCTCCACTGGCAGTAGAACCTAATCTCGCCCTTCTCCCGATCGAATCTGGACCATAAGCAGGCGAAGGAGCTTCACTTGATCCGCCAGAACTGTGACCAAAAGATCGAGCGTATCTTGCGCTGGAATAGCGTTGAATGGGTTGGGGTCGAGAAGATGGACTACCGGAAAGAGCAGAATGAGGCTCGTGCGAACCGCGAGAAAGAGAGGTATATCTCAAAGAAGAGGAAGGACCAAAGTTTGGACTGGAAGATAGTCTTTGAAAAGAAGCGGAGGGGCCAGTATAGTACGTTGAAAAGGCATCTGGCTGTTGAGGAAAAGGTATGGGAGAAGTCGACGGTAATGAAGACGGTCGAAATGGTGAGCCGCCAGAAGGTGAAACACCTTTGAAAGGATGCGCGCCTCCAACAGACGGTCTTCGAACGGGTAAGTCCATAGCGATTGATTCAGGTTGTTTCCCTTTCGCCAATCTACTTGAACTTGTGACAAACGCTCCTTCAGCATCATCTTCCTCTATGACTTCTTCTTTCTTCTGCGATTGCTGAGACAATTGTCTACGCATACTGGGTTTAGCCAAACTAAGATTCGACCCGTAAGATGTTGAAGGTTTCGCTTCAATCTTCTGACTAGCTTCAGGTAATGATCCAGCTTGTTTTCCTTTGGATAAAAGAGTAGGACGAAAGAAGTCCTCGTCGAAGAATCTAGAGCTCAATAAAGCTTCAATATCTTCGACCCCAAAATCTGCTACAGAACGATATTTGCATTCGAGAAACAGACTACCGATAGGTGTATGAACAGGAGCGAAAGTGAAGACTTGACTGTTTGCAGAAGCAGGATCTTCACTCAGAGGAGTATCTAGATCCAATTCTTTAACTCGAGTTGGGTTGGTCTTCAGATCTTCGTCTGACGATTCTCCCGACGTAGATGATGCTATCCTCAAAGCGATCTTCAGACCTCCCATTCCCGTCCCGCCTATTCTGGTCCGAAGTTTCTTGCTCAACGGGTATGAAGGTAGACTTCGTAGCAAGGCATAGAGAGCTCGAAAGATGACAATGCCTTGTTTGTATAGTCCAGGAAGTTCAGGTGGATCAGCAGGAGGAGCAGGCAGTAGACTAAGAGACCATCTTTCGAGAACAATATTAGCTGATCCGGACCCGGTTGTCGAAGGTTTCAAATTGACTCGACTGCGTCGACCAGTAGAGTCATGTAGTACCAGCGCTTGATTGACAGAAAGTTCAGATGTGTCTAGGATTACATCGATAAGCATTGTAGGAAGAGAGCCCAGAGTCGAAAGATGAGTTGAAGCGGACCGCCATAGTTTCAATTCGTCCCGGAAGATGTCTGTCTCTTCTATTTCAAGATTGAACTGTATCGAGAAGACGTGCATGAGCTACACAATAGTGTCACATTAGGAGGGGTACTGACCCATTTGTCAATCTTCTTGGTGAATGATCCCGTTATCGGTGCTTGCCCTACACTCGCTCGCCTCGAAGAAGCACTGGAGCTGGAAACTTTGCGAGAAGAGGAGACCAGATCGTCAAAGTGCGACAGTCGGCCTTCGACAATAACTTGCGCGGTCTTTGAGTAAAGATGCTGCATTCATTCTAGGTGAGTTATTACAGTACTGAATACAGATACTGAAGCTGACCTGGATGATCTGATCGACTTTAGCCTCTTTGCTGGTCGCATCATCCTTGCGAGTTGTCGGTGCTGGTGTAGGCTGATTCGTTCTATTGGATGGCGGTCGGGCTGAGCCTGATGGTTGACCATAAGGAGAAGGTGGTGAAGCACCAGAAGGGTAGCTCATAGCATGACATAGACTCCGTGCGATTGCAGCATCAGGGTGTGTCTGAAGTTTAACAAAGCTCAAAGGGGTATAGTCCAACGCAAGCTAGGCTGCCTATAAGGATATGATCCAAGCGTACTCTTGCTATGGTATTCGTCTGAATCCAGCCGCTGCTCGTGGTTGAGACCAAGCAATGCTGCAAGCTTGTTACGAGGTGACCAACTCTGCCTTTCTCTGCTCCAGCTCTCCATCTTCTGGACCTGTCCTTAATCTTATTCTGCTGCTTTCCCTTGTGTTACAAAACCGTTTGCATCGCTGGACATTGCTTTGTCTAAACTCACTTCGCGTCTTCGCGCTTTCTCTTCATTATGTCGAGCTTAGCTGCCCCACTGGGTATGCAAATCTGTTGTCAACCTCCTCGTCTCTCTGTTAATGACTTTCCTAGTCGGCTGCACTTTCTTGCTTTGCGGATCATACGCACATAAGCAGAATACAAACAGTACGTTCCCCACTTCTGAATGTCTAGCGTACTCTCACTCAATGTTGCAATTCAAGCCCTCACTGCAACCATCTGTGATCAAGGCGGATCAGTCTCTACTAAACTGAATGACCATGTAACCCATTTATTGATCTCCGATTCCGAATGGATCAAAAGAGGTGCTAAAACGCGTTCTGTATTGGCGCATAATGAAGATGAAGACAAGACTCGGATTTGGATTGTTGGTCAGGCTTGGTTAGCTGAGACTTGCGATACTGGTGTTAGGCAGGATGAGTCAGTTTCATGCTGCATTACTTACTTTCAAGTAATTGAAGAAGTGATTTGCTGATAGGAACGAGTGGGATCTAGCCCTCAATGCAGACGAGAGCGAAGAAGAGTATGATCGGTTAGAAAGGGAGGAGAAGGAAGCTAGACAAGCTGAAAGAAAGAAGAGGAAATTGGAAGAACAGGAAGGCAGTACAGATCCAGAAGATGATGAAGCACCGAAACAGAGTACTTCTGCTGTGGAAGTAGATGAGCATTGTTCGCTGGCGGGTCAGCAAAATTCCGCTCGAGTAGCATGCGCTGAGTCTGATCCTTGTCTTATCAGACAAAGTGAAATTGCACAAGAGTCAGCGAACGGTCTGGAATGCTTACATGTGCGTTACCGGGAGCTCCCTACACTGTGCTGCGGTCTTGAACTTCTGTACAGGACACAAGATGAAGGTAGTAAAGGCTCGCACAAGGTAATCGCCAAGCGCCTGCAACACCAGAACTTGGCGTCTGATGTCTTCTTTTCCTTTTCGTAGTTCTACAAGATTCAAATCCTCAAGTCAACCACGCAAAGTCTGTTCTGGTAAGCTGCTATACCTCGAGACCTGTCAGGTCTGACTTGATATGCAGGTTGTTCACAAGATGGGGTCGGATAGGTAAATCAGGCTCTTCTCTTGTCAGCATAGACTTACGATAGAGGTCATGTTTACAGACACCGAGGGCAAGAATCAAACTCAAGGACCTTGGGCGAATGAAAAGGAAGCTATCACAGGCTTTGAGAAGGTAAACGCTGTCCTGTGTTTCATGTTCTTGCCAGGCTAAACGGACTGCTATCCGCCAGAAATTCAGAGGTACGAATTTGGCTCTACTCATTCTGCCTCAAGGCTGATTGAATAATGTCGAATCGTACAGAGAAGACCAAGATTGCTTGGAAAGACCGTAAGACGACTTCGCCAATCGAGGGGAAGTAGGTTCTTCACGTACTTGATTTTGCAGCAGGCTAAAAAAAAAAATGGACAGATACACCTATCAAAGACCGTGAGTTCACTTTCTCGTCATCTCTTTCTATGTTGAGTGATGAAATAACAGCGAGAATGAAGAAGAGGAAGAATTCGACGACGATTTCGATGAAGCGGATTTCGCCGAATTAGACAACATTGAAGCTTCTTTCTCCAATAGTCAAGGAATCAAACCAGAAGAAGATGAAGAGGAGAAGAAACCTGTTGTCGAGGCGAAATCAGAGCCAGCAGAGAATGGCTCTGGGCCAATGTCGGCAGAGAATAATGAAGAAGAGGAGAAGTCGACACAGAGAGTAGCTACTGAAGAATTTGAAGTAGTAGCGGGAGATCAGCTTGCGTTGCAAGAGGTAGAGGATTCGAAGCAGGCGGAAGCAGAAGAGGTTCGTCTCATGTTAGCCATATACATTCAAACACTTATCGCAAGACCAGCAGCCAGGCTCAACTAAACGGTCATTGGTCCAAGATGACATTGCGATGCCTACATCGCCGAAGAGAGCTCGCCTCGATGCATCTGGAGCAGCAGAACCAGCATAATGCCCAGAGATCAAAATGTACAAATAGCGCTCAGTCGCGTGAAATTCCATATGACGAGCTGAGAGCAGCTCTAGTTCCGACTTTGTAGCTTCATTGACGCGTCTATACTCACTTCGAATTTTATCACATTCCTTGTTTCCGACCACGGAGATCATGTCTGGTCGAATATCTTACGCACCAGCACCTGGTACGCCTACTCGATCGCCTGGAAGAGCTCTCCGCACACCGTCGAAACCTGCGTTGGCTACAGCTGAAATTCATTCTGCTGTTTTACCTTCGACGATTTTTGCTAGCGATGCAGCATTGAAAGCGAATCTACACGCTGATATGTCTACTTTGGACTTTACGCTCAGAGCTCTGGTCAATACCAAGATTGAACGCAAGAGATTGTTCGAAGCTGAGTTGGCCGATATTCTGGAAGAAGGCAAACGTGTGGAAGCTGAACGGAATCAGTTGGAAAAGTTGACTGCTGAGATGCAAAAGATGTTAGCCAAGGAGAAAGAAGAAACGGAAAGCGGGTCGACTGTGGTAAAAGGTTTGGAACAGCGGAAACGAGGCATGGCGGAACAAATTGAGAGTCTCAAGAGCGACATTGACGAGTGGCAGAACAAGCTGGATCGAAAGCAGTCAGGTATCTATCTTTGCTCTGATCTTCAGCTCCAATACTGAGATTATGTTCAGGTCGAAATGAGATGAAAGAACAGATAGCGCTGCAAGCTTCCAAGAACAAGCCCGAGCTGAGCTTCTTCGAAAAGTCGCTAGGCATGACCATGTCCGGTAAAGGTCGTACGTCTTTTCGCCAGCCAAATTTCCATCAAGGCTAATGATTTCTCAGGCGATCTCATCTCGTTTACCTTCACGCAAGTAGACGCGACTTCATATACGCGGCCGTTTACATTCGATCTAGACCTATCTACTTCGGAATATGCAGGTAAGCCCATCATTAACTTTCTTTTCCACCTTGCTCACCCACCCATCGAAGTTCCTCTATGTTCGCCTTCGCTACCTTCGACCGTCCTTATACAGCATGTGCAGACGCTAAACGAAACCAGAGACTTTTCCGTCTTCCTCAAGAGAATGAGGAAAGCATTTGTCGAGAGTTTAGGTGTCGCTGCTCAGAATGCGAGAAAGACGGCGATGGGTTGAATCAGGGTCAGTGAGATTGATGGGAATGTAATCATTATTGGGGTGTAAAGGAATTCAGTGCATGTATTATTAGGATAGATGAAAGTGAGTGCCTATTGACGCATTCGTAATGAATAATCGCAATGCTAGTGATTTGCCCCATTATGCTCTCATGCTACTCCTCGATTGACCAAATCCCCCTCTTTTCCAAATCCGCTGAACCCACTTTGCCTCAACCTACCGTATCTGATCGTCTCCTTCTCGCTCAGTTGATCTAGGTCGGAATGCCTGATCGCTTCAAAGAAAGCTGCAAACCCTCCTTCAGTGCCTTTCCCATTACTTAACAATGCTACAGCTCCCCAAGCAGCACAGAATAAAGTGACTGCAAGCCCGGTTCCATAGGCAGCAAAAAGCGTACTGGCTTCGTAAGAGAATCGATTAACGGGGTTGTTCGTAATACAGTAATTCGTTTCTCTGGGTAAGCCCATATCGAGTGAAGCGATCGATAAGGTGAAGTTGGTGAACATGTCTTCTAGGACCTTAAGAAGGTTGTCAGAGAAATTGACTAAATCTTGACCTGGTCCGACTAGAGGCGTTTGCAAGACTGAAAGACCTGCGCTGCTGAGCACTCCTTTGCCGAAACCGCCTGGATGAGTGTCGATTCGACCAAATAAGGGCGATAAGAAGGCTTGGATCATTCCATAGTAATTGAGAGCAGCATATAATGGATCAGGATACGAGGGGCGCGGATTGACTTGCTCGAAAGTAAGCTGAGGAAAGGGACTGATCTGTTCGAGCTTAGAAATATTCGCAGTAGCTGACGAATCGTTGAAGAGATAGGAAACGAGATAAGATGAATTGAAGAAACTGCAGGATGTATTGACAGCCGATCCAGAAGGCTCGTAGTGTATTGCCAGGCGGGACGGGTAATCAAAGTCTGCTGGCTATGTTAGCGAAAGTACTGAACAATAGCTGCACATGGTTACGTACTTGTTTCGCCAGCAGACGAATTGTCATAACCTACAGCCAACCAAGTAGGTGAACTTCCAGCTGGTTGATACGCGTATTGTTCAGCAAGTGCGGCGTCGGCTTCAGAACTTGGCGTTTCGCACTTTACCGAAGGAGCGAAGAACTCAGTGTTATAAGTACAATTACCAACGCAGCTTGGCTTGAAGGGAGGATGTGGCTTGGACGAAAGATAGGTGACTGCATTCGCACGAATAGTGATGTTACTTGGTTCCAAAGGCTCAACACCGTTCGGATAACCTGGCGGCAAAAGGGAGTCAGATGTTATCCTACCTCTTAAGGAGAGGATTCACCGTCATACAAGTACCCAGTCGGCAAGAGACTGAAATCCACCCGGTTACCCAAACATCGATTGAACTCTAGATCGATAATGCTCTTGATGGTGATACTACTCGCCGGAAAGAGAGCAAAAAGCGGCAGACACCAAGACAAGATTGGTACCACAATGACGAGCGACGCTGTTTTCCAGAGGCGCAAATTGAAAAAAGATAAGATCTCAGTTCTGCTTGAAAAAAGGGCATCGAAAGTCGAAACTTGAGAAGGTTTTCGCGCTGCTATACGCCAACTGTCAAAGGCCCAACTGAGTATTATTTATTTGTCTTTGCAGAGGAAGTGCAAACCTGAGCTGAGTGAAAGCCACGCCAATGACTGCAGCTAAACAAGATTGAACCAGGAAAGCGAAGGCATTTCCGATAGCCTGAGCTCCCCGTTGACTCAAGGCGTACTGCTTCAAATCGGCCAATTGAGACAACTTGTTCGCTGCAGAATCTGGTCTGCCGTTCAAGTATTGGTAGTAGAAGTGGTGACCCAGAATCAAGACGACAGCACTTAAAGAAGGGAGAATGATAGAGAGTAGAATGAATCGCACAGAGACTTGACCGAAAGGTTTGCTGTCGTGACCTGGGAGGGAGCTCTTCATGGCAGCTTCTTGTCCTTCACTTGTGTAGTCATCGAGCGGCGGATACTGGTGAGACTTGAGACTTGCATCAGAAGGAAAGGAGGAGACAGGCTGGCAGGCCTATCAGGGAAAAGTCACAAGGTGTAGATATTGGCAAACTCACTTCGTCGCGGCCCAGAAGGGGAACTTGATGTGCTTCCATTATAATATTATGGTGGAAAGTAGACCTGTCACCTCACCTAGAAGGAAGCAAAGAAGGCGAAGCTTGTCTAACATAGCCAGCATGAAATCGGTGAAAAGAATCGAAGCAAAGCGAAGATCATTTTTGGCAACCCTTCTCTAAAGAGTACGAAAGATCATCAGGCAGCATTCGATCAAGATACAGAAGGAGTGATTGATTAGTGGTTGACATTGACCAAAGTATTATGGTTGCTACTAAATTGAAATATGATAAATTTTCCTCGAATGCTGTACTGGTCCTACTAGAGCACGCGGTATCCATCTCTGCACAGCGTAAGTTAAACTAGCTGGACAATTTGGACGATCATCCGAAACAGTGACTATTTCGATAGTTTCGTAACCACAAAGCTGATGTAATCTCTGACTCGAAGCGATAGCGTTGACGCCGACCGGAAGATTGAGCTTTGTCGCCATATCGGATATATAATTGACCAGCATCTTGCCGATTCTGCCATCTCATCAATCAGTCATAGTCGGTGGGCGAAAGATCAGGCGCCGACCCTTGACCTTGATAGTGAGGAAGAACGCAAAGACCTTGTCTTACAATATGACCGTCGAAGTATCTGAAACTATTTGAGCTCGAAAGGCTAGCCGAAGAATCGTCAACTCACTTTTTACAGACGGCTGAACCAGATCTGCCTTCGTTCGACCGTCTATACTTGTCACAGAAGCCTTCAGGAGGTACTGATTAAAACGAGTCAGCATAATCTCCAGCTCTCCTAAGAAACTTACCAAATGTCTCTGCTCTGGTTTCAACCGAATTAGGTAGATGCCACGAAGCGATACCAACTATTCTTTCTTCCTCTTCAGAAACAGCAACAACAACTCTTTGATCTTGTATTTCAGCAATAAAGGTCTTCTTAGCGAGTTCAAGGACCTCTGGTAGGAAATTGGCGTAATTAGGCTGTGCGAAGAGTTTGCCTTCCGAGCCCTTAAAAGCTAAGGCGTAAACTTCTGCCATCTCATCAGCTTCTTCCTCTTGAGCAAACCTGATGATGATCATATTGTTTGTAGTTATAAACAGAAGAAAGAAAGCCAATCATCGCAAAAACAGGTCATACGAGGAGGCGATGACAATGGACGACGGACGTATGGAGTCCTGTCATAAGAAAGTACTGGATAGCATAATACCAATGCACCGTTGTCTGGCTGTGCCTCGCGCAGGTCAGTCCCTGCAAATGCCCTGCGAGAAGCGAAACGGAAGTAATTTCAAAGGTGGATCGAGCCACCACAGGAGATTTGGAAGAAAGGAAAGAGACTTCCCCGGAGCCGAACTTTCTGAAGAGCAGCTAAGCTAAGCTGCATGAAGACTGGTTGCCGGGACACACGAAACTGGTTGATGTCAGCGGATTGCATAACATGATACATTGTTGACTGACTCACAATACACTAATACATGATTGATTTACACTTGTGTTCACCAGCAACCGTGTCTACTATCTAAGAATGATACCCTCTGCATTTCCTGCCATTACTACGTATTCCAATAATTCTGCTGCTGCGGATACCCCTGCAATTGTTGACCAATATAGCTCTGCTGCGTTTGTTGATCGAAAGGATTTGTTGGACTAAACGAAGGTGAAGGAACATATTGAGGTGATTGCATAGCGAAGAATGGGTTCGTCTGCTGTACTATAGACGGAGAAGGTTGTTGATATGGCGATATACCTGGCTGATATGCTGCCGATTGCTGGAATGGAGATACAGCAGGGTGCAAGGAAGAAGAAGCTTGATACGCATACTGCATTGGAGGTAGAGGAGCCGCTTGAGCCATCGGGTGCTGTAATGCTGGTTGAGATGAGTCTGACATGTCTATAAGGTCAGCCCAAACAGATGCTGCCTGTGCGGACTGAGAAGTCGATGGCTGCTGTAAACTTGAATTTGCACGAGAAGGAAGAGCAGGATTTGCGCTCGACATGGAACGCTGAGAAGATGCCGGTCGCCGTGGAAGATCAGGCGAAGAGGTAGACGTTCTGGCTGAACCTTTTCGCTCAGGCAAAGATGGTGACTCCTCTTGCATGAATTTCCTGTATTCATACTTCGCCCTAATGTAATTGTTCATTAATCTTATATTATCTCCAGCAGGTGGTGGACGATTCTCAGGGTTGTATATCGCATTGGAACGAGTGTTGCCCATGGCCTTCATAACATCGACCATTTCTTTAGTCCAAAAGCTGCTCCCGAATCAGCTGATACGCATCTGATGTATGAGTTCCGTACTCTAAGTTCATCCTAAATGTAAATGTCAGCACTTGTTCACAATACGAAAGATACAAGTGTGCTCACGATTTCACTTTAGTAATATGAGCACCGATATCCCTGTGGATGCTCGCGCATTGCTGACATATGAAGACACCAAGATTGGCTGATGTCCAGCGAGGATTCGATGCTCCACAGTCCGCACATTGAGTGTTGCCCGGTTCCTTCGCAACATCATTCAGAAGGCGAGCATTCCTCTCGCTAGCTGCCTTGCTCTGCTTGGATGCAGCGCTCATTATCAATAGCTGCTTGGGCACTTTGTTGCTGAACGGTTTGAGGGCGACCTGCTGATGAGCTCGCTCTTCCTTAGCTTTTCAGCGTCCGTCCGAAGGTTCAGTCTTGGCACCAGATATTCCGATCTAGCGAAGCCCGTCAGCTGAAACCATCAGAAGTGCAAGATGGAGGTATCAGACGAAGTGCTGAGGATAAGAGAAAAGACATTCGACTGGCTTGGACCGTGACAGCCGTCTTCGAGCCGATTCCCATTTGGCATCAGTGTTATGCTCTCCAGCCTCTCCTTATTCATTATTGGCTGAGCAAAAGCACGATATCTCGTGTCGTGCATTGGCATTTCAGCAGTTTGATCTCGCTGTCTGTCTCTGCCTCCATCTCTCCATTTCTCAACCTTTTGACTACATCTGCTCCTATGTTGACTTCAGGCGATGATCGACCGGATCGGTCGATCATTTGACCCATTTCGATCGATAACTATCCATTCATATCGTTCTGTAGCTCTGGCTGTAAATGGATTATAGAGCAAGACCTCAGTGAGTAAACGGACGCCTGCATCCCTTTGTTGCTGGTATTCCTCAAATGCGAATCACTCTTCTTCTCTCTTCCTAAATCTTATTCATTCTCATTTGATCATCTCCTCTAAGCCTGCTTTCATCTTCTTGATAACATTACCATGTCTTCTGCTGCTCTCGTACCCGCCGCGATCAAGCTCTCTGAAGAGTCATATAGCGAACAAGGATACAACAAAGACTATCCTACTCTATTTGAGGCAGCTAAGCTTCATTGGAAGACCAGAAAGACCAGGTAAGTCTATAGTCTTTCATCCATGGACTAGAAGTAATGCCGAAAGTAGAACCTATCAAGCTCCCCCCATCATGGATAGAACCGATACCGTCAGATTATCTGTTTCCGGTCATCCAGCTTTCGCCATCAAGACAGGCTTTCCTGTGAGTAGAGTCAGAGCTATTGTAAGATTAAAGCTGAAGGAGGACAAAGGGATGGAATGGCCAGGCCAGAGCCACTTTCAAAGCTTCTTTCCAGAACGTCGAGCTTGAAAAGCAGATCGACAGTATCCTGGATATTGAGCTGAAGTCGACGGAGGTTCGTCCATCAAGCATCCTTGCTACTCAGTCTGTTTGACACGTAGATTAGTGCTCTACGGAAATGCAGGATACCCTGAAGAAGCTCGCAGACGGACTGAAGCAGCAAGTACTGCAGTTGCGCGTCCCTCTAGCTGCTGCAATATGCGATTACAACAGGAAGAGTGTCTTCAAGCAGACATTAAACAAATGTGAAAGCCGCGCGAATAATTATGTCACCAAGACACTTGTAGCGGAGAGCAACATGAGGACCATGGAAGATCAACACAAGCAGAGGATCAAAGTCAACACCGAAACAAAAGAACGAACCACACAACTAGTCGATGAAGCAAACAAGATCAAGCAGGAGCTTCAAAATCCAGGCCCTGGAGTACACGCCGAATGGAAGACAATTGTGGGAGATTGCCTTCAAGCAAAGAGGCTAGCATATCTCTCTGCAACTGCAAAGCCTTTAAAGACACAGTTGGAGCTTGCGCAGGCAATGATAGCTTGCAAATTTGAGCTGCATAAGTTGGCACAACCGCTACCGGCTTTCCTCGCTGGTGATCTGGACGCAATCCAGAATGCTGACAAGGAAGCGAAAAATCTCAGGAAGCACTTTGGCGATCTCGCGCACGCACATGCACATTATTCTCGAATGGCTAAAGCTACTTCCGATGTTATCAATTCTCTTAAGCAGGTCGCAGAAGCGCGCAGACTTGATGCAGAGCATCGACAACACATGATATACCTCTTTTGTCGGTTGTATGAAGACGAACATCTGATAAAAGCGCTACAGCATCCATTCGGCAAAGGTAAGTCGATACATCTACAGAAGTATTTGCCATTTGCTCAGTTGAAGAACAGACACAACAACTACCGCTCAAGTGATTGACAATCTTGCACATGCAGTCATCTTCGGATCATGGGCATGCAACCTTGCAGGTTTACCTGAGCACATCCTTCCGAGTAAGTCGACTCGCTGTTTTGTGCATCAAGCAGCTGATTTGCGGTTACAAAGTCGAGAATACACCCAGACGAGTCGCTGCCAGTGCCGGCCCTGCGATCACAGCGCGCCTCATCTGTCCGGCTGTTCTGCAGGAGAGAGGGAATTATTCGTTCACTGTAAGATATTCTGTGGAGGGCTTACCTGTGCGACTCGGTAGGTGTCGATGACTTCGTTGGGTCTATCGGTACTCATTTCGTGTCTTCAGAGGTATATGAAAGCAAGCAAGTGATGGACAAATCTGCGAAAAAGGTCACTGATCGCGAGGCAAAGTGTCGGAAGCAAAATATACCGCCACCGCCAGTTATATCGCAAGAACAAGGACTCGTCAGGCTGTGTGTGGACTCAGACGGCTACCACATTGGCAATTCTGGTGAGACTGAAATTGGCGATCCTACACACAACCCATATAAGACCGTTCAAGCCATGAAGGAGGTACCGGCTGCATTTGATGACCATATCAAGGTTGTAGTCAGCGACTACCAAGTGAACCACCCGTTTCTGCGCAAATCATTGGAGGCAGCTCAGGTAAGACGCATCACCAGCTCAGGTGCCAAGACTGATGGCCACGATAGAACACCGCTAACGAGCGCCCCGACAAGTTCTTCGATTTTTTGAGCTGGATAGCTCAGCAAAGACTGAAGGATATGAAATACGTGAAAGGGTACAACAATGATTCCGGACGACATGATGCTGTGGAAGAGTTCCAGTGCGTATTATTCTCTTTGAAGTTCTTCGGGCTGTGAGGTGACAAAACGAGCACAGAACGATGCATAATCTACGCCTTCACATGATCTACAAAAGATGTGAAGAACTGGTCGGTCGCTGAAATGCAGATTAATCTCGACTCGCTTCGTCAATCTTTTCGCTAAGTATCCTTTCCTAGACTTGTAACATTGTTCGCGAATCATTCATAACCTCGAATTACAATTATGCAACTAAACATATGACTCTACAACCTGAGCTTCTCCTTGGGATGTCCTTACAATGCTCAACGAATTGGCGAATGAGGTATACTGATCTGAAAGGTATTCTGTGCTATATCTGGTGTATCGGCACTACCAGCGAAGCCTGAATCTGAACCGAATTGCAGTCGCGAGTGTCTTCCTGAATCGCGGGCTGGAAATGCAGGAAGCAGGAGTTGCATGGTCGCCGACGATCGTCTTCTTTATTGATAAGAGGAATGCCCACAGTCTACAAACCAATTCTGTTAGCGACTCACAACGTTGAAGATTTTGGCCTCAATTTGTATAGATATTTGTGTAGATACATACTGTCCATTTGGCGGCCTCCATACCTGCTTGATGATCGCCATTGAGTAAGATAAAGCCAATTTCAGATAAAACGCTGTTGTCTCTTGCTCACCATGCCGCCTATCAGTTTCACAATTCAAAGGCCTAGACAGAATCTCAGAGGCGACTCAGACTCGGACTCGGATTCGGATAGTCGGAAACAGCCAGCTGTCGAATCTTTGAGCGAATTCGATGCGTCTGCTTCAGCGAAACGTAAAAAGCAAGCAGAGAATGGTCAACCGGCTCTGATCATCCCATCTCAACCTAACAAGGATTGGAAGAAAGAAGCTCAGCTGTTGCGAGCAGGCTCAAGGCGGAAAGTGAAGACATACTTGCCAGACGAAGCAACAGGGGCAGCAAATACTGGTCGACCTTTGACGGAAGCCGAATTAGCAGCAGCAGATCAGATCAGAGCTAATGTTGTTGGAGGCTTGAGCAACAATCAGGCAAGTCGAAATGGTACTGCTACGCCTACAACAGAATTAAGAGGTGCTCTAGCCCATACTACCTTAGCTTCCGCCTCTGCATCACCAGCTGTATCGGCTGCTCCTTCTCCTGCTGCTACTGTACCACAAGAACCAGAAACTGAAGATGCGAAAGCTTTGAGGGAATTGCTCAAAGGTATTAGCGAAAATGGGCAAGATGCGCCAGAAGTAGATGCTATTTTACAACACGCAGATGATACATTCAAATTGGGCGCAAAGGAAGAAGGAGATGAGAGTGATAGTTTTCGAAGGGATCTCGAATCCAGGCCAGATTCCGTTCGTCTCTCCTGCTCGTTCTCGTATTCAGAGCTGATTCATTTACAGAGCACTTTGGATGATTACGCTCGTGTACCAGTAGAACAATTTGGCGCTGCTTTGCTTCGAGGAATGGGATGGGGAAGCAACGCTTCAGAAAGAGAAGCAAGGAAACCCACAGAAGCTATCGTTCCTAAAGCTCGACCTGCTTTACTGGGTATTGGAGCGAAACCTTTGACTTTGACCGAAGAACCTGGGTCATCGAAAAGTAGCAGTAGTCGATCTGCACCAAAGAAGAGTCGAAGAGAAGAAATGCGCTTTGTTCCTTTGATGAGAAGAGAAGTCGCTTCCGGCTCTGGTTCTGGTACTGTGAGTACTTACACCCAGCATAATTCACCTTCCGCTGACTCTTCGTTTGCAGTCCACACCAGCTGAAGACCGAGCGTTAATGCCACCTCCTTCTCGGTCTGGTACCTCCTCTCGTCAGCATACCGATTCACCGCCCTCTCGAAGTAGCAGAAACTATGATTCAGATGATCGAAGACGGAGAGAAAGGGATTCAGATGAAAGGAAATCAGATCGAGATAGGAGTGACCGCAAGAGCAGTAGCAGTAGTCGGAGGAGGTCAAGGAGTCGATCACCAGACAGAAGACGGTCGTCTTACAGGGATGAGAAGCGGGATTCTGGTAGGAAGAGGAAATATAGAGATGAAGAGAAAAGTAGAAGGAAGGATTGAATATCGATGTGGGTTGCACCCGTATTTCCCTTGTATGAAGTTGTACGCTCATAACACTAGATATGTAGACTGCTGTGTGATAGAAAGTACAGCGGGTGCCCTGTTCGGCTATTCCTTAATCTTTACCCCGCTTTTTGGGAAACCTGTCTCCGCCTGCATTCTTCCCTCTTTCTTTCACCACGATTCAATTGCTCTCAACAATGGCTTGCCAAGTTACTGTCACGTATAAAGACCCCAAGTTCAACATGGACTATGTATGCGGCCAAAATTGTGCTATCTGAATCAAGCTGAACTGAGCCCATACAGTATTTGTCATCTCATATGCCCTTGGCCCACAAGCAATGGAAATCCCACGGCATGAGTGGTGCGCGTCATTCACGGGCATGCCTCAGTATTCAAGCTGATCAGGGTGACTTTGTTACAGCTTATCAAGTCCTCAAAGGACATGGTGAAGAAGGCTATGATGTCCTAGCTGTTCTCGACTTCAAGTCAGTTGATGCTGCCAAAGCAGCTTTGGCAGACAATGAAGCCAGTGCACGTAAGTGCAGAAACCCTCACGTAATTACTTGCAAGCTGAATATCTTTGATAGCTGTATTGGCTGATATCAAGAACTATACTGATTCAAAGCCTGAGATCGTCATTGCTGAAGTAGTTGGCTCATCATCCAGATAAGCTACTGAAGAGCGTCAAAGCAGAGCGAGTGTGAGATTGTATGTAAGATAACAAGGGAACGGTTTGAATGACTGAGGGGATCGAATTGTCTGCGAGTTGCAAATGTACTATGTGCTGCTTATATTGATTCGACGAAAGAGCGCTGAGCTAGAGTCTAGTTGACTTGCATCTTGCTTCTTGACCTTGCACAGTGATCTTTAGCCTTGCGAAGACTCAGCAGTCTTGCGCCAGCGTTGCCTGACTGTACTAGCTGCAGGCTACCCTGCTCAACACTTAGCAGCCTCTTGTCGCGTTTTAAGTTGCACTATTTTCAAGCAAAAACAACAAGATGCCTTCTCGACTTCCTTTGGAGCTATACATTCAGATCTTGCGTGATGCAGGAGAAGACAATGGTAAAACTCCTTTCAAGCAGAGAGATCCTGAAAGTGGTCTCGTTTCACGGGTCGAATCTCACAAACTGGTTGCGTATCCTTCGATCTGTCAAGGTCTCCGAGCAGAGGGGGAGAAGATTCTTTATCGAAGTATTGACCTGGTTGATAATGCCATGATTCAAATTCTCAATACTTTGAATCCGAATAGCGAGGTAGCGAAAGAGCGCGAAAAGCAGGGTTTGCAGGGTTTGCAGTCATTGAGTGCTTTGATTCAATACATCGATGTACGCTCCCACTTCCTTCTAAGTCTTGCTTGACATATCGCCTGACGTCTGATCTCAAGGTCTCGAATTTCGATTTGAAAGAGGTCAAAGGTGCCACTTTACCTCGATTGATACAATTGGTCAAGCATTGTCTGTCTAATCTTGTTGGTCTCCGTATCTTTGGTCTGCAAGCAAAGAAGTTGAGTAAGAGCATTTATCGACTTTTTGCTGTGTTTCCAACTCAACACCATCTGCAAGAGTTCGCACTCGGTGATGCTGCAGGAATTGAGATGACGAGGTATGAATACCACAAAGATTACAAGAAGTTGGCGCCTGATCGTATTGCCTTCGAAAATTGCCGATTGTCCAGCGGGAGTTTCAATATGTATGATATGCAGGCAGTCACTACTCTGGAACTCAGTTACACCCGCAGAGCTGAAAAATTTGCGTTTGGAATTTACGCGTTGGCATTACCTACTAACCTAACTCATCTGGTTCTTGTACAATTCTGGTCGCCAACGTATTTTTTCCTAACAAGATCCGATTACTATGCTTTCAGTCAACTTATCGTTCCTTCGATTGAAATTCTCAAGGGCCAACTCAAATCACTTCATCTTGATGGCGCAGCTGCAAAGGGGCAACCTTGGACCTCTTTCTCCTCCTTACACGCATTATTGGTCAGGGCCATCGTCAGTTGTACTCAACTTGAGACTCTTTATCTTCGTCGAGTTGCCATTCCTACTCTTCAACCTCTTTCCAATCTCCTGATTGCTTTAGAGGACATGGACATTTTCCCTCACCTTGATTCGATCGAGTTGATTCAATGCTATTTCCCGGATTCAGACCCTCAGCTGGATGATTTGGCTTACAGGTTAGAGACAAGGATCAAGAGAACGGTAATGACTCATCGCTGGATCCTGCTTGTGGGTGGAAATGAGCAAGAGGAGTATGATCGAGAAATTTATGAAACGGATTGGTGACGAATTGATGAGATTCCCTGTGCTTATACCCTTAGAGATGAATTTTTGTCTGATGTTCGGCAGCTCAGGGTGGCTGGTGAGCGCGCGCATGCAAGGCTAAAACTCTACATATCAACATGTACATTCATTTGGACATAACAAGAAGTATCCCACCCTAGCAGCTATTTCTGATCATTTGCCCTTCAGTCAATTGAGTAGCTGTTCCAGGCATTCATTCTGCTTCTTATGTGAGGGCTGAGGAGATTAAATGCGTCTCCTGATTCTAGCATGACGCGCATGCACATGTAGTCGTCAGTCCGAATACGAGCGATCGCGCATAAGCAGGGTTTTAGAGCCAACTGTGAGCGAAACGTGTCTCAAGAAGAGGAAGAAATGAAAATAGAAAAGCACAGGAAACGCAGATCACAGATAGCAGGAAAGAGGAAGCAGGCAACAAAAAAATTGAACAGACAAGGAAGGAGCTTCAAGCACACAATGAACGTCTGCTGCACGACAATTTCTTTTAGTTTCAATTGACATTGGTAGCTTTACTTCTTCGCATCTTTGCCTTTAGGGGCCAGAGGCTGTCCGATATCTTTCCCTCTCAATTTGATTCCGAGCACTAGTAACAAAATATGAGTCACGATTCACATAGCAATTCCACTTGAAGCATACCTCGTTCCATCTTAGCCAAAACTTGCGGACTCGGTACAGCTTTCCCATTCTCGTAAGATTGAATAACAGTAGCTGTCTCGTTGATCTTTTGCCCAAGATCTTTCTGGGTCATGGATGGTTCTTTGGCCAGTCGAGCTTGAGAAATGACTTTGCCCAATTCTCTATCAATAGTTTCAGGTGGTGCTACTTCACTACAAGGGGATATAGATTAGCGTATTACTGAGAAGTGGTGAATGATGAGGACCTACTTCTCTCGATCAAGCTTCGCTATCCGCTGATGATCTGCAGGTCCAGTGTTTTGTCTGCCTCCCGAGTCTGTCAACGCATGGCATTGTTAGCCACTCTACAGTACACGAATTTCATGCCGCTGACCTTTCTTGCCCGTCGAAACAGATCCTCCCGTTCTAGCAACGTAATCGAGCATTAGAGGCAAAATCAACAACACCCTCGGGATCTCTGTCAGACTCACAATTTCTCTTTAGCCGCTTGCTCTGCTGTCAATTTGCCTCCTCCGCGAGTTCTAGAGCCAATAACAGTCTGTTTGAATCTAGAATCAAATCGAATGTAACTTTGGTTTCGCAAATTGTAGCTCACTTGGGAATCCCAGTCGACGTTAGACATGATTTAATAGATGTGATAGGTGCTGCTTTAGATGCAAGTGAGAATTTGAGAAAGGTTTGATGGTGGTACGGAGCAAGAGAGTTCCAGAATATTATGACGAGTCAACCTTGTTCACAGACGAATAGGGCCTGTCACTGCCTCTGACAGATAAGGCTGTATTGTGCAGTCTTGCTGACTGGCTGGCCGTATTGCCTCTTCAATTGACTCCGCTCACTCGAATGCCAAAGGAATGGCAACGAGTTCTTTATGTCAAGCAGGACTTTCCTGACAACTATGTGGATCCTTCCTTCCTGTCCAATTTGAAGAAGAATGGTGATTATGAAGTCTCTTGCATGCATTTCTTCTCTCATTCCCTTATAGTTGGCTTGCGGATATATTCATATCGAGAGCTAGTCTATGGCACTCTTCCTGTCTCTCAGCATTTCTCTTCTATAATGATCTTTGTCGCCGTCTTTGCTCATTTATATCAAGGTGAGGCAGTACATTGTTCACTTTGAGGCCATGTCTCACCTGCTCGTGGCAGGCAATATCTCGTCTGATCAATTGAATTCTGCTACACTCCTCCTTTGTGTCTCTGGATGGCTCGTATGGACTCTGTCACCAGCATCATCATCGCAACACAAATCTAGTACGCTTATTGCACCTTGTCCGACCATCCTTGACAATATCTCTACAGCATCACAGGCTCTGTCGTCCATGCTTATCCTTGCTCTTACTGTATACTTGCTGGCGCCTGTCCTTAAAACATTGACAAAAGCAACAACGAGCGATTCCATTTGGGCATTATCAGCTGTTCTTCTATTCTTCAACGCTTTGTTAGCCGATTACATACAACCATCTACCGATTCGGGACAGTAAGTTATTGTTTCACAAAATGGCTTTGTCTTAGCATGTTGTCTCGCATTTTTTTAGTTTGTCAGCTACTTTATCACTCAACGCAGCGATTTCAGCTTCAGTAGTTCTCGCTTCTCGATTAGAAGAGAATCATCAAGTTTTTGCTTTCCTCTTTTTCGCTGTCACTTGGTTCGCATTGTTTCCAATCATTAGACCAAGATTGCCAGTGCGTCTATTCCTTACATTGCTTCTATCATTGTATTGAAATATGCACGAAGCGGATCATGACTACTATAATACTAGCTACGATAGCTTTAGCTGGATATTGCTTGCTGAACAAGACAGTAGCAGTGTTGTACGCTATAGTCATGGCGGCTCTGAATTTCGGAACACCTGTTTTGCTTATTTGGGCTCAAGGATATAAGAAGTAAGTCGTCACCTCTGCCGATTGTTGAAGTATTCAAGCTGATTATAGCTCGCAGCGAGGTAAATCTGTTGAGAACTTCTTGCATAGAACGAAGGTTGAAACTATTTACAGCTACAAGGGGATTGGGATGTCGCCGTTCCTATCTTAAAGTGAAACGCTTTCGTCCACATGCATATGAAATACACAGTAAAGCATATGGCACGGCTTGCATAAGCGAATACCAAATAGAAGCGCCCAGAAGTCTCAATTTGCAAATCGCGTGTGCAATTTTTACTCCTCCTTTCAAACGTCAGAACTGGCTCGGCGACTTCTAGTCCACAAGAATATAATTAGTGCGATCGATGGGATACAGTCAGAAGGCGAGTATCTCGTTCATCCGGCCTGATTACTGTATCCACCTTTGAGGGTTATAGCGATAGATTCATTGGCCGGAGATATGGACAGAGGTGGTCTGCTTACTTGAACCCACTGACTGTATCTGTACGGCGCCCGCGGATCACGTATTCGGGGAAGTTTCACACTTCTCTCGGTCGCTTGTGTCACTCTTGTAGAGGTGTTGTGGTGTATGAGAGCTTTGCGTCAAGTCTAACGTACATGTACTGTAATTTGTAGAGGCCAAATTGAGGATTATCAACCTTGCAATGTATACTGCAAACAGTGATCTGCCTATCGTGCTTCTATCTATCAGCTATGCCATACAGTACAGTCACTAGCATTGCGTTCCCGCGATGGAGATAGCGCTCTCTCGCTACTACAGTCATTGAGTCCTTCTTCCTTCTTTCTTGCTCCGCTCAAAGTTCGCTGGCATGTCTTCTGCCTTCTATATTCCACACACTTGACCCTTCAATTCAACCTGTGATGTGTGAGGAGGTTCACTCGCTGTTATTTGCGTGTATCAAAAACCAGCCTGACAAGCTCGTGCTCTTCTAATCATTCACGCGGCTAGAAAGCAACTTCATCAAATGAGAACGATAGCGTGGCCGCCAGACGTGGTCAGAAATGTTCTTCTAGCCCATCTCGCGGTGTGGTCTTATCCTCGCTCGCTCCTACAGTAGTTTTCGTGCTTTTCCTTTCTCTCGTTCGCACTCTCTTAATTTTCTCAACATGGATGCCATTGTCGCCCTCATTTCGACTATTCCTGCTGGAGTCAATCCCTATGGCTACCTGAGTGGTGCGTCATCTCAATGCGCGCTTTTCTGATTGCTGACTCTTGCCTTGCAGCTGCTTTGCCGGATCTCATTCTTCCACCCACTGGAGAATCGCTGACAGTCAATTTGATCGCTAATGGTGTGCTGCTGTGTTTTGCTTGGATAGTAGGTCCATATCTGTGCACTTTGACCCCCAGCTTACATTATGCTCCAGTTCTGTGTAGCAAGCTTGGCAGGCAAATTCCGAAATAAAGATACATGGTTTCTCCGAGCCAAGGAGACCAGCGAGTCAAATCTCGAAATCCATTGCACTTCACTGATGCTAGTAAAATAGACCACGGAATCTTATACTTGCCAAATGCCACTTTCATTTGGCTAATCTTCTCCTTCATATATATCACGCTCGCCGAAGTCGATCTTTGGATTCTGCTCAAGGGTTCAGATCGCTCGATGGACCCGCGTGCTTTCGTGGCAAGTCAATTTCCTAAGGTATGTGAACTTGCCGATTGGTAGTACTTCAGAGCTCATTCTTCGGACAGTGGATGTTTCTCTTCGCGAGCTTGTGAGCATTCCTTCACGACCCGTACCACAAGCTCAACCAATCTTTACAGTATAGCGGAAAGTCATGGAATGACAGCATCAATCTACCTCAGTCTTTACCTTCGCCGATCGCAATTCTACGTTGTACCTGCTTGGATCGTCAACTTCTTCTTCGCGTTTAGCTATATCGCTTGCTGTCAGTTCTTCCCAAGTCCGGCGTTTTGCTTTACTCATTTGGGTTCTTCAGTCGCACCAATTGCGACCATGTGCATTGTTTGCCCACCAGTCTTCGCAAGAGGTAAGAGCCAAAGCAAAAGCGAGTATGACTTCTGCTTATTGTACGTTCAGGATGGGAAAAGGTCATTGATCTTCAAGCCAGCTTGATGGAAGCAGCAGCAACATGGGATGGTGTGTCGCCGCCACAGCTTCAACCTGTAAGTCCTTGCTATGCGGATCCCGCACACGGATTCATAGAGAGTATTCAGCAATGGCTCGGGCAACTTACCAGCATTCTGGATACCATGAAAACCTACTCGAGACTTGCAGAAACCACTTACACTATCCTTCTTAGTATTCTACTTTTCGTCACTGTCTTCTTCGTAAGCAATTGCCTTCAACGGGTTTGACAGCCCTTGACTTCTTCTTGTATACAGCTATCAGCCGCTGTTTTCTACACACGTATTTTGAGGAGACAAATATCTCGTGATGTGACGCAACTCGGGCAGATGTACTCCGGAGATGAGGGTGCCAAGCGGTCAAGCGTGAATGAACTGAAGTTCACCTATCAGGTACGTCTGGCGAGCTACTTCGTTGGTTGCTTATCTTACCAGTCTTGAATCGACAGTTACTTCTAATCAAAGCAGCTTGCATTAGTGCTGCCACAGTCGGATACTCTGCATTCGCTGTACCTCCTGTGTCCAACTACGCCTCCTTCTTCACGAACGAGCGGGCTTACACAATTTCAGCTGTTGGGCAATTCTATGTGGTCAGTTGACATGCCTATCATCATCGTGGAGTTTAATAATGCTCTTATAGTTTTCTATCTTTGGAACACTTGGTCTCTTGACGCTTGCAGTTCGAACTTGGAAAGAAACGTCTTTGTCTACTGGCAGGACCAGGAAACGGACCGCAGACGATCAAGTCCGAGTAGCACTTGGTCTTCCTTTGTTTGTTACTTGCAGTATCGATGCTGTGCTCGAGCTTAATTCTCCCTAACAGATCCGTTATCGACAAGATCTCTGTTGCTACTGAAGTTCATGTCGCTGTGGACACTCGTTTCGATGATATCGAAATCGGCAAAGGAAACACTTATCAGATGAAGCCTGCAATGTTCAAGAGCGACTTTGAGAAGGCAGACAGTAAGAGTGTAGAAGATTTGGCGCTTTGATGCATCACCTCTCTCAAGTGCTCGCTCCCTAATATTGTTCGGTTTGCAAAACCTGTATAGCTAGATCTTGTACACAAAAGAAAGCGGAGCTTCCATACACTCGTTTAGTTCACAAGCAGATTGTATGCAATGTGAGATTGCTTAATCGCGCCTTCCATGCTTCGATAGACCTTCGAGTCTCATTTCTCGTTCCCTCGGATTACGTAATACACACAATTTCCGATGTTTTCTTGGTTTGCGTGATCAACGATGTCGACTGAGCAGAAGGTGCTGCATTTGGCATTCGTCGACATTCAGAGAGACCATCAAGCTGTCGAGCTAGACATCCTCGTGCGTCCTGCTAGTCTGCGATAGTTTTGTCCAATTAATGAATGCACGCTTTCTCCAGTCTGGCGACGTAGGAGCTGAAGATATTTGGATCTCTGCATATCAGAGCGGTCAAGCGTCTGTACATGGCAAAGCTAGGTGTCGGGCAACAGCTGAAGGAGGGTTGACTTACGAAGCAAGAGATGGAATCACATTGCAGCAATCAAGCGATGTAAGCACAACCTGCGCACTCCAAACCGACTTACAGTATATCTTCGCAGAAGACATTCCTCGTCTCCGCTCCCTCCCTTGGAATCAAGGACATTCCTATAAAACGAAGGAAACGCTTAGCTAAAGATTTACATCCTCAAGGTGTACGTTATGCTTCTGTTCCATAGTCTATACTAATTGGAGGGCTAGATCGAAGCTTTCGATCTATCACCTTCTACTTCTTCTTCAGGTAGCACATCTTTCGCCAGTGCAGGGAAGAATGGACAGCTGCTGTTTGGCGAAATTGCCAACGGCACGGGCATGGAACAAGTCTTACGGGAGCCGAAGAAAGAGCACAAGTCAGATATAAGCACTGCGAAATTCGTAAGCTGAATTGGCTGCGAAGGGTAAATTTAGTTGCTCAACTGCTTTCAGTTCCCGAGCGGACAAGTTGTTCTGACTGGAAGTCTAGACACTACTCTACGGCTATGGTCATTTGCTACTGGAAGCAATCCTCAAACACTAACAGGTAAATGATATGCAAAGGTTGGGTTCACAAATCTCACCTGTGCCCGAACAGGTCATACTCGAGCAATATCCGGCACTGCTTTCATACTGCCTACGCAAGGTCGAGAGATCCTTTCGTCTTCTCTTGACGGTACTGTCCGACAATTCGACGTGTCTACTGGTGGTCCAGGTCAGCTAGCCAAATGGAATTTCGACTATCCTATATCATCCGTTCAAGTCAATGCTGCTGGCACAACTGCTTATGCATCTTCTCGGTCCTCTTCCACATCGCCTGTCTCAATCATCGACATAAGAGCGAAAACAACAGCTGGCAATATATCATGCACGCAGCGTTGTGCTGCTACAACATTAGCTTTATCGCCAGACGAACAGATGCTTGTAACGGGCGATGCAGATGGAGTTATTTCGCTTTGGGACATGCGCAATCCGACTTCTTCTAGTCTGTTGTCCTGGCAAAGAACAGAGGGCGCGTCTATCAATTCTCTTACCTGGTCTGGTAATGATGCACTGCTCGTGGGGTCTTCTGATGGATTGCCCTACAAAGCAGCCTTACAGGGGGGAAATGTAAAGTTATTAGAAGAATTTGGCAGTGCTACAGAAGAGGAGGGAGAGAAGGTAGTGCAAGTGATAGAACGAGAGCACATACTCGTATGCGCAGGAGGCAGAGGGTTCTCGGTATATTGAATTTGATATTTACATCGAGTACACCATGATAGATCAGAACTTGAACTTTTCCTTGTTGTCCTTGCTGCTCCTTCCACTTCCAGCTCCGTCTCTCTTTTCTGCAACGATCACAATGTCAGAACCACTCAACTGTTTCATTACGAGAATGACTCACGTGCTCGAGCTCTCCGCTTAGCGACTTCTTCTTGAACGAAATCGGAGAAGTCTTCGCGACCCGCTTGACCTGCTGCTCCACCACCGCTTTGGGCAGCCCGATTCTTTTGAGCATCATATCGCTGTCTCAATTCTTGTTCGGTCATGCCTTCGAGCTCTGCTGGATCCAAAGCGATATCTACACCAGAACCGCCCTTCCGCTATAGCAAATAGATCTCAGTCGGAGGTCAAATGATGCTGAATGGAAACTCACCTTTGAACCGCGATCTTCTTGACCGAGAATACCAACTGGTGGTGCAGTATTTGCCATACCAGACAGATCGTACGTCCTCTCGCTGCCCAAAAAGCCACCAGAGCCAGGCGCTCCCCTCTTTTCTTGCACAACAGTATAAAGATCTCTTCTTTCGTTTGCTGATGAAGGAGCAATCGAGTCCGTTCCTTCCCTCTTTTTCCTGAGATCCATGAAATCAGGAGTCTCCAATCCACCAGGAACTGTTGAAGCAGTAGAAGCCATTCCAGAAGGAGTGATCAAACCACCAGCAGGAGTTTGCATTCCATCTGCAGAACTTTGAGCATCTGTCATTCCTTGATCTTCTTCTTCTTCCTCCTCCTCTTCTTCCTCTTCATCTGATTCTTCATCAGGTTCTAGTTCTCCCCAAGTTTCACTCTCTATAGGTAAACCGGGATCGGCATTATAATCTGTTGAAGCGTTTGCAGTGTTGACTCCGAAAACATCACCATACAAAGGACGCATGTATTCATCTACTGGAGGTTTACCCCATCCACCTGGATGGAAACCCCATTGAGCGCCTTCAGGTATAGGGCAATTGAGACCTGCGATTTTGAGTTGTGGGTAAGAAGGTGGTGGACCGAATCGTTGCATGGCGATCAACCAAGGCGGAGGCGCTAGAGGAGGAATTGAAAGTGCTTCGATAAGTTCTTTAGATAGATCACCAGGTCGTTTGTTTCGTAAATCGGTCTCGAATTCTTTGCCTTCATAGTACCTGTACACAGCAGCACCCTATTAGCACTTGCAAGAGTGCGGAAAGTATGAATGAAATGCGCACATTTCTCCAAACAAGGTCATCTTTCCTGGTACTTGATACTTGAAGAAAGCATCGTGCAATTTCTGATAATCGATATCAATCTTGCCCATCTTTGGTTGCACTCTTTCTCTAGTCTTTTGCTTCAAGGATTGACCCTCTTCTTTCTCTTTGACCGCCTCTCTTTGTATACCAATACCGGTATCAGCGATGTAAGAAGGAAGTTGAAAGGGAGGTTTTTCTATTCCACGTTTGCCAGCCAAGTAATCACGTTTCGCTGACCAATGTTGAGGTATTGGAATAGCGTTTCTATATGATTTCAAGCAAATGAGTAATCTTGGATCGGCTGCTGTGACATCAACCCATTCAACAACTTCAGGTCTTTTGACCAATCGTTTGAGTTCAGCAACAGATAATCGAGTTTCTTTCCTTAGCTTGCGTTTGGAAATTGGCGCTTCTCCCTTTTCGCCTTCATTTGAAGAACCTTCGCTGTCTGCTTCATCGTCCGAGTAAATGACTTGTCCTTTCAATGGTCCCTCATCTGCAGCAATTCCTTCTTCTTCCTAATAACATAAGAACAGATATTAGCATATCCATAGAGCAGAAATTGAGGCAAACATACATCTGCTATTTCTGATCTGAATTTGGCAAAGACATCCTTGAATTGAGCCAGACCAGGTGCATCAGTCATTTCCTCATCGTCCTTGACTTCAGCTAAGATTTCATCCACAATAGAAGGTAACTTTGACTTGGCCTGTAAATATCGTGTCTTAATAAGTTTCTCACCCTTGATTGCTGAATGAATGGACAGACGCACCAATGAAGGTTGCTCAGGTTCTGCATCTTCAGCAGCAGAAGAAAGCTCAGATTCACTTTCAGTAGCAGATTGACTGTTTGAAGCTTTCTTTGCTTTCTTTTTCTGTCGCTTCAACGCTGCTCGACTCGTCTTGACTTTGCCTGATGTCGTCGTAGGCTCTCCATTAGCTGGATGAACGCCATTGGGTATTCCATTGACGGCCGACATGGTTGCAAGTGATCAACATGTATTGAAAGTGGCATTGTCGCAAATCAAACTCGTGGCTTAAAGGAATAGCATGTTAAAGATCTATTTCTACATATAACTCTCTTGTGTGTCCGGCCGTGTATTCCATTCTTCAAGGCAAGTGCTCGGGTTGTTCTATATAATTATCGGTGTTACTGCGAAGGGAAATGATAGGAATAATCTTAGCATGTATGCATGTTTGAGTGATTTCGTTTTCAGTGTTCTTTTACAGATCTTGTAGCAGTCGATCAGGAAGGATTAGCGCCAGCAAAGGATGTCGTAGTCTTGCACAATTACTTCTTGACCTCCGAAAGCGATATTAGCGGCGCCCTAGAGCAAAGCAGTCAGCTCAACTCTTCATCAGAAGAATGTTTGACCTACAAGATGAGATCCAGCTGAGAGATCTCAATGTCAGCAAATCTGACCTATCATCAGAATCAATACTAAACTCACTTTTACCCGGCACTCGAACGCCCTGAATCGAAGCAGCAGCATGAAACAAATGTTTCCCGTCCCTTTCGTACCCGCCCTCAACAGGTTTCCTTCCTTTCGGTACTAAACCCCTAGAAGTCGGAACCCATTCCATTGATTGTGTGATTGGTAGAATATCGTAACGACCTTGATGCTGTAGTCAATCATGATCCGATGAGCATACAGAAATGCACAGGAGCAATGTAAGACTACCTCTTCTTCACCCCCAGCAAAAGGGAAATGACATGCCACAGGAAGCTGTGTTCTCTGATTCAGTCTAAGTCTCTGACTTAGAAGAGCAGATTTACGTGTGGTGCAGCTTTACATGGCTGTACGGAATCGCCAAGAATAGCAGAAGCGACATAAACTATTCGCAATGTATACAATACATCAGCACTAGACCGATAGATTTGAATCACCTGCGAACCTGGTTGACCTCCTAAATCTCGGAAAGGCGCAGGACCCAAGTATTCCAATTGAGGGAAAGGCTGTACATTATCGTTAAGATCTGTCTTATACCTAGGCATCCGAGAACAGGACTTACTTGAGAAGAAGTACACGGTACTCTGTTACCAGCAGGAGGAGCAGAAGAACTAGTCGATGCATCTATATCTGTCTTTCAGTATCGACATTGTTACAACAAGTCGGAGTGATCTTACAAGCAGGCGGTGCGCTGGAAGGTTGCGAGGAGTATTGCTGCTGTTGCTGCTGCTGATGCGATTGATTGTTGGACATGAAATGATGCGCTACACCTCCCATAGCTAGTCCAGAAAGCATTCCTCGGTCATTGGATTGGTTAATCGGAGTGTTGGTAGCTTCCGTTGAATAGCCCTGGTCGCTAGATTTCTCAGGCTCAGGAAAAGCCATTTGCTGCGGATAGTCAGGCATTCTGTTAGTAAAAGGCGCAAATGGTTAGTCGACAACCCAGAAAAAAACAGCCTTTCGGAAATGCGATCATCTAACATCGTGTCATGTCAAGTTGTGCCCACCGCGTTCTGTCTGATGTAAGCGTGACTCCGCGTAGACTGAACAATGTGGAATGCATTATGAATGACTATGGATGTCTGTACAAACGAGCCCAAGACCGACGAATTATACGCTAGAACCAGATGATGTAGATGTACTGAGAAATCGCGCGGGAGGTACACTTGCCAGGGTATAAGAGTGCGATGCTGATCAAATGTGGTACGATGGAAGAAGTAAAGGGTTTCTGATCGCCAACACAACAGTCAAATCGCCAGATCGAAATACACGCGTAAGCAAAGACATACGCTTTCAATTGAGCAAATGTGCCAGAGTAGCCTTGAGTCTCTTGGAGCGCGAGGGACCAGCAGTATCTTGAGCGGATTCTTCAGGCTCTTCGTCCTGAAGGCAAATGTCAGATTAAGTTTGCCAAAGCGAAATGATGAATGTACCATCTGCTTCCTCTTGCCCAGAGAAGTAGCACTAGGCGCGTGCTCTGTCATCCTTGGGTCCACGAATGCAACCTCGGTGCCAGAGGGCTCGCGAGCAACAATCTGGGCCTGAGGAGTTGGCAGAGGTGATACGTCCTCTTCTAGTGGTTCTGGCCCAATGAGAGGACTTGTAGATACAGGATCTGGTAAAGCGTCTGCAGGTGGTAAAGAAGGAACTGGAACATCTTGAATGACTACATCTTTACCATTCTTCTTTTTCTTTTTCCGACTGCAAGTCTTCTTCTCCGCAGGAGCAGGGACAAAGACTTCTTCCACCATAGGAACAGATTCCAATAAATGATCCGAAGGTCGAGAAGTCCACCAATATTCCTTCAATTGCTCCACGCCTCTTCGTTTCATTTTACTCCAAAAAGCAGCTTCATAGTTTCGATCAATATCACCAACTTCAACTTCCGTTACCGCTCCTGTATCTGGATCCAAGGTATGCCAATTCAATTTCAGTCGGTCCACGTTGATTCTCTTGTATTCGTAGTACAAGGTGCTGAAATCGTCAATGGACATGGTGTAATCGACTGTTCGAAGATGATTGGCTTGATCGAGACATAAGAGGAAATCGGGGAAATCAAGATGAACTGAAGAGATTTGCAAGACTTTGAGTTTGGTAGCCTCGAACTGAAGTAGTTCGCCCATATTGTACAATGGATGACCAAAAGCTGATTTAGGGTATTTGATACAATCTAAGTCGAAATTCTTTGCATTGATACGTAAAGTGACCAAAGTCTTTGACCAAGCTTTGACTGCTTTGTAAAGTTGTTCTCGATCAATCGTACAATGCTGAGCGTCGAAACAGAAAGACTCCAATTTGGGTGCGGAATTGGCAAACATCATAATCTGAGCTTTTGTGATTTCTAGATTACTGCTGATCTTGCGCAAATGAGCTGCAATGAGGAATCGACCATCCATTGTCGCGTTCACTTTAGAGATACCGCCATCAATAAGAAGAGTATGAAGCTTTCGAGCTTCTAGCAAATGATGCAAGTTTTCCAACCCATTCATTCCCCTTCCTGTTTGATCATGAAAATCGCGACGAAGAGAGACTTCCAAATGAGTGAGAGCTGCCATTCTTTGAATATTGGTAATCATGAGCCGTAGGCCAGGATAAGCTATGCCTTGAATCCGAAGAACACGAAGGTTTGCGCAAGCGAAAACCATGATAGCAATCTGTACTGCCCAATCTTCCTTTGTTGGCGTTTCAGCTTGTCTTTCGAAACCACAACGAATGCCAATGACCAACTTGCGTAGATCAAGATTATCGGTCAGAGTTCGACGAAGAAGTTTGCATTTGGCCAGGTCGGTAAGATCTTGGTAGGCGTAAAGGTACTTCTGAGCTATAGGTGTCCATTCCTTTCTCACCAAGCAGAGATTGGCAAAGTACTTTGCCTCTGAAGGTTCATACGAGTCGAGTCTTGGTGTCAGCGTAGTCGGTATAGGCGCGCCATAGGAGCGTGTTGTTCGTGGTTGACTCCTAGTAGCACATAATGAGCAGGCATCAAATGCTACACAGAACAGATATTTACTCGTCTCTCAAATCAGGGGGAAATCTGTCAGGAGCTTTCTTTAGCTGAGTCTGGCTGAATTAGATTGTGCGCACGTACGAATAATCCTGTTGCAAGGTCTTAAACTCTTGCAGCAGCACTTCCTCAGCTGGAACAGAGGGCAAAACGAAAGATAAGATCTGTTGACTAGCCAGCCTACATCAGCTTGCAGGTCGCTAGCACGAGCAAAGAGTACTTATAACTCACTTGAGCTTTGCGTTACGGAACACTTGTGCGCTAGCGGAATCCATATTTAGGGTTGGTGGTCAAAAGCAAGAAGTTTAAGTAATCTCGTGAAGGCGTCGAGTCTCGCACCATGGGCAAAGGAGCTGTCAAGTTTGTCGAATCTCAGAGACAAGCAAGGCTTCATCCAGCAAGTATGTACTACTCAACTCTAACCAAAGCATGACATACAGCGAGGAAGACAGTCTACGAAACTGGAAATGCTTCCGTCACATCTGGAGAAGCGCCTGATCTTTTTATCTTCTGTCGCGCAAGCTTATCGATTGCTGAGATAGCTTCGCGATCTTTATCGGACCATTGGGTTTCTCGCAGAAAGTAGGTGTACAGCTCTTCTCTATTGGGTTGTGGATGACAGTAAGCATGACGTTTTTGAGCTTCGGCCGGCTTCAAATTGAAACAGGCGCTCTGGGCAAGTTCCTGTATTGCTGCGGGCAGCGTATCGAAGATCTCCTTTATGACCGGCCATGTTTGTGATTGTGGAACAGACATTCGAAGGAGATTCTGGCGCACTGTAGCTCGACATTACCATACAGGCCTTTGCGAAAGAAGCCGCGAGCGTACGAGTCATATTATCCATTTCCTTCGTAGATTCAGGGTCGAGGGATTTCATCCATACAGTTGTAGCTACAGCAAGATATGAGACAAGGAGCAAACGATGGAGGCTTTGATTGAATCGTACCTTCCACGACCAATACGGAGATCTGCCAATTTAAGAGGATTTTGCTGTTCGTCTCTCGAAGGTGCTCCGCCAACTTCCCTTCAGCTTCCAAACGCTTCACCTCAGCTTTCAAGCGCTCTGCCTCCAACTTTCTTTTCTCTTTCTCATGCTCCGCACGCTCTCTTTCAGCGTCCAATTCAGCAATCTTTTGAGCTAGTTGAGCCTTGGCTATCTCCCCTTGCATTTGATGATAGTACTGCCAATGTAAAATAAGCAAGTTAGGCTAAGGCGTGATAAGAAAACAGACAACACATACATTTCGAGAACCTTTCTTATAAGTTTCCACATGCACGCTCACCACTTTGCCTTCGCCGCCGATTGGAGCTCGCTTGCGATGTTTGGCTTCTTGTCGAGAGCTCCGGGAGGCTGATCTAGAAGATGATCCAGAGGAAGTTGACGACATTGACGCCGTTGATGATTCGACCGAACTTTTGAATGTTGTTGATGAGGGCTCTACAGAGATTTCGAATGAGACGTCGTCGACGTTAAACCTGTCATCCTCCGATCCAGTAGATACCGCAGACAATCGTTTGGCAGTGCGACGCCACAACCTGCCTAAGTCTTCAATATCGCTTAACGGTTGGTTTAGCTTTGCGTTGGTGCCTTTTGGACGATCCTTCAAGAGTCTTCTGATGTGATTAGACCTTTCCCGCCGAGGTTTATGGTGACACTCCAGGGCAACTCTACCTGCGGGTTGGTCTTCACCAACCGTTTCTTGCTCGTTGCATTCCAAGTGATATGGGGCGTTGAAGTAGCAAAACGTGCGAGTATACATTGGGTAATAGCCACATACAGACGAACAGAATCGATAATGAGAGCCGAAAACGCAACATCCCAATACACAACATTCCCAATACATACAAACACAAACAGGTGAGGGCGGGCGGGTATCCTTTGACGAGATGTACTTCGAGTCAAGACCTGCTTCCCACAAAGCGTGTTAGACTCGCTTTTCTCTACTGAGACAAAGGTCGAACAAGCGCACCAGCTTGACTATGCGCGCTTCTATAACCACAGACTCCGATAGGCGTACTCCGATGCAGGCAGTATGCTATGCAGCCGGTTAAGATGCGCGAAAGTCAAGGAGAGCTGAGCTCAACTCACAGGAAGCTTGTCACGCGAATTTAGGGATAAATCCTCCAGAAGATAAATGAAGCGATGACAAGGCTTGACCTGAGGATAGTGTGAGTTCTCAGTACGGCATGTTGGTCAAGAGACCTCACCAAGCAGGAGACTGCGAACTGCGTTTAAGGAAAAGGGGCAGACGCGTGCTTCGACCGCTAACGAATCCCGAGGTCCAGGCCTACGAGGGAGTGACATGGATGAATGACCATTGGAGATTTACTCGCTTCGACGGTTGAACTTTGACGAGTTCCAAGTATTCACTCGACTCCGACCAACCGTTTCTTGCTCGTTGCATTCCAAGTGATATGGGGCGTTGAAGTAGCAAAACGTGCGAGTATACATTGGGTAATAGCCACATACAGACGAACAGAATCGATAATGAGAGCCGAAAACGCTAAAA
The DNA here is from genome assembly GCA_039545335.1 of Kondoa subrosea. Classification (NCBI taxonomy): domain Eukaryota; kingdom Fungi; phylum Basidiomycota; class Agaricostilbomycetes; order Agaricostilbales; family Kondoaceae; genus Kondoa; species Kondoa subrosea. Next base: position 2,114,400 of record BCIN01000002.1, on the reverse strand, counting down.
GGCTAGAGAGAGATGAAAAAGAGCGAAAAAGAAGAAAAGGCGATCATTCGGCCGAGGCGACGAAGGCCTGCATGAGCACTGAGGCATGTTGACGGATATACATGTCGAATGCTGCTGAAGACCAACGACCAAGCTTGCGGATAATTTCGGGCGGGATACCACGAGAAAAGAAATATGTAGCACCCCCAGCCCGCATGGAATGACCACCGAGATTGTTCTCGTCCAGTATCGACAGGCGAGAGTGGAACCAAGCTGCTGAAGGAAGTGTGCCATTTTCGCGGACGAAAAGGTAAGGCGAATCGACAAGTGTATCGCGCTTCAGAAGATATTTTGCGAACAAAGGTAGGATCGGTAGATCAGGACAGGATTCTGGGACGAGCCGAACCGTGTCCCCTTGGAAGAGAGCGCCACCTTTATGGTATGGTAGGTGATAAGAGAAACCATCAGGAGAAAGGTTGACGGAACTGCGCAGAATGACCTTTCTATGAGCAGATGGATCGTCTTTTCGCGGAGCAGTGAGTTCTCCAAGTCGATGCATTGCGAAGGTGCCACAGCAGATGAGAACAGCAAACAGAATGTCGTCGAAGGACGCGAGAGGATCCAATGCGCGGTCAAAGAGGAACCGGATGTGAGCCAAAGTAAGGGGATCGCGACGACGAACAGACTGTCCCTTCCATTTCATAGCTCCCTTCAGGGTTTCTGTGACCAGCGGATGGAAGCGAATTTCATCCCAAGGTGTATAGTCGCGAAAGTAATGTCCAACGCCAGCTAGATAAGACGTGACAGATTTGATGCGCCGAATTGCGAAGCTGACAAAGAGAGCAAGAGTATAAGCCGACGGTAAGACGGGGAAGTTGTATACATTGACAAATTCAAGCCAGAGCTTCAGGGCGGCGCGATGACCCTTGATAGTGGATGCCTCAAAAGCTGACAGTTGCAGGTGTCGACTAAACTGTACCAGCTCTTCTTTTGACAGAGAATTCACCGCTTGAGAGGCAGGGTGGACCCGCTTGCTAGCGGATCCGTTTCTTGCTCTAGTCATCACAGTGCTGCCCCCAACGCCAAAGGTGGGGGTTGAAAATGCTGGATGGAGAAAAAACCATGAAGACTGCGAAGTGCCGCAAGAACCAAACGAGACAAATCGTCCGCAACCACATTCTGTTTGCCAGGAATGTGAAACACCCGCAGTTCAATGTCGTGCAGGCGAAGAAGATGGAAAGCAGCATCTATGATTGCGTTGGGATAACCAGCTGCACGACCTCGATTGAAAGCATAGCATGATAGAGCCGAGTCCGAATAGACCAGCAAACGACGCGGTGGTGTGGGCATTTCTGTAGCATGTCGGATAGCTGCAAGAATAGTATACGCTTCATTGAAGTAGATATCGTCGTCGGGAAGAGAAAAAGACCGATGATAGAACCCATATAGACGACCCTCGACAGTGTAATGAAAGCCCAAACCGACACCCTGTGACTTACGGCTTTGCAAGCATGCATCCGTAAAGATAACCAAATCGGCTTCATGCGGTTGCCAATTGGTACACCGTAAAGAAAGAAGGTCGAGAGATGGGTTTTGTCGGAGTTCAGCGATGAACCAAAGTAGGGTACTCCTAGTTGCCTGGTTATGACAAATACCGGCTGACTCGACCTGCTTTCCCTTTGTCTTGGCATAAAGACATTCCATTAAAGGAGCAGCCAGCGGAATGACATTTAAAACCCAATTAAGGTAACCAATGATGGAACGCCATTCTTTGAGCGGTGGACTATTGTTGCGAAGAAAACGAGTGATAGTATCTTCCAGCCGATCAATCGCTGCCTTCGGTATATGTATGGTGAGACTGCGAAAATCGAAATCGAAGCCAAGGATGACTATGCGAACCCCGAAAATTTGTTTGACCCATTTCCACGGCACGTTGAGCATTTGCCAAGTCCGTAGTAGAATCCATTGCTGCGCAGGGACAAGACGTGTCTCACCCAAATGAGTAAGTGGGCGGAAAACACCGGAACAGTCCTGGCCAAAACTATCATCGACGAAGAAGAGGGGATTCGGCAGTCGAAACTCGTGCTGAGCAGCCCATGAAATCAGTGCCATGATAGTTGTGAAGAGAAAGGGCAGGCGGCGACTGCCGAAAGCACCGCGCCGATCTATGTGATAATTCCAGCCGATATGAACTTCTTCTTCAAAGACCGGCACACGAACGACTTGAAAGAGTTGCCATATCGGATGCATAGGGAGGTTACGAAAAGCGCCGGAGATGTCGCTTTTCCAGCCAGTAGAGAAGAAACGGTCGACATCACGGAAACGATTATATCGCACCAGTCGAGAAAGATCACGAAGATTGTCGTACTGGACTTGACCCGCATTTAAAGCATCGTTCAGCCCCGAAGCTGACTGATCAGTTACAACACGACCTTGATTCGGACTGTCATCGACTCTTCGAACGATGAATTGAGGTGAGACGTGCATTCCAGGGAGAAGGGTGTCAAAGGCTGGAGAGTAATGACCTTTAGCGACTTCATCGATTGCATTGGTGGCCAGCAAGCGCAAATCAGCCATATCCAGGTCATACTGAATTTCCGAGCGAGAGGCGAAACGTTGCGAATTGCCTTCCATACCAGGCCAAAAACCGTATTGCAGCGAGTGAATTGCCCAAGTAACGAGAGGTTGATTTGGGTGGTGCCTCAGAAGCCTTTCAAGCAATGCAATATTGAATGGAGTTTCGACCTTGATGAGGTGCTTTGCTTTCATAAGCGAGTATGTCAGTACCGGATCCGATAAGAAGGATGGAGGAATCAGAGCTGGTGCAGGAAGAGTATAGGTGCGCTCAACAGACGGGGAAGAAGGGATTTCATCGGGACTAAACACAAACTGGCGTTTATATTTCGGAATCGAATCGATGCCAGGTAAACCCGAAGGATGTTCACGCAGTTGCAGTTCACTTGCTGTTGCTTGCACTGCGTTTCTTGGCACACTTGATGGCGGGATGAGCGTCTTTGTCTGTTCTACAATTCTCGCAGACATGTCGTCGCTTGCATGAGTCGTGAGCGATACCAGAGTTGTACTTATTACAAATTTGCTCCTCAAGAGGACGGGGATCGCGTTTACGAGACCGACCAGAACCCGGAGAAGAAGAAGAAGTAGAGGGTAGCGCACTTGAAGCAGCGGCCAATCGGACATTGATACGGATATCTGAATACAGTTCTTTTTGTAGCAGGGAAAAGCTATGGGAGGTAGCGTATTCTCGCCTGATTCGTCGATCGGTCTCGATTGCAGTTGCTGGGTGCTCGATAAAGCAAGAATTGATGAGCGATGCATACGATGATAGTTCCTTAGACCGATGAGGGTAGAAGACTTCAACAACTGAGGAATAGTGCTGCCATGCCATAAGCCAGGTCTCGAAGTTTGTAACAACTTTGGGTTGATTAAACAAATTGGACAAAACCGCCGACATATCGACGTAGTCATCGTGGATGAGCTTGAGCATGCCATCTTTGGGGAAACGAATATTTGCTCCAAGGCGAAGGGTTTCAGCAGCTCCTTCGCTATCGACTTCTCCCAAGTAAACCAATCTGGTTTCCAGCGTTTGCTTGAGAATAGGACATGAAGCGTCCACGATTGTTTGTCTTCGCAGCATCTGCAAGCGTGCCAATACATCTGATCGACCATTGGATTGCGCGGAGCTAGAAGATTGAGCTGGTAAAGCCAGAGAGGGAATGTAAGAGTTAGCTTTCGGAGGTTCAACGGCAGGCTTCTTGCCGAGAGAGGGGCGCAGCTCTTCTGCCAAGCGAGCAAATAACTCAGCTTCGGCGGGGTTGGGTTTGGGCGCAGGCAAAGGTTGACTTGGTTGAATTGGATCATTAACTCTTCCGACTGGCACAGGTTCCGGGGAGATTGATCGAGAAAAGAGAGTCCTATTGTTTTCGGCAGCTTTTGATCTATCACTGGGGACTTGCCGTTTTGTAGCTTTGGCAGATTTAGGTAAAGCAGCTGAAGCTCGACGCGGTGCAGATTGGCTAGACAAAGGGACTTTTGAAGTGGAAGCAACAGGAGGAGAATCTTGAAGTCGACCTTTCTTAGCAGGAGGTTGGAATAATTGATCCACTTCAAATTCAACAGCCTTCCGCTTTCCCTTCGGATCACTTGGCTTCTTAGGTAACTCATCGGAACTATCATCACCATCGACACGTTCTTGACCATACGGCTGCTTAGGAACCCTGTATTTTCGCATGCCATATCCACCGATAACAGAGGCGGGTTCAGTTTCAGGTTCAACTGGTTGTTCGGTAAGAAGGTGCGTGAGTTCTCGCTCTTCTGCGTCAGGACTGTTTTCGATGAGATTATCCAAAAGGGGTAACCAGTCTTCTTCATGATAGTCGCTCTCGAGATAGACTGACAGGAAAGAAATGGCCTCGGATCGTTCGAGTAGATCCTTTGCAACAAGCTGAATGACTTCGCTTGCGACATCCATAGCTTCCTTCTCATCGAAGTTATTGATGAGGTTAACCACCTTGTCATAGTTCGCCGACATAAGGTGAATCGAAAGAAAGAGATTGAGGTAAGATTCGCGATAAAAGAGTGAGTGAGATTGTTAAGAAGAATATCCTTTGACGAGATGTACTTCGAGTCAAGACCAGCTTGACTATGCGCGCTTCTATAACCACAGACTCCGATAGGCGTACTCCGATGCAGGCAGTATGAGGAAGCTTGTCACGCGAATTTAGGGATAAATCCTCCAGAAGATAAATGAAGCGATGACAAGGCTTGACCATTCGCTTGCGACATCCATAGCTTCCTTCTCATCGAAGTTATTGATGAGGTTAACCACCTTGTCATAGTTCGCCGACATAAGGTGAATCGAAAGAAAGAGATTGAGGTAAGATTCGCGATAAAAGAGTGAGTGAGATTGTTAAGAAGAATATCCTTTGACGAGATGTACTTCGAGTCAAGACCTGCTTCCCACAAAGCGTGTTAGACTCGCTTTTCTCTACTGAGACAAAGGTCGAACAAGCGCACCAGCTTGACTACGCGCGCTTCTATAACCACAGACTCCGATAGGCGTACTCCGATGCAGGCAGTATGCTATGCAGCCGGTTAAGATGCGCGAAAGTCAAGGAGAGCTGAGCTCAACTCACAGGAAGCTTGTCACGCGAATTTAGGGATAAATCCTCCAGAAGATAAATGAAGCGATGACAAGGCTTGACCTGAGGATAGTGTGAGTTCTCAGTACGGCATGTTGGTCAAGAGACCTCACCAAGCAGGAGACTGCGAACTGCGTTTAAGGAAAAGGGGCAGACGCGTGCTTCGACCGCTAACGAATCCCGAGGTCCAGGCCTACGAGGGAGTGACATGGATGAATGACCATTGGAGATTTACTCGCTTCGACGGTTGAACTTTGACGAGTTCCAAGTATTCACTCGACTCCGATAAACCAGGATTTCAATGTTGGCGGATTGGTTGGGTTCTATAGGATGAGAGGACATTATAGATGGATTTGAGCCTAAGCAACTGCTACCACTTGCAAGGTTCGCGGATGGTTGTTGAAGTCGATGGGCGTCCCAAATCTCTGGTGAGCCAGTGACCAAGGTTATAGCTTACAAAAAAAGTCACGTGCTGTACCAAACAAGTCCAGCTGAAGACTTTCTTTTGAGACTCTCACCACATGTGAGGTGTCGTGTGAGCGATACAATGCTGCGAAGAGCTCTGCTGGATTGGCTCATCATGCGGTTCAGATGTCTGTGACTTTTCAGGTCATTTGTGAATGTACCATAAGACTATGCTACTTTGCATCTACCAAGGACCCACAAGGCGATGAGACTCTTGATTACAGAAAAGGAACTGCTTGTCAAACTGAAAATATCTACGATGCCGAGAAACTGTATTTGGAAGAGCGAGGTTCAGGGGTGCTCGAAGGGGAAGGGGAAGAAACGTTTGATATGTCTCATATGAAATGCAACCAGCGCAATCTGATCTTTGAGTGAGCCTGCATCAAACTCAGAAGCGGTTAACTCACACAAAGATCCAGAACACAATGACCAGAAAAGCCAACCCTGTGTATGGCAGTTTGAGATTTTCGCTCCGAGCAGGCGGTAAGAGGACGCACAATACCACCATCTCCCTCCTTGCCGCGCTGACATATCATTCAGTCGCTTGAACGTTCCAGATAATAAGCCTTGAGTAGTATCAAAGTTGTCGTTCTGATGAGTGAGGGAAAGCAAGCTGCGTCATGAAGTAAAGGGCAAATCAACAACACAGTGCTTACCATCCCCGAGAGCATTTTTGTCGAATCGCGGACTTCATTCCCTGATGATCCAGTGATGATGATGATGATGATGAGCATAGCTTGCGAATAAGAAGGAATTGCTAGCGGACCTATCGATAATGTGATCTATATCACTTCTGTCAATCAGACACAACGATAGCAGTGCAAAGCAGCAAGCATACGTTTTTGAGCATTGAAACCTTCGCACTTAACCCATTCAATTCCTCGTCATTCTGTCTGTGATAGACATAAGCCATTCAATCCTATTGACAATCACTTTGTTGCGCACGCTTCAAGCTGTTCCGCTGTCCTGTTATTGGAGAAATCCGCGCTCGAAGCATCGAAAGGTGAACTTCGACCAGAAGACGATGCAACGCGATTCTCTCTATGCGAAAGACCTGCTCCTGGCTGTAGACTGCTGCTGTAGGGACTTCGGTTCATTGCGGCATTCAGGACAACGTCAGAGTACAAAAAGCAAGCACGTCTCTTCACGCGCGAAAGAGAGCGAAAAGATGCTAAGTCTTATATAATATCAAAGGGCTAGAGAGTACAATCTGCATGATTCTATGATACACGGGAGCGTGATGACACTGCTGAATCAGCCTCTCAAGGAAGGGAAGGCCGCCTTACGCTGCAATTGGTGAGATTGTCTTGCGGTGCTTGCCTTGTCGGAATGATAGCCCGAGTCACCGCTTCCCCAAGTGTTTGTCTTACTATCCTGGGAGATAAAAGTTGGCGTGAAAGTTGTATTCGCAACATGAGAGACCGGTTTTGCGCTGGCCGGAAGTGCTGGTGGATATTGAGCAACTGAAGCGTCGAAGGTGCGAGAATTGGTAAGACCAAACGGAACAGAAGGGCGTGCAACCGCTGTGGGCGATGAAGAACTTTCAATACGTGTATGGCTGAGTTCTGGCTTGCCTGAATTGTGATGCTTTGGCCAAGCTTCAGTAGCTGTGTCTTGGTGTTGGTCAGGTCTCCGATGAGAAGTCGGTGATGGCAGATGAGCTGGAACAGTGCCCGTGAAGGCTGGTACGTGGTTCGGCCTGGGCTTGCCAGCGAAGTCATAAATTGCACCAACCGAATCTAGGCTGAATTTGATTGATGGCTCTGCTGATCCAGATGAGATCGCGATGGATGTCAATTCACTGAAAGCTTACTTGCGCCAGCTTGAGTTGCGCCGTTTGCATTCTTTGCATTCTTTGTTAGAGGCATTCTTATATGAAGCTGATAGAAATCTGGTCGTCGACCGTATGGAAAGAAGAACAGGAAAAGAAGATGGATTCGCTTTCATGACATCGCCTCAGTGTAGACCCGCGAGAGAGCGCAAATCGCAAGACGACAATCTTATCTCTTCGGTCATATGCAGACAGGGAGCAGCGAGAGATAGAAGAAGCTAGTAGAGTCCTTACGAAAAAGAAGGTAAACAAAGGCAAGTTAGCCATACTTCTAGCTCTTCAGGAATTCATCGAGAGCGATTGATGAGATTACTTCATTAGCTTTATCTGGAATGTACCTGTATGGCGCTCAGCCCACAGGGTCAAACCAAGCGCTGGAAAACTCACAAACAGCCCCACTAGATACATCCGGTATCACTGTACATGGTAATCGCAAGCATGTCAAAGCGCCTCTTATTATCCCGCATGGCAATTGTAATGTCTAAAGACTGATGTAAGCTTCAGTCAAGCAGACAAGTGGGATGAAGAACCGTTAAAACTCTTTCCGCTAGTATAGCGTCTTCTGATAATATAGAAGAAGTGCTGAACCTCAGAAGAGGTCTATGATTGTTGTCGTGCAGGACAAAGACGCCTCTATGATTCGTCCGTAAATTGTCTCTGATGCGATTTTCAGATAGAATGTGCGATATGGTGGAAAGGCTCACATTTGTTTGTCGTACAGAGCAGTCCATAGATCTTTACATCTGCTCTACGTATGAGAGAGGACTTGAATATTGTAAACAGTGGACATACATCCATTTGACGACTTCCAGCGAGTCTAACGGCGGAATAGTATCTGTTTCCTGAGCAGCCGGACTTCTCGAGAAGATAGCTCGATCTTTCGTTAGCCTACAAACAGGATCAGCTCCATTCAGTACCGTCTTGTAACTTGAGATACCTTTCAGCCAATGCTCGCCCAATCGCAAAACCCATAGCTTCCATCCTCGACCTCGTCCCTATCAACGACTGTTGCGTCAGCTGCACTACTTCTGCAGCACTTGGAGCTGAATCCAGCCGAAGAGGTGTGATAGTAACTTCGTCCTTGTCTGGCGGATCTAATGCAGTCTCTTTCCTTCGTATTTCCGCCAGTCTAGACGTTGATTCTGCCAAAATGTCGAGCATCTATATGAACATGACTGAGCATCACCAGGAAGTGCATGTAATACAAGCTCACCTCTATTGTCAGATATTCGAACAACCTGCTATCTACATGCTGTTTACGCTCTGGGTCTGCTAACAACTTAGTGTTTGCGCTGACTAAAGATGCACTGGACGTGTTTGCGGCTGGAATGAGATTGGGTAATGACATTTCTCAAGTTTGGTGGTTGCTGTCAAACTGCGATGGATTAAACAAGAAGGTCGAAGCTAGACATGAACACTTCGGACAGCTCTGATGGAGGACCGCTTTCATCTCTCTCGGCCTTGCGTGCATCATTGGCTCAAATTCAAGCGCAATGTCGTGAAGCTGCAGATTACTCTGGAGCTACAGCAAGCGTCATCCAAGCTTTGAGACATGTGCTTTACTCTGGTCTACTTGATACCGTGGGCGAGTCGCCTGAGATCTTGCCTGGATTGTCTATACTCTCGCAAACAAATGTGCCGCTCGACTGGACTTTGCACAGCAGGCAACAGCAGGAGATGAGCTCAAAGGTCACAAAGAATAGATGCGGGCATATCTTTAAACAAGGTCAAGGTGTATATGCTTGTCGGTCAGCGAGGCAGACTTCAAAGCAATACCGTCAAGCTGACGAAGGAATTGCAGAGACTGCGGACACGACGAAGCTTCTTTCCTCTGCGTCGACTGCTACGATCCATCACGACATATCTCACACGATATTACCTTTCAAATTCATGCAGGTGGTGCTTTGGCTTGTTCAGCTGGAGATCCAGAATTATGGAAGAACACTCAAGGACCGGTTTCAGATGTTCCCTCTTCCGAAAACATCTTCACACAAGTAGTACTTCCTTCAGATCTTCTAGACAAATGGAAACATCTGATAGCAACCTTACTGGATTTTTGCATCGAAACATGGAGTGCTTCACCTGCTTCTACCGAGATCGTACAACAATTGGATTCTATCCAAGCCGATGTTTTATCCTGTGTCGTACTTTGGAACGACGAGAAGCACAGTTTCGATGCAGTTATTGATCAGCTATGTCGAGCTGTACCGACTATGACTACTTCTACCGCCTTGGACGCCGCTCTTAGAATCGACTCAACTGGAAGAGAAGTCGTCTTGCTCTCCTCCGTCGACGCTCGTCTGCGGCATGTATCCCGTACTATCGCCAATATCGATCTCGCAGTAAGTATCAGTCCAGCAGATCAAGTCTTTGCTGAATTAGCGACTGGCGTCATCATTGACTTTTTGAATGATCTCGCTCAAGTCAATGTACAAGGTGAAAAGCAAGCAGCGCCGATCTTCCTCCAAATCATTGCGGAATCTTTAGGTGGATTGCCAAATGCGTCGAGGTTCAGCAAGCTTCTATTACATGATAGTAGATTGTGGAAAGCTACTAGGTTAGGTGTCAGGGAGTTGGTCGTTCGAGTTATGTCATTGGGCGGTCTGGTCAGACAAACATTCGGTGAGCCTTTCAATTCCCGCTTTCCCCGATGTCTGATCTGTTTTATCAGCTGGTCTTTTCATGCATCTATACCCAGTACTTATGGACACCTATCTGTTTTCCGATCGAGAACCAGAATACTCAATCATTCAACTGAGCATGCAACTTTTCGCTATACCCAACATTGCGACTTATCTTATTTCAGCACACAACGCTTTCCCTATCATCATTTGTATCTTACACGCCTTCTTCACTGAACAATTAGATCGATCTGGAAAACATCTGAATCTTCCACCTAATCTGAGCATTACCCATGTTTCGCCCGACAGCAGCTCCTTCAAGCACAAACGATACCTCTACATCTTCTCAGATCTCCGGCGCTTGATCCAGTCCACAGAGGCACAACAAGCTTTAGCATCCAATTCCTCGAACATCGCTTTCTTCGTTTCTTTCGCAGGTCTTTTCACAGGAATGAATCCAATTGTTCGAGCAGTGACGGAACATGTGGAATTTGAGGCCGATACTTGGGTCACGGCCTTCAATTTGACAATGCATATGGCAAAAGCCTGTCGATCAGTGGGAGAAGTCTTCAGCTCTTCAAGCGATATAGCAAGAGTACAAGAAGCTATATCCATTATTGCAAAGAAAAACACACCGAAAGCTTTCCATCAGGTCAATTTCGATGGCATCGTCTATGAATGTGTCAATCATAATGTTTTGGTCGACCCTGTTAGTTTCCATCATCCGGTCTCTTGGCTGTTCGGAGAGGTGTGCAAGAACGTTTCGGCTATTGCGGAAAGCAACGGAATCGGGAACCAAATGTCACTCCTCTCTCTACCTGGATTGGCTGTCAGCTTTGGCTCGCTGTTTGCTGTAGAAGATGCCCTAAGCAGTAAGTTATTGCATACATTGACAAGTGAGGTCTGATCAGATGATTGCAGCATGTGTTCTGGTCTCGCAAATCCGAGCTGGTTTATGGGTTCGAAACGGCTTCAGCGTCCGAGCCCAACAGCTACATTACCGAGAATATAATCTACGGGAGAATACTTACGATCAAGATACCTATCTCCTTCAACTTGGACTAATTGACAGACCTGAACAGATGCTGGTCGCTCTTCTCGATCGATACAATCTGGTCGGAATCCTGGATCAGCAAGACAACAACCAGAATCACTATGATGCTCAACAAAGTCAGACTATGCTAGAAGAGTTCCTGCTACTACTGGTGGTGCTGCTCGGCGAGCCTGCCAATCTAGCTGGATGGTCAACAGATCAACGTATTCGCCGAGATGTAGTGCATGCTTTAGCTCTCGGATCTTGCTCTCATAGCGAACTGGTCAAAAAGCTAGCGGATCAATCTTCCGAATCACCCCAATTAGATAGAATTTTGAGTGAAGTGTCGACTTATCGGAAACCTCAAGGTGCTTTCGATCATGGCGTCTACACTCTTCTACCAAATCTATTAGATGAAGTACATCCTTTCTATTTCCGCTATTCTCGTAACCAAAGGGATGAAGTGACATCTGCAATAGAAGAGAGCAATCGGTTCCCGGACATGTCAAGATGGTTCGATGCGACATCTCAACTATCTCAATCATCAGCTTTACTTCTCAGTTTATACAAAGCCTTTGGCACAAAGTTGTTTGGCACTCTGCTTGCAAGAGTTCTGCAATGGCAGCAAGCCAGAAGTGACGTCTCCGAGCCTCTTTTGGACGCGACCCTTCAATTGCTCTTGATGGCTTTGCGAACACCGGAAGCCATACTCAACATTAATGCTGCTCTAAGTGAGAGTTCCGCTATGCAATCTTTAATCGACTTGAAAAGCAAAATCAATGGAGAGCTGCTAAAGATCAAGCTCGAACTATGCATTCAGCAATGTCAAGCTCAATCTCAGCAACCAGTTCTGCCACCAACTCCAAGCATTCTGTCCGAGAGCTCAAGTTTCGATATCGCTGCTCAAGCTCTGGAAGCAAAGAAACAAGCTGCCAAAGACCGTCAAGCAGCTGTCCTAGCACAATTCGCTAAAGCACGGCAGACGTTCATTGACGATAATCCAATAGACTTTGATGACGTTGACGATGATGAAGACATGGATCAAAGTTCGTCAGCAGAAGCAAGTGAAATCTATGGGAGCTGCATCGTCTGTCAAGAAATCCTCAAAAAGCAGGAAGCTTTCGGATCTCTAGCTTTGATTCAATCGAGCTCTACCAGACGTGGTCTTGATCCAGAGGACTCTGAGGCTACTATGGACATTCTGGCATCTAATTCGACCCTGTCTGTGTCCAATGACGATTTCGAGATGTCATTCGGGACAGGCCATTCAAGAGCTTATCTTGCTGGTCTTTATCTATCGAGCTGCGGTCACAAGATGCACCTTGCCTGCTTCCAAACCTATTGTCAATCAGTCGAAACTAGACACGCGGGTCAGCCTACTAGAAATCATCCGGAAAACCTTGGTCGAAGAGAATTCATCTGTCCGCTTTGCAAAAGTCTCGGTAATGTCTTGCTGCCATACTCTCATCAAGATCCAGTAGTAGCACCAATTCCGGCGCAGGAAGACGCAACGATTATTGACGAGTTAGAAGATTGGGCATCCAGGCCAGCTATTACCGAATTAGCGGGCCGGACGGCGGATCTGTTGCAAGCTTTCACTCGTTCCGATGCTGGCCAATTGCGAACTCTCAAAATTGATGAAGACTTACCCGCTGCTCACCAGCAAGCATCAGTCGGCGAAGCAAGTGGATCGGAGCTTGCAATGTTGCAAAGATTGATGCAAGTTGCCTGGCCTTTGAGCATCGAAGCGCATCGAAATACAGTGAAAACGATCGAGACTCATTCGGCATATCTTCCGAACGAGTTGGTCGCCTATACTATCGCAGTGATGGAAATCCAGCAGAGAAGTCAGGCGATATCGGCTGTAGACGATGAAGCGTCAGCAAAGTCTTCGCTAATTATCAATAGTCTACTGCTATGCATAAGACAGTTGGCACAATTAGGCGCAGCGCAAACTGTGCTAGCAGAAGATCTTGCAGCGATCGCAAGCGCTCGACTTACAATATCAACGCCTCTTCGACACGCCTCTTATCTTCGTACACCGGTTCTTTTGCGAGACCCGTTCGAGCTATTGGTCGAGCTTGCAGCCCTGAACCCCTCGACGATCAGATATCATATGGTTCTTTGCTTCTACTTAGAATTGCTGCGGATCCTGGTCAATATGCATCGAATTGGCGGTTTCGACCGTCTCGCTGCTGTTCAGCCTTACACTGAATCTGTCGAATGTGAACAAATCGGGATGGTAGTGCTCGAGCTCACGCGACACTATGCCAAACATCCCTATATCCTTCCGCTACAATCCGTTCATCTTCAGCATCTTGGTCAGCTAACGTCATGTCTGGCACTTCCTTTCCTTCGTCGAGCGAAACTCCTTCTCCAAGCTCTACTACCCGAATCTGCGCAGCTCACTAACATACCACAAGGCACCAGTCAAGAATTTTCCCAATTACTTGGACTCCTTCATATACCAAATCCAACAACCCTAATGCATTTCAATACCAGTAATCGAAAACCCTTCATGGCTCGAATTCGGTATTGGCTGAAATCCTACCTCGAATTTCCACTTCCGCCATCACTCGTACCTATTGAGTCACCTTTACCTCACGGTCTCATATCTCTGCCTTCAACATTGGACAATTTGGTGGAAAGAGCCGCTGCAACTGTTTGTAAGAAATGCGGCAACGTTCCACCTGATCCGGCTCTATGTCTTCTATGCGGTCAGATTGTTTGCCACCAGAGCTTCTGTTGCATGGACCGGGATTTTGAGAATGAGCCAGAATTGGGGGAATGCAATTCGCATATGCTTTCGTAGGTTCTCCTGTTGCCGTCGCGCGAGCGCGACCTGATTAGTTATACCGTTTATAGATGCAGTGGATCTAGTGGTCTCTTCCTTCTCATCCGCAAGTCCTGCATCGTTGCACTCTACGCGAGTAACGGCTGCATGATCAATTCACCTTATCTCGATCCGCATGGTGAAACAGATATGGGATGTAAACGACATCGACCTCAGTATCTGAACATAAAGCGATACGAAGAATTGAGATCTATGTGGTTAAAGCAAACGATACCTATTGTAGTTGCGAGGAAGCTGGAAGCTGGAATTGATTCGGGAGGTTGGCAGACTTTGTAAAGAGTAGACTACTGCGTCAATTGTACCTGTAAATCATGCATTGAATCCGTCGCGGCGATCGCGCTTTGAATCCAGAAAAAAAAAAACATCTGCACTAAAACAGCGATTAGGTGCTTCTTCTATTAGTGGCCTTGGTGCACAATAATCATCGCAGCACATGGCCGCTACAACCTTGAAGAGAAGAGGAAAGACAGCGGAAGAGAAGCAAGCCGAAGCAAAAGCTCAAGGACCTATAGATCCTGATGGTGCGATCCAATTCGCTTTCCATGGATAGCAGCAGACTGAGGCAGTACTGCCATCACAGTTCATCACGAGTATGAGTTTGGCGGGCCCTTGGGCTGCGGAGCGATGATGGTGTTCTTCCCTTGCCTTCTCTATTATCTCTGGGGTTGTTTGGTGCTCTATGATGGAAAATTGCAAGCACCTACGAGTTTTGCAGACGCTGGATCTTGGTTTCGCAACTTTGCGCAGATCGTATTAGAGGTCAGTCTGTTCCTTTCTTCTGGTGAGGTACTTACCATATTGTGAATTCAGCATGCGGCCCCAAATGCTAAGGGAGCCCAGATCTACTTGGGTCTTATGGCCTTCCAACTTTCGCTCGCTGTCGTCCTACCTGGCTACCAACAAATAGGTCTACCCATCGAATCGCTCAATGGTGGTCGTTTGATGTACAATTGCAACGCTCTGGGAGCTTTCTACATCACAATGATCACCTGCGCTGGATTACACTACACTAACTTGTTCCGTCTATCGGAACTCATTGATCATTTTGGACCGGTCATGACTGTTGCAATTATCGTCAGCTTTGCCATTTCGACTGTATGCTATTTGGGAACTGTACTCTTTGGTCGACCGATCCGAATGTCTGGCAACCCAATCTACGATTACTTTAGTACGTCCGCTTGAAGGAATATTTGACTTCGCTGATGTGTCCGAAAGTGGGAGCCAGTCTTAATCCAAGAATCTTAGGCGTTGACATCAAGATGTACGTCCTGTTCAGTGTACTTGGTGTGAATAATCGCTGATTCTCGCGCGGACAGGTGGGCAGAAGTCAGAATACCTTGGGTCTGGCTATTCTTGATGGCTATTGGTGGTTGCATCAAGCAATACGATACTTACGGATACGTCTCGCCGAATCAAGCCTTTATGGTCATGGCTTCAGGCCTTCAGATTAATGCGTCAGTATAGGTATTGAATTGTCATCTAGTGTTTTTGAGCCTCGTATAGATGCGCGAAAGGAGAAGAATTGATTGTTCAAACTTGGGGTGAGTCTATCCTTCTCGCTGAATCCGTAATATCGTATTAACATAGCGATGATCAGATATGGCATAGTATGCCTTTTATTGCTGCTTGAAACAATTCCTGACCATGTGTAAAGTGAGAAGTTTGGCTGGCTAGTAAGCAAGCTTCTTTCCATCTCAAGCAAGAGCTAAGTCATCCAATCAGCTTGCGTTCTGGAACTTTGCTGGTGCATTAATCATGTTGTGCATATGCATGGGGCTGACTTGAAAGGTTCCAGGCGTGCCTTTCACCTATTGCTATTCGATCATTTGGATGGCAACTCACGATCCAGCTACTTATCGCTTCTCCACTCCAGTCTATGTTTTGTTATTTGCTGTCCATCTGATCGCGCACTATATGTACGTCGCGCATTTAATCGGTACGCATGTCTGAGAGAGGAGGAATGAAACAGCTTCGATACTTCTATGGCCCAAAAATCTCATTTCAAGATGCAAATGGATGGAAGTCATCATGAACCGCGATGGACTTTCCCTCAACTACCATGGAATACAGTCAAGAATCCGAAATACATTCAGACTGCTCAAGGAGGAAAGCTACTCATTGATGGATGGTGGGCTTATCTCAGAAAACCAGTAACTTCTCTTTACGTGTAGTTTGAAAGTGAAGCAAAATCTGACAAATAGGGAAACAGAACTATGCGGCGGATATCGTTCAAGTATTGACTTGGGGTTTGTGCGCTGGATTTGGAACACCAATCATCTACTGGTATCCATTCTTTTTCCTGATCATGTAGGAATAGTTTAATTAATTGGCCTCTGCATGTACACGTTGCTGATGATCTAAAACGCAGGATTTGTCACCGTTGCGGTAGAGATTTCGCCAGGTGAGTTTGTCATTTCTTTAGGATCATTCAGAAGCTGATAGGTTACAGGTGCGAGCGCAAATATGGTAAGAATGCTATACAATGCCATGTTGTGTTTGCTGATGTTCCGCTATAGGCAAAGATTGGGACAAGTACTGTGAAATCGTGCGTGTGCTGTATACTCGCAACTGCACCTTAGCTGATGTCGCCCAACAGGTTCCGTATCGCTTTGTACCGTATATCTACTAGAGCAATGACGGGGAATACTAGGCGTAGATAGATAGATGAAAACGACAAACCTTGTACCGGACCTGATCAGCAACATAATGCCTAGTAATAAACTTCAAGTTGCGATCAGTTGAATAATAAGCAACCTCTTTCCCGGTAACCTTTTGAGACTATGAATCATGCAAGACTCATTCGGGATTGAGGGGTTTCGAGAACAGGGATTCGAGCAGCAAGAGAGTGCTAGTGGATCAGATGAAGCTATAAGAAGAGCTCTGGGTCATTCAGTTCGTCTAAAAGCAAGTGCATTTACCGCGACCTCTAATGGACAGAGTCAATGCAGTCCACACAAGAGTCCTCGCAAGCTGCAGATGCGCAGCCTGTCTTTAGCTTGAGCAAAGTACAAGTAAGCTCGTGCAATCTCGAGTGTGCATGTCAATAAAGCTGAGATTGGATCTGTCTTGCAGTACAGCTTACCTGGACCGCTTACGCATCTATGCTGTGCCTCAAATATCCTTTATTTGGCTGTCTCAGCAGCGACGGGCTCGCAAATCATTCGAATGGACCTTGACAAGTCTGACGATGAGACTGTGATCATCTTACCTTCTGCTCCTGGCTCAACGAATAATGCTTCTGCAGCTCCAAAACAGAAGATTCGTCGGGTTTTCGTTGATCCTTCAGGTCAACATTTGCTATTGAGTACCACGGCAAACGATAACTATTATTTCTACTCTGGTTGGCCTTCAGAAGGTGGTCGGAAGCGAGCCAAAGTACTGAGCAAGTTTAAAGGATTGCCTGTTGAATCGATAGCATGGGCAACCGAAGCTTTAACAGCCAAAACGATGAGCGCCAGTTCTACAAAAGAGATGCTCATCGGAACAGCGGATGGACGAATCTTTGAGACTTGGTTAGAGGGAGATATAGAAGGTGGATCTAGACCTTTTGGACGAACTTCTCATGATCGATACCTCAAACCTGTCTTGATGTTGCAAGAACGTCAAGCTATTCTTGGTTTACGCTATCAAGTTTGGAATCGTATGGGTAGCTCAAAGCGACGTCTTGCTGTCATAGCTACTACAAGTACTAGGATATTACAGTACTGTAGCGCAGCTCCGTCCGAAACTTCAGAAGAAGGATTGTTTGATACTGCGAGCCAAGTATTCAAGGAGACAGCACCAAGTAGGTGATCGATCATTGATAGCAAGCTATCTTTTCATGTTGTGTCAGAATCGCTTGAACTACCTGGAGATACGCCATACAGCGAGCTGCATTTCTGGCAATCTACAAAGGACAAAGCCAGCTCTTTAGAACCGCCTAAATCTGTGGCCTGGTCAACAGGTTCGTCTGCAAAGCTTCACGTTATAAATGATCGAAAGACTAACATGCAAACAGGGCCTGGCATATACCATGGCAATCTCACCTACTCGTCCCAAGAACCTGGCGATGGTCTCATTGATGCCGCACAACTACTTCCCTACCCGGCTTTGCAAGCTCCATCTTCACCTAATGAATATGACCGAACAACAAGACAAATTCAAGCCGAACTACCAGTCAGCATGGCTTTGACCGAGTTTCACTTCGTTCTCGCCTACACAGCATCGATTAGGATCATCCGAGTACTAGACGATAAGATTGTTTTCGAAGAAACGCTCAATTTGACCGGAAATGACCAAATTCAAGGCTTGGTCACCGATCGAGCAGCTCAGACTTATTGGCTCTTCACAAGTTCCGCGATCTATGAGTTGTCTGTTTCAGATGAAGATAGGGATATCTGGGCTGTTCACTTAGCTAGACAAGCATATGACACTGCTCTTACTATGGCAAAGGTGAACTCCATCCATTTGGCTGTGAGATAGAGCTGATTCTAGCGATCAGAATCCTTCGCAAAGAGATATTGTTCTGGCCAAGAAAGCAGATGCCTTTTATACAGCTGGTCGATACATTCAAGCCGCAGATCTTTATGCTCAAACAACAAAGAGCTTCGAAGAGGTTGCCATCAAATTCTCTGAGAAGTCAGAAAAGGATGCTCTGAGGACATATTTGAGTTCTAGATTGAGTCGACTGCGGAAAACAGTACGTGAAAGGCTATGAAACTGCGCGGAAAATGGACTTTGATCACTGCGGGTAGGACACAATACAGCGCTTGATGCTCGCATCTTGGTTACTTGAGAATACTCTTGGCAAGATCAACGAGCTGGAAGACGCTGCTTTCTCCGAAGGGCACAGCGAAATTGCCCAGAACTTTGAGCTGGAGCGGTCTATACTAGAAGAAGATTTGAAAGCCTTTCTAAACACCTACAAGGTCAGTTGTATCTATGCTATGCTGTCTTTTTAACTGGAAATGATGATACTCAGGACAACTTGGATGACAACACAGTCTACGATCTGCTTGCGAGTCATGGCAGACCAATGCTCTCAATACACTACTCCCAAATTATGGGTCATCACGATCGCATTGTACGATATTGGGTGCAAGAAGAAGAATGGTCGAAAGCGCTTGACGCTCTTAATCGCCAAAACGATGTCGAGCTGTATTATATCTTCGCTCCCGCTCTAATGCGACATTCTACGACTGCAGCCATTGATGCCTTTCTCCGTCAGCCTGCATTGGATCTTTCTCGGCTACTTCCTGCTCTTCTTTCGATACAAAGTACAGATAGAAAAGTCAACCTCGCTATCGCTTCTTATCTGGAACGCAGCATCCTTCATACTCAATCGAATGACTCGGCTGCATATAATGCCCTACTCATGATGCATGCTCGGCTAGTACAAGAAGACGACAGTAGCTTTCTAAACGTACTCGAGCGAGCGACAGACGATTCCGAAACTGGTCTGCCGCCCTACGATCTAGATTACGCCTTGCGACTTAGTCAATCTTTCAAATGTCATCGAGCCAGCGTCTATATCTACGGCAAAATGGCTATGTGGGAAAGCGCGGTGGATCTAGCACTCGAGATTGGTGATATCGATTTAGCGAAACACTATGCCGACATGCCAGGCGAAGATCGTACTCTGGTGCGCAAGTCGCTCTGGCTGAAAGTAGCTGCACATGTTGTAGGTCAGCAGCACGACGTTCAAAGGTAAGACTTGTTTGCATATCGGGTGTCATGGCTGATCAATATTGTTACGCAGTGCCGCTCGCTTCCTCGAAAGCGCTCAATTACTGCAGATCGAAGATATCTTACCATTTTTCCCCGACTTTGTGGTCATTGACGATTTCAAGGAAGAAATATGTGACGCTTTGAACAAATATTCCGCCGAAATCGTGCGGCTCAAAGAAGAAATGAATGAAGCAAACAAGAACGCAGATATCATCAAACGCGACATCTCAGATCTGTCGAGTCGTCTAGTTGTTCTAGATGCGGCCGAAAGATGTACTGTCTGCTCGAATCCTCTTTTGACTCGCCAATTCTACGTCTTTCCCTGCCAACATTCGTTTCACGCAGATTGCCTCATTAGAGAAGTCACACCTCTTCTACCTCAACATGCAGTCCGCCGCTTAGTTGAATTACAATCTGCGCATTCGGGCAACGCTGCACCACAACCCTCTTCCTCTACCGCACCTATAACGAACAACCCGGCTTTTGGCTTCATTCCTCGGAACAATAAAGTAGCAGCTATGGGCTTTCAAAGTGTCGATCAATTGCGGAAATTGATTATACCGGATGTATTGGTGAATGTTATCGGTGCAAGTGCAGATGGTCTGATGGATGGAATGAACGAAGCAATGAAATTGGCGGGAGCGGGAAAGATCAGAACAAGTTTAACCACAATCCCGGAAGCAAGTCAAGAGCGAGCCAGATTGGAAAAAGTTCGAGAAGAAGTAGACAATCTGGTCGCTGCGTCATGTGTTCTTTGCGAACGCGGTCTCTCGTCGCTCGACCTTCCATTCACAAGACCAGGAGAAACGGAATTGTAGCATGCATATGTACTCTATACACAAGTTGTACCCTTAATACCCAAACATATATACTATTGAAGGCTACTGTGCTTCAGAAAGGAACCGATCGAATTCTGATTGCGATAAGCCTTCGCTTGACCCCAGCCATGCCAAATTATCAGAATTGCGATGTACGTGTTCATCGAAAGCTGACTCGCTGATTGAATTTGGGCTGAGCAGAGGATTGTCTTGGTGGAAAGATCGAAATTGAGCTGCTTGAGGGGTATCGGGCGAACCAAAACGAGGTTGCTGTCTTGTCAAAGGGGTTTCCAATATACCTGTAGCTTGATCTAAGCATTCGAAATGTGAAGCTGCAGAGTCTGTTCGCTGATGACGCTGACCATCATGACCTTGATGTTGTTGTTGCTGCACTTGCTTGTTACGAAGTTGAGCTGAAAGCGAAGCGACTTGTGAGCCGAGGTAAACCATTTCTTCTTCGTATTGTTCTACTTTACTTTGCAATGCTTCTTTCTCGCTCTCCATCTCTTGCAATCGTTGCATATGACGTCCATCTTGCTCGAGAATATGAAGTAGATCCTCCAATTCGATGTCCCTTCCAACTATTCTTGACAGACGATGCATCACCTCGTTATTCTTGTCTAGCTGATTGCGTAGATCGACAATAACTTGACGAGTTTCCGAAAGTGCATCCAACATAGCCAAATGGGACTAACCGAGACCATTTGTCAAGCTCTATCCAAACTGATGCACTGGAAGCGGTACGTACGCCAACTTTATCGGCGCTACCAGTATTGTTCGTCCGAGTCGATCTACCGGATCTAGGAGTTTCGGGTTGACTATTGTTTGTAGGTGCATAATAACTTCCTCTTGATCTTATAGGTAAAGGAGCAGAATAAATATCGGCCATATCAAGATAACTTCTACTTTTGACAGCTCTTTCCGATCTGAAAGAAATGCTTTTCCGATATTGATCCAAAGGAGGAGAATAGAAGGAAGGTTTGGGTCTATCGGAGAAGATTTCAGATGCGCGACTACGACGACCTGGTTTAATGCTTGGAGAAATTAAAGGTGGAGTGGGTAATGGAGTAGAAGGTGCTGTAGAAGGTGAAGCCAGTTCTCTATCAGACGATTGAAAGCGATGAACCACTGCCGGACTGGCTAATTGTACAGTAGGTGCAGAAGAGGACCTAAACTTGACGCATGAGAGCTGCGCGCATGTGTGAATAGGAAGTACAAAAAGCTCACATTGAAATACCCAGAGAACCAGCTTCATCCACTAAACGATCAATGGACAAATCGTTCATATCCTTGTTGGTTTCCATACTGCTGAAACTCTCATCTTGACCTTTAGATTCCGCTACCATACCCTTCATTCGATCAAAAGCTTGTTCCATAGCTAAAGTAGACCAACGTTTCTCCAATTTCTTTTGTCGTTCACCCATCATTGGATCTGTTGGACTATCGTTGAAGGCTACTTGAGCTGTTTGATCTAAACGCATTGGTGTTTGAGGTGTATTACTGTTAGAGGAAGGAGGACTTCTAGCTTTGAGCAAGAAGCGTTTAGGAGTATGCGAAGGGGTGAAGTCTACTGAGAAAGGTCGAGCATGTTCAATAATTGGACGTGGTGAAAGATTGTTAGGAAAGATTGGTACTTCATTCGAAGGTGGTGGAGATTGAGCTTTAATCAGCGGCTGCTTTTGAATGGCTGTGGGAGAATCTTGAGTTCTATATGTCTGATCACGAGTCAATGGACTAGGGCTGGGTAAAACACTTGGATGAAAAGGTAAAGGAGGCAAAGGATGAGTAGGTGAAGTGATATGTATAGGTTCATCGGCCGTAGCATTGCTTAAGCTTGACCTTGCCAACTTGCTGCGTTTGGAAGTGCTAGAGAAGAAGCCTTTGAGGGAGATTGACTTGTCCTCGCGTTTAGGCTGTTCGCTGTTTGAAGCGATGCCGCGATCTTTGGGTCGTTTGAGCATATGAATAGTATGGAGAGCTTCACGAAGACGCGTAAAGAGTACGTGGTAGTCAAAAAGACAGGATTTGGAATGGGTAAGTTGAAAAAGGAGGAGAATCTTAAAATGGACTAAGTTCGTAGACGTGTCTGCACAAAGCAGTCGACTGCACAGAATGCAAAGAGCACAGCATTGCGATCCATGCAAGCAGCCACAGAGCTGGATCGTTTCCAAGCTCATCGCGGTCTTAGGTCAACCCAAGGCAACCACAAACTGCGAAAAGGAATTCAAGTCATGAGCTCCAATCTGGTCTCTAGAGCCGAAGAAAGCTCTCTGAATGTCTCCTTGCACCCTCTGCCTTTGCTGAATGCATCAGAACACCTAACTCGAACTCGTCTGCAGCAAGAGAGCAATGCTGTCAGAGGTAGCTAAGCAATGCACTACGTCTGCGCTCGACAGCAGCTGAAGTATGTCATCAATAGTCGTTGGATCACTCATTGGTACTCAGAATGGACGAGAGGTTGAGATTACCAACTCTTTCGAATTCGCCTTGACCGACGGCAGCCTGGACATCAACCATGCTTTCTTTACCACTCGCAGAGATCAGTGTAGGTCATCTTATGCTTATGTGCTGCCTTCTGCTGACATGCCTTCCGATTGACAGTCAAGCAGGTCAGTACGTTCCCAAGTAAGTCGATGTCCAGACTGATATCTTAGCCAGGTCTTCCCTACGTATGAGATTCTCGGATGGTACAGCGTTGGTGCAGCTCCAACGGAAGAAGACATGTACATTCACAAACAGGTATACCAATTCTTCTTCTTCTCTGGTGCCAGCGCGTCTGAGAAGTTTCACTCAGATGATGACTTACAACGAAAACCCGCTCTTTCTACAACTCTCTGCAGACTCTGTTTCTCATGGCAAAGAACTTCCGATCGTAATTTACGAATCCATCACTGAAATCGTCGACAATTCACCTCAAACGAAATTCATCGTCGCTTCCTACCGAGTGGAAACGGGTGAAGCTGAGCGAGTCGCTGTTGATCATGCTAGCAAGACCACTTCTGCTGGAGCTGGCGATTCGACTTGTAAGTCTATCTTCTGCAAGCGGCAACGCATGTTCTAATGACAACCAGCAGTGGTCACTAGCTTGACGACGCAGCGTAACGCTCTGAAAATGCTACAAGAACGAGTGCAAGTCATTTCACAGTATCTTGATCGACTGTCGAAAGGTGACCTTCTTTCTATTCCTCGTAGACAACTTTGCTCATTTGCATCGATACTAAGGAACTGCACCGAAAGATCATGAAACCTTGCGCCAAATCTCAGCTTTGATGGGTAGTCTGCCAACTGCCGATTCTGCTGAGTTCAGAGCAGAATTCATGACTGCAAGTACTGCTTTATTTGCATATCCCTCGGAATATTCAAATTTGTCCATTCTTACAGGAATATTCTGATGTTCTCTTGGAGAGCTACCTTGGTACTATGACTAAAGAACTCCAGCCTATGAATGATGTGAGCTCGGTTTCCATTATCTTGTCTCGACTCTTGCTAATTTGTGAAAAACAGTTGATTGATCGATTCTCTCTGGCCCAATCTCAATCAGGTGGCGGTCAAGGAGGAGGAGGTGGTGGTGGTGGAAAAGGCGGTCGTGGAGGACCAAGAGGTGGTGCTCAAAGTAGAGGCGGCGCGGACTTCTTTGGCTTCAATAGCTAAGCTTGAATTATCGCTGGTCGATTTCTCTATGCTTCTCTTTCGTTCGCTAACATTGTACTATAAACATTGTAATATATAGAAACTGCATCATCGCACAAATTACGTGACTTTGCTTGACGTGGGACGAGCATGAATGATACCTTGGCCGATGAAGCCACCTTGATACTCTCACCATTTATACCCCTGTCAGGCTTAAACATCACCTTACTGGATATCCTGCTGCCTCCAGTGCTAATCTTGATCAGTTTCATTCTCTACATCCTCTATAATGAGACGAAGCCTATTGGCGATGCACACATTTATCGAATGATCACCAGTCATGCTCGCTACCTGCCTATCGAAGCCAAGCATGCCTTTAGCTATTCTACTGTCTTCTTTGGTTTCGACTTAGCGGAACTTGAGAGTAGGCAATTGGATTGGTCTAGGCTGTTCAAATGGGATTCATCAAGTTGGACTATTTTCAGCATGTCTCCTGTAGATTATTTGGACAGAGTCACAAAAGGGAAAGCTCAAGGGATTCGAGAACGATTCAATGTTGTATGTGGAAAGAATGGTGTTCAAGCGGAAGAACTGGATAAAGTTTATCTGGTCACTATGCCTGGTTATTTAGGCTTTCATGGCATCAATCCTTTGAGCGTTTACTTTGGCTACAAACAGAAAGCTGGGAAGCAGATTTTGGAGGTCGTCGTGTTGGAAGTTCACAATACCTTTGAGGAAAGACATTTGTACTATCTTCAACCAGGAAAAGATGAAGATGCTCTTGAAGGTCAGAAGTAAGCCTGTTTACGGTCTGAGTAATGAGGATTTACATTGATACTGATGGTACAGATACACTCATCAATGGACATTTCCAAGATCGTTCCATGTGTCTCCCTTTAATGATCGCTCTGGATTCTATCAAGTCAATTTGATAGACCCTTTAAACAACAGAGAAGGCGGAACACCGACTACACCTTACTTTGCCATCAAGATCCTATTGCTGACAGCAGAATCCAAGGAGAAGAAGTTGATGGCAAACTTGAAAGGCCATGCTGTACCTCTATCCGAATCTTCAGCTCTTAGAGCAATGTTTCAATTCCCTCTTTCACTCTTTCTTACTACCCCTCGAATTCTGTATCAAGCTGCCAAACTGCACTACAAGAAGAAGTTGGACGTCTTTCCTAAACCTGAACCATACTCTTCTTTACCTGATCTGAGCGATTTACATACCATCAATCCTGTAGAGAAAGGTGGACTTGCAGGAAACGTTCTATGGCAGCCTGCTGATAGTATCACAGAATGGATAAAGGGAAAACTAGTTGAACAGCTGCAAAAGCGTGTGATGCAATTAGAAGAGCGAAATCAAAGGAAAATTGCTGTCCGACTGTTTTCAACGGATCAAAGCGAAGCGGAGGTCAATATTGGGAGCTCACCTGATACAGCCACAGAAGTTCTGGATATCGTCTACGCTTCTCCTTACTTCTTCATTGACCTTCTCATGGCTCCTTCACCTGAACTAGCCATAGCTTTAGGCAAAAAAGCAGAAAGAAGATGGACTTGCAACAACGAAGCTCTCTTTTGCGAGCTCTTAGAATCTGGCACATCGCAAAAGACAGTTTCTGCTCAATCTTGGCGTCTGAAACAAGCAAAATGGTCCTTATCTTTCGCTACACCAGAACAAGTAGAATGTAGCAAAGCTTTGGCATTCCAGTTGGATAGAGCTATGCATATTCCTCATTGGCTCGACGGGCAAAAAGGAATGCGAGCGACAATCGTCAAGCAGATTTTGGTACAACGAATGAGCTATTGGATTTTTGGATTGGTCAAGGCTCGATTTGTGGCTGGAATGGAGCCATGGAGTGAATGGACAAGAGCGGCTGCGTGTATGGTTGATAATTAAGGACGACAGCGAATCCCTGTTCTGGAATAATACAACAAACTATTATCTATGCATTCCGCAATTGTTCAGGGCAAGATTGATCCAGAGTTGGTTGCATCGCCAACTTGTGAAGTACTTGAAGAGAGTAAGATTAGACCATTATTGATGAAAACAATCAAGCTCACTTTGGTCTATTCTCAGCATATCGCGCATAACTATCAATGTACAACTCTTCGTCGCTAGTCGTTGCAGCAACAAAGGGGTGTTCTAGTAACTTGTCCGCCCAATCTTTGTACTTTCCGGCTGGCTCTTCGTAGTTGCGGTAGTGACTCAAGACAATGGCAGCTCGATGAACCCAAGGCGCGACCATCACTTCAGCCAAGCTCAATGTATCTCTTCCTGAGTAAAGACCAATACAAACTCCTTGCTTGATTGCATCGTCGAATAGCTTGATTAAGCCAATCAACCCTTCGCTGAATTTGGCTCTGCCAGCTTCTTGTTCATCTTTCTCCTGCGCTTGAATGAATTTGTAGAAGACTGGGATGATGTTCTTTTGAATGTGGCTGCTTGAAATGTTAGCGAAAGATGGAAAACATGGCATAGTGCATGATTTACTCAACCTGCAAGCGAATAATGGCTCGCGCATCTATTGTCGGATTCAGTCTCTTTCTTCGCAGTTCACCGTCAACCTCACATGGATCACTCAATGGCGGCAAGAAAGCGCCATCAGGCGATGTTCCTTTCTGCAGAGCAAGTTCTTCTAAGTACTCCACAATCACACTGCTTTCGTGCAAAGATCGAGTGCTCTCGCCATGCTTGATCTTCAATGCGGGAACCAGACCTTTAGGAGATATCTCTAGTAGATCTTGAGGTTTCGCATAGACGCTTATGTGATCATGTCAGCAATTGCCCTGTGTTGGAGATTGTAAGACACTCACTCGACTTCGTAATATCTGTAAGGCAGCTTGCTCTGCTCAAGAGCTATCCAGGATCTCTGCACGAAACTACCGTAAGCCGCTTAGGTCAGCTCTATGTAGAACAATCAGGTGAGATGTGATAGCCCGTACGGACAGAACTGTTCAATTCAAAGTGAGCGTTTAAGTTGCAAGTAGCGAGACGGCCTCACACAAGAACCAAACAGAGTCAATTCCACAGCTTCGTCTCTATGCGCTTGAGCTGTTGCATGTGCGTGGCCTGTCGGCTGAAGGTGATAGTTCTTCTTGCCTTCTTGATGCTTGGAATAATGCTGGGAGGGCGACATGCTCAAAGGGAACGCGATGGTAGGTTGCGGAAGACGAGCGAAACAATTGATGACGAGTATAAGTTGGACTAGCTATGCTACAGAATCTAGCAGAAGCTACACTACGATACACTCTGCTCCAGTGTAGATACTCACAAAGCCTCAGTTATGGATAATTGAAAGTGCTTACGTAATGTACAATCTTAAGAGCAGCAGGTTTCTGGTCAGCAAATAGAAAGCCGCTGTTTCACATCGGGGATCGAAGCAGATGTTAGTAATTGGAAATACCAAAGAATACCGGCTTTCTCTGCTAGTCTGCAAAGTCCACTTCTACCGCGAGCAATTGCAAGGGAACAGATACTTCAACAAAGAATTCTAGAGATACCAGAAGCACTGGCAAGCTAAGCCGCTACGACTTAGAGGTGAGCAAGCAGTGCTGCTCTTGTGAAGCAGGAACTCTTAGCGGGTGTTTAGATATGACCTGGCGACGAGAGAATGAAGGGATGCAAACAGAGAGAGAGAGAGGAGAGAGGAGAGATAGAGTTCCATGACTCAAGGAGAAGAGACAGCCTAAACGAACTTCACGCAGAGCCTATTTGGCATCGCTTGTTTGGGCTTCATATCGCAAGACATTTCGTTTCGCTAGTATGCGTAGAGTCCGTTCCTGCAGACCAAGATTTAGTGGATTGAGTGGTTACCTTAAATACATTCTCTGATGGACACACCCTTTCTGCTTCGCCCATTTCTTGCCAATTTGAAATCCTCGACAATGTTCCGTCTGTGTTTCTGACTAATGGCCCGAGCTGATCGCTGCGGAATAGTGAGCTGTGTTATATCTTTTGAACACAAGCCAAGACTTACTATAGAGAAGTCTTCCCAGCATCTACCACGACCTTAGCAGCTTCGCCGTGGTCAGACGAAGATTGGGTGTCTGTAATAGCTAGAGGTTGGTTCGGCTGCACTTCTCCATCTTGGTTATCCATGCAGACGCGCGATCAAGGGTGACTGTTGGGCACTTGAAGAGAGTGTTTTCAAAGTCAAGACGCAAGGGGTAATGCTTACTAAGCCGAAACTAATAATATTCTATTTTGTTTGCAAGACCATAGCAGACTATGCGTGTATTCTAATGAAATGAAGAACGACGGAGATTACTAGTATTCAATATAGGTTCCGAAATAATGTATAAGTTAAAAAGCCCAAACCGATTTATCGTCGCATGCGTAATGATTCTATTGATTGCTGCCACCAAGCCATTCTTCATCAGGAGGACCACGAGAGACGTGAATCTTGCCATCTTGATCCATCTGAGCACCTTGCATTGATGCTTCAACTTTGCCCTGTTGAATTTTGTGTGTTTCAATGCGAGCCAATCCATGAGCATCTTCAGCAAGCCAGATGACAGGTTGGTCTGTGACGAATGCATCAGCATAGTACTAGCACCGGATGTCATAAAAGTTCACCTTGGAATGTAGAAGGCGGACTAATAAAAGGATTCAGCTTGTTGTGCTCTGCAATCAGGGAAAAACTCACTCGAAGCCATGGTCTAGATCATCTGCATCAGTGTTACCTTGGTGTTCCGCTGGGTTACCGCCAATGCGTTCGCCGTTTTCCATTGTATTCATACGGAGCATCTGCCCTCTGCTTTGACGACCGCCTTGTTTGTATGCATGCCGGCCAGTCTCTTCTACAGCGCTGTGGTCCATTTCATTGAACTTTTCCAAGAATATGTGAGTTGGCTTGAGTCGCTTGGTGATATATAGGTCTACCTGAAGTATTAGCGCGTGCATCACTCAAATGTTGCCTTGACCTACGGAAGAGAATAGTCAAGATCAAGAGAACAACAGCAAGTGCACCTTCAGCAGGAGCAGAGGCTTTCCCACTGACGTCTTGAGCCAAGAAGCTGCATCGAATTATAAGCCAAGAGATGGAGAGTGAGACCAGCAAGATAACTTACAACAAGGCCGCCAGAAGGATATGTTGAATGTACAGGCCAACGAAGAGATGGTTGATGGCTCGAGGCCAGTAAAGACCGCAAGTCTCGTCTGCATCAGGCTACAAATAATAATCAGCTGAAATCGCAAAATGATGCGAGCAAAGAGCGCACTTGATCGTAGACGTATACAAACATGTATTTGAAAGCAACGTAATACAAGCAGAAGACGACCTGTGATACGCTGAATGAGCTCTTGCCTTGGACACAATCAAGTAAGGCTCACAAGGCAAAGCAAGGTAATTACAGGCTGAATGCAACTGTAGACAATGCCAAGTACAGCCAGAAGAGAGACATCAGGCCAGACTTTGAGATAAGGAGTGTTGGCCAAATTGTATTCGAGCTGGAACGCTTGTCGTGGAGTAGAAACACCGAGCAAAGTCTTGATCTTGAATACTACAACTGAAATAGTTTGCGACAGCTGCTTTCCGGCGATGGATAGACCACTTGTGATGACTAGGGTGAAACGTCTAGCATGAGCAGGTATTTCATGTCTGAGGAAACATGACTTACCGAAAGTCAAGAAGTAGATACTAGCCGATGGAAGCTGCGTAGCGAGCGTGGCAGGGATATTGGTAGCTCCTCCTGGCTCGCTGAAGATCTGAGAAAGAGCTGGAGCCAAACCCTAAACATGAGAAATATCAGTTATGGTCCGAATTGCTGACGAGGACTCTTGACTGACACTCGCAGCTGCGATTCACAAGAAATTTCAATTAGCATTCCGAATGACGGACGAGAACCCTTTACTGACCTGTGATTACTAGGAATCCATTGATGATCACGAACAGCCAATAACGCTTGAAGACCGAGAGGTGAATATGCGTAGTAAGCGGAATACCCTGAATCTTAGAGAAGAGGCCAAGAACCGGGGGTAGAAGGATGAAAAGAATTGCAACAACGACTATATCACGATTAAGACATTGGTAAAAATGTCTGCAAATTCGAAGGGAGAGGACTGACGAGGTGGCAGGAGACCTTGAATAATACCCAATACAACAGATGGCAGATCGTTAACCCATGATAGGAAAGGTGCAACATTGGTCAATCTAAGGAAACACACAAGATTAGCAATGTAGAGCGGACATCATGGCGACTTACGTCTTCAAATTTGCAACGGCACCAGCTGTGCGCTACATCAGCGAGAGAGACAAGCAAAAGCGTTTTTAGACTAACCCAGAGCAACCAGAGGAGCCCAGCTAAATATGATATTAGTTCATGAGCATCTTTCTCGAATGTAAAAGCTCACAAGATGATTAGAGCAATTGTCAAGGACCAGGCGATGATCTTGCGTCCAAAGTAAGCCGGTCGCTTGACACCCAAGTTTGGCCTAATGTCATAATCCGTCTCAGCGAGTATTCGTCTTACCAGTACTCTGACTAACCAGTAGATTGCTTCTGGAGCAACATCACCATAAATCATAGGAATCTTCTTCTTCATTTCCTTTGATCGATTCTGAACAAAGGTGATGGCTTCCGCTTGCGAACCGAATCGAATGATTGCGGTACTAGCAAGTTCCTTCTCATTCCATTTAGCTCTCATCTTTTCAAGCGTTTCGGTCTGTTCTCTAATATGTTGAGTTTCGTATTCAATGGTATCGACCTTCTTGCCAATGAAGGGAATTTTGCCCAATCTTTCGGTAGGACGCTTTTTGATTGGTACGATACTGTTGATGAGCGACAAATCACCACCTTCGAGGTTCTTTTCTGTTGACAGCACATTGTGAGAATGAAAATACAGTTTACAATAAGCCATCACTTACTATCAGCTGAAGGAGCAGCAGCTTTACCCTTCTTGATGTTATTAGTAGCCAACTTGAGCAATTTGCCCTCAGCTTTTTCTAACTTTGTGCAAGACTTCTCTCGTTCATCATAAACATCATCAATATCCTTGACATTTCTGACCAAAAAGACTTGTTCCACTGTTGCGGGTGAACATAATTCTCTGATAGCTTTTTCAGACATGAGATCTTCTTTCAACTGGGAGCACAAGACAGTTCGACTTCGGACCAAAGATGCATGTTGAGGTGAAGATAGGAAAGAATGACGAGCGGCGATAAAGTGTAGGACTTCAGTATAGATGCACCAAAGAGTCCAGAGAGTCAAGAGCCAGAGAGCGACAATATATCCACCATAACGAGATTGGACTGTTTTGCCGACGTTGCCAAACGTAAACATATTGAGTTGCTTTTGGCCAGCGTTAGGTCTGACAGCAGCCAATGGCATCAAAAGTATCCATGTCAGGAAGAAATAAGGGACGACTGAATGACGCGTTAGGCATGAACTCATTTGTGAGAGAGAGATACTGACAGATTTTGACCAGCAAGAGAACGAAGCGAACAAAAGTATACGAATCAAAGCCGTTGGTTCTAATGATCGTGTCCAGCGGTGTAGCCATCACTGTTTTCCACCATCCCACTATAGAATGTGGCAGTTCTGGGGAACGACCTTTTTCTGGAACGAGATAGCTTCGAGGTTGATAGACTTTCTTTTGCTTCTTGAAGAAGAGAAGGAAACCCAGCATCACTATAACAAGCGAGGTTTTGAGCAAACACAAAAAAATACTACTGCTGAGGCTTTTTACATACATGCTCCAAAGATGATAAGAGATGTAACCAGCCTAGATGTCCACAGCAGTCAGACGCTGCTTATTCAAGCTACTCTCCTGAGACTTACGCCGTGATGAAGGTGCCTGCGCTTTCCATTAGAAATGTAGATTTGACAGCTGCTAAAGTACTCACTGGTAGAGCCCGCAGATACATTATCGTTGGCTGTGGTGTCCTATGAGCACACAGGATTGCGTTCGAGGAAACTCCTAGCATACCTGCAGACATGTTGTGCTTCTTTGGCGTTGATCAGGATCAAGTGATCAGAGCGAGGATCGTCGCGCAAGCAGCCGATTAGACTAGAAGACAAGCGTTGACCTGAGCAAGACTCTTCACGCTGATTTGACTGTGAGGAAACAAGGTGAGCAAGAAAGTTAAGCCCAGACTGAAAAGACGTCAACAGAAACGCCGCGACCTTACTTTCGAGCCGCTCGCACCTCTCTTCTCGAGAGGGCAGTGCTCACGAGCTCGTCATTGAATTCTTAGTTCACTCCTCTACAGTCCATCAGGATGGGCAGGCCTTGCGAGGCCAAAGAATTCCAAATATCCTTGCGGCTTCCTCTTTTCTTTGGAATTGTTTAGTCTTGTGCTCTTATCCTAAGATTGTTCACTAGGCTTCAATATACGCTTTGGATACGCTTTGGACTACGTTGCTATATTTCGTTGCTCTCTTATGGATTGGTTATCGCGGCCTACCATTACCGCGCATCACGTCAGCATTAATTAGCAGATAAATTTGCCATTGGCCAGAAGTCGCGCAGTGTGCTTCCTGAATATCTCAGCAATGCCTTGTGATATCTGCAATGCAATCCAAGAGCTGAACTGCTCTTCCCTTTCAAACTTTCAAGAGAAACGTCGAGAAATCGGTCGGTATCTCAACGACTGATCTTTACCATTGCGTGTGGCTATCCTTACACGTTCTACTACTTGCTACACGCGGTCTCATGCATTGCCTCGGGTCAATTTTAGCATTATATAGACGCCTCGGTCCATTTCCATTGCCGTTGACCGTTTAAGCGCGACTTGATGTTTTGATGTTATTTGTTTTCTCTCGCCTTGCTTCCGCTTCTTCTTCCGCTCCCATTCATCAATTGTCCAAGAACAAAACCCAAGCATAAACTCAATATAACCAAGAACACCTAAGCCAATCATGGGCAATTCATCCTCTGCACCTATTATTCCAATTTCTCATCCAATTCCTTCCAAATCAAAGACTCCAGCTGGAACACCACGTAAACATGCGTCTTCAGCAGAACTAAGAAGACATAAAATGCCAACTCAATCTCCATCGCGGCCTGCTTTCAATTCGCGTAAGTTTTTTTTTCCCATTAAACATTCCTTCTATTCAACCGTTATTCATAACAAATCAAATGTGTATACAGGAAACTTTTCTTCAGCTTCATCAATAAACAGTACCGAATCCAACCCTTTTTCACTCAACTCTTCTTCCTCTTCAACATCAAACACCTCTTCTTCTTCTTCAACAGCATCACC
The DNA here is from genome assembly GCA_039545335.1 of Kondoa subrosea. Classification (NCBI taxonomy): domain Eukaryota; kingdom Fungi; phylum Basidiomycota; class Agaricostilbomycetes; order Agaricostilbales; family Kondoaceae; genus Kondoa; species Kondoa subrosea. The sequence goes on along the minus strand of BCIN01000002.1, from coordinate 2,081,099 downwards.
TTCAAATTTCGTACCAGTTTTATCAGATTGTTCTTCTTTCTCAAGAGCACCATTAAGGACTTCTAGACCTACTCAAGTAGAAAATCATCGCTGGGGAAGTGGATTGTTGGACGTACCAGAACCATCTTCTATGAACCCTATCAATTCGAAATTGAATGCAAGGAAGGAGAAGGCCGTTTCTTCTATCTATGGTTCAGCTGGAGATGATTGGGCATTCTGATAATTCAGAAGGTGAAGGATTGAGAGAGAGAGCGAAAGAACAAGGGATGCCGTTTGTTGAGAGAGCGAAGAGGAAGAGTTGAAAGTTTCTTGGTGAATTGCAAGATAGGGTTGTCATTTGTTGTTGTTGTAGTATATCAATTCTGAGTAGTATTCATCGCTATTTATGTTCTGTGCCATCATCACTTGCTTCATGATTTTCGAAAGTCGCTTCTTGTCTTTCTACAAACATCTCAAATGGCTGGTGAGCATCCGTCTTCGTAGCATTCTATATATGCTCAGCGGGAAGGATACCACAGCCTGGACTGATAACCTCGCTTTAAAGCTAGTCAACATCTTGACTTATGTCTTCCTCTTTGGTTCCAATGTAGCTCCTGCTGTTCAATGGCTGCCTGTCAGTCTGATCTAATCTGATCTTTTCGATAGACCTGTATGTCCTCTGTTAGAAGCGGTGGAAGAAGCTGCTGATCCATGGTAAAGACTCTTCCGTTGAAGGCATTGCTGGTCACAAGGAAACATACATTACGCCCGCATCTTACACGTAGGTTCTTCCGTACAGAACGCATTGTATGAGACTCATCTTTGACTTGTACAGCTTCTATGTTGTGAGTTTTGCGCATGACGTGGTTTTCCAGTCGGGAGCGGAAGCTGAGACGCCCTTCGTTATAGTGGACTCTGATCAATGCTTTGCTGCTTGGTTATGTTATCCTGCAAGTATGTCTCATCATCTGCTCTATTACTTAGAATTTGGCTGATTTCCCTTGGCGGATTAGTTCTTCGAAGGTTCGTTTCTAGCGACCCTCTGGTCAAGGCTGAGCTGAAAGACGATAATAGCTGGCTATAGCCCAATTATCAACCATATCGGATATCGTTTCTCCGGAGTCGCACTTCTGAACGCTATCTTCGTTTGGTTCTTCTCGAACGGTCACTGTAGGTCTTCCTTCTTTTGGGCCTTGTTCGTCGCTGAGCAATGATTGATAGATATTCTGGCCTTCGTCACTTCCATCTTCTTGGCTCTTGTAATCAGCCATGTCTACTAGTCAGTCAAGCATCTCCTCATGCAACTGCTGGTGCTGAAGGAAATGTCTTGATACTTGACAGCGACCTGAAGAACATCTCCAGCAACGCCGTCACTACCAAGCTCTTCGTCCATCTGCCATTCTCTTTATGGCATGCGTTCAGCGTTTTGCTTTTGTTCATTTCTGGATTCGCTGCTTTCGGAAAGAGCACTACCAAGCACGCTGGGATCTTCACTGATGTATTGTGAGTAGCGAACGTCAGACTTCCGTGCGGAAATTCTGATTGTTGGCTATTCACAGCGTTTGCAGTATGTGCCGCGCTCAAATATGGTAGAGTTTTGCTAATCACAAGACGAAGTCGCTCTTGCATTCCTATCGTCTACTTCAATTGGATACGCCTTTAACGGCGCACAAGGAGATGTAGCAGGCGCAGCAGTGATCTGCTTTGGTCTGTTTGGTGTTTTCTCAGAACACAGGTACGCCAGCTCACCACAGCCTGTCTCGACTATCGCTAATTTCCTGTTACAGGCACCCTGCCCTCATTCACTGGTTGTAAGTAGTCGATTCATACAACATTCGTCTCAAGCTTGACATTTGTTGCAGCGCCTTGGGAGCAGCTATCGTTTCTGCTTTGTCAGTCCTCAAAGCACTCGCCACTCAATTCCGCAAAGATTCTTCCGTCATTTCCGACGACGAAAGAGCGCCTCTTATCAGCAACTAAATCTTCCTCTCAAAGTTTGCAAAACGCCTCTTCTAATCCATCCTATTTATAAAGTCGTTTTCACGGATGCACCTTTAATAACAAATGATTTGTATAGCTCTTGAAGTAATTAAATGCAGTCTTAACGAAATCTAATGATGAAATCTGTTATGAAGAACCACTTGCGCTAGATTTTGTTGGATCTATCTTCCTAGTTGCATCCATGTATGATCGAACAACTTCGTCTGACACTTTTGCCTTGCTCTATGATATTAATCAGTGACGTTCCCACGAAAAAAGAGAGATTTCACTTACTGCTTGGAATTCGGCAACAAACTTCTGCAGGACCTCAATACACAGTTTCTTGAGTTCGCCAGTCAACATTTTCCCACTTCTGTAATCCTCTTCAATTTGTTTCAATTGTTCATCATCCTCCAAGAAATGTTTGAGGTAATTGAAAGAAACGTCCACATCTGGGTTCCCACCTAACCTTCTTTGTTCCTCAGCAGTTTCTTGACCTCCTGAAAAAGCGTGAGTGTTGATCTTCTTTTTGATCTGGTTAGGTGTGTCGGACATGAAGATGGACGATTCAGTGTTTGAAGCAGACATTTTCCCTTGGGGACCTAATAAAGAGGGAAAGAATTTTGAATGCATCAAAGCTGGTTTTGGGAACTTGAGCTTTTGAGCTACATCTCTTGTCAGTCGGAAGTAAGCGTCCTGTCGTATCGGAAGTTTTCGAACTCAAGCAAATGAGATTTGAAAAGTCCGACTGACCTGATCTATCGCGCATGGGATCAAGCAAGGCACATCGCCTTTTGTTCCAAAGATTTGTGAGAAAGAGCTAGAGAAACAAGGTGCAGCTTGAATGGCAACGAAATGACTTTTGCCAATGTTGTCGCTATCGTTGAAACCGAAGGTTGCTTTGCTTTGATTGTATGGGATGCCACGAGCGATTTTGAGTACGTTCTTGTAGAAAGCGCCTCTGAAACCCGAGTCAGCTGCAAGCCAAGCCAAAGTCACTGCGAGAGACGTACCCCATGTAATCGATGTTGCTGAAAATGAAAGTCTTTTCTGGTTTGAAACCACATGCGATGATCTGCCTTGCTGTATCGAAAGAGAATTGATGGACTTGATCGACGGTCAATTGAAGCTTGAAGAGGAACTTCTCGTCATCTTCAAACAGGTCAGATTTACTTGAGGGCAATCACAAGCCGGGACTGACCAGTCAATTGCACAACAAGCGGGCAGTCGAAGACGTCTTGTAACCAACTGTGCAATACAACAACCGAATAAGCTGGTAATCAGCACAGCTCGCCTATGTACGCACGCGGTAAATGTGAAAGGCAGCATATGACCCAGATGCAGACTGTCGCTACTTGGTCCTCTTCCGGTATAGAGATAGAACGGTTTGCCTTTCTCATGTAGGTCCAGAATACGATCCAGTTCCCTGCCATGCATATTCAGCTTGCTTGCAGGCTCAACCCAGAAAATGACGGACCGATGCGAATAGAAGATCCCTCTCCTGAGCAGCAAATGAGGTTTCCTTCCAGTCACTTTCTCAAATCGTTCAAGCAAAGCAGCATCAATGAATCTGGTACCAAATTTGACAACAAGTTTTTCGTAATCGATAGCAACCTAACAGCAAAAAAAAGAATGATACATTAACACATATTCTTTTCTCTAGCAAACAAAGAAGATAGAGGTAGCCCCTAAATCAAGAACTTGCCTGCTTCCCATCTACTGTAGCTCCTTCTACATCCCAAGGGGTAATGACTTGTTCTCCAGTTTGAACGGCAGAAGAAGGAATGGAAGCCGCTGAAGAAGTGGAAGTAGCAGTCTTGTCTTCGGCCAAAGGTTTTCTCATGATTCTGCTTGCTGCAGGAGAAGCAGGAGGGGAGATGACATCCTTTGCTTCAGATCGCATACTGTGCAGATTCGAAGCGGGACAAGATAAGTTGTGACTTATCTAGAGCGCAATGATCACGCACGTTGGCTCTGGTGTTTTCGCGCCGTCAGCCCTCATGTTTGCCCTGATGTATTTCTCAGGATCCGCCAAAGCCAAACCAGAAATGGCTTCCTGCAAAGCATCTCTTGCCTCAACATCATCTTTACCATCGTCAGCTACTGTAGTCAACGTAGGTGGTGCATCGCCCTCAATCTTGATATCAGATAAATCGGAATTGACTCGTTTGTGTTCTTGAGATTTGCTCGCTTCGCTGACCCTGCTAGGTGCAGGTAAGTCCAGATCGGCTGTTCATCCCAGTCAGCTACGCGTCTAGAGCGATATAGCGGAGCCTCATTCACCCAGATCCTGTTTGAAAGACCGGAAATTGAGAAATTTGTGTCAAGCGTGAGTAGGAAGGGCTCACAAGGTTGACATTGCTCGCAGTACGTCTAACACTGCTCTTACGTCCGAGTCCTAGGGTAGCCATGATAATGTATGAGGAATGGTTTGGGAGCAACCTAGAGTCAACTGGAATGGACATTCGGACGTGCTAGCAACAAAGGCGTGTGGATGATGCTTTATGGATACAAACTACATACTACAACACTGAAGCCTTCAATCCGAACCAGCACTCATTGCCCATTCATCGTATTTCTTGATATCACCTTGATCAACACTAGGTTTGACTACACTGATCGCTCGGAGGAAATCAGCCAACACAAGCGGTGGTTCAAGCAATTCATCTGAATCCAAGTCGGTCCATGTCTTCTCAACAGCTCCGACATCGCCAGGTGAACAAGGCGTCAATTTGGATTTCGTTTCCGTTGAATCCGGTATTGGTACTTTGACCTGTCACCTGGTCTCAGCACGGGAATCAGAATAGACGGAAAGACGTACAGGTTTGAAATGCGTCGCGCTCATGAGTTTCCGAACTGTGAAGAGGACTCAGACATCAGCTTGTAATCAGCTTTGTATCAACTCTATCCTGACCTGGCTGCATGATTGCATCTCGCACTACAATAGCGATATCACTTCCACTATATCTGTATTCGCGCAGCATGTCAGCTCGACATACCCGAGAACAGACTTCTAGACTGACCCATCAGTCTTATCTGCCAGTGCTCGGTAATCTTTTGCATTCAGTGTACACGGTGTTGTTCCAACATTGAGCTCGAACATTCTTCTTCTTGCTTCTGGATCAGGTAGAGGTATCATTATGCGTTTTTCGAATCTTCGTTTGATAGCAAGATCTGTCAACATTCTACTCATTGTCTATCCGAGATCGGATGAATGAGAGAACCACTGACCTAGAGCCCAAGGTAGATTGGTCGCACCCAAAACTAGAACACCTGTATCGTCGTTCCCAACTCCTTGCATTTGAACCAAGAATTCCGTCTTTATTCTTCTACTCGCTTCTGATTCACCTTCACCTCTTGTTCCACACAACGAATCGACTTCATCAATAAAGACAATGGAAGGTTTGTTTTCCCTCGCCATAGTAAACAACTGTTTGACCAAACGTTCGGATTCACCCATCCATTTACTTACCAAATCCGAACTTGAAACAGAGAAAAAGGTAGATTTTGCTTCAGTTGCTACTGCTTTTGCCAAATAAGATTTTCCAGTTCCAGGTGGTCCATACATGAGTATTCCTCTCCAAGGAGTTCTTTTACCAACAAACAAATGAGGAAACTTGATGGGTAGAATCACTGCTTCTTTCAAAGCTTCTTTTGCTCCTTCTAAACCAGCAACATCTTCCCATTTCACGTTTGGCGTTTCTGATAAAATAGCAGAAGCTAAACCAGCTCTTAATTTCTTGGTATCCGCATCGTTGTCATCTTCTGAATCTTTCTTGCTACCGGATCCACCTCCACCTCCTGTTGCTTTCCCGTTTGAAGAAACAGCTTGTCTAGATCTCTTTTCGTCTGAAGCTTGAATATGATTCTTGAGTTTCTCTGCTCTTTCTAAATATTCATCCATCTTGACTCTCACTAATTCTTTCAGTTTGGCTAATTGTCCAATTCTCTTCATCAGATCCCCTATAGCGATTAGCGAGTTGAAGGGGACTAACCATTCTTCTCATATTTGTAAGCCAAAGCAAAGTAATCCAACGCATTTCTATACAACTGGATCATCACAACAGTAATGAGTCACCAGCCAAGACACAATAGTAGAAAGTTTATGGAATCACCTTGAAAGCTTCCTCCCAGTTTGAGTTCTGATCTTCTTGAATAGCTTCGTGTACTACCGCACAGGCTTTGTTAAGGAAAGAAGCTTGAGCCATGACGGACTGTGAGAGCTAGGTCGAGCGAAGGCTGATAGGGAAGGCAAGATAGGACCTCAGAGAAACGAATGACACTACTTAAGGCTGCGAGACCTGGCAGCGCAAGAGCAATATATGGTGCGCTGGAGATAGTGCGAGAGTAGCTGAGAGGTATATAACCTGCAGACGAAGCACAGAACAGGGAAAGTCCAAGATAGGGTTTCAGATCAACAAACGCCTAAGAAACCCTTACAAATTGTAAGGGTGGCGAGTAACCCCGTATAACTCGAGCTTACGACTCTTTGATCTCATTCAACCTCAATCATGTCCCGCTCGTACGACAGAGCCCTTACAGTCTTCGTGCGTTGATGCATAGCGTTGCTGTTCTCTCAGCTCATGCTACCGAGAAATGCACAGTCTCCAGATGGACATCTCTTTCAAGTCAGTACTCTTTCGACACTCAGCTGTTTGCTGTGTTGATGATGTGTAATGACAGGTCGAATACGCTCTCGAAGCCGTCCGCAAAGGAACCTGTGCTGTAAATCAATCCCTTCCTGGCATAATTCGTCACCTCTTGTTCTTACGCACGCGTGTGATTATGTGAAACAGGTCGGTGTGAGAGGTAAAGATGTAGTAGTACTTGGAGTAGAAAAGAAGACTGCTTTGCAATTACAAGATCCTAGAACAGTTAGGAAAGTAGCTATGCTGGATGAACATGTTTGTTTAGCTTTTGCTGGTGCGGCCCATCCACTACTATCAGTCTGGTACTGATGCTGTGTGGCGGTGATGTACAGGTCTTACGGCAGACGCTAGAATCCTTATCGATAAAGCAAGAATTGAATGTCAATCGCATAGACTTACAGCAGGAACAGCTACAGTGGAATACATTACAAGACATATTGCTGGTATTCAACAGAAATACACTCAATCAGGCGGTGTGAGACCATTTGGGATTTCTACTTTGATTATTGGTTTCGATGAAAGCGAACCTGGCAACCCTAAATTGTACATGACTGAACCTAGTGGAATCTTTTCCGCTTGGAAGGTCAGTCGTTGTCTTTCGAATCATATTCCATGATTCGAAAGCCAAGTGTGTCTGACAGGCAAACGCTATTGGAAGAAGTTCGAAAACGGTTCGAGAATTCCTAGAAAAGAGTTGGAAAGCGGATATGGACACGAAAGAGACCATCAAGCTTACTATCAAATCTTTGTTGGAAGTCGTCCAAACTGGAGCAAAGAACATTGATTTGGCTATTGTTGAAGGGTTTGGGAAAGTAAGGAATTTGACTCTGGCGGAGATTGAGGAAGTAGTAAAGGAGATTGAGGTTGAGAAAGAAGCGGAAGCGGAGAGAAAGAAGAACAGGTCAGTGGAGGATTGTTTGACTTTAGCTTTGGCTGGTAGTAACCCACCCTCCCAAAACTGACAGGCTACAAGCGACAAGAGAACAACAGGCGAGTATGAACGCTGGTCCTTCTACTACTCTGCCTCCTTCAGCAGGCGATGCGACTATGGAAGGTTAATGTATTCTCATGTCCGGAGCTGTCCTTTGCCTTTCTCTTATCTATCCCTTTCGTCTGATGTTGTGCGGTATTATTGCGGTTCTTGCCTTCTGCACATGAGAGCGTATCTTTCTTCTTTATTCTTTTCTTCTTTCAATCTAGTTATAGCATGTTCTTCAGCTTGGGACTGAAAACTATATAACTCTTGGACCTGTACAACGAGTCTACTATATGGCTACTGGTCAAGCAAGTATTTCTTGTGTATGTACATTGACAATGCTTGCACTTCGAGCTTCATCTGCGCTGTGTAGCTAGAGGCAACGGACTTAATGCTATGGATGAAGAATGTTCCGATCGAAAACGTAGCACCGGGATCTGAACCTGAAATTCTTTGGGATTACGATCGCTCACCTTATCATTACATTCAGCGGGGCGTACGTTACATTATTCTTCTTGTGTCTAGCCTGTCTAATTGGTATATGCCAGGTGACTGCTGGCCGGCTCAAGCTAACCACCTTACAAATACATCGGGCTCCGACATCGCTTCCGTCCGGTCTTCAGGGCTGCACCATGCTCACTTGGGCAAATATCGATACTAGGCGAAGGATGTGGCTTGCCGACACCAACTATAATACGGGGATCATTACAGCGTTGGTCGATCATATAAAGCTATCTGCATCAGGTTGCTCAATTCGAAGCGGTTATCCACATTGCTTACAAATTCCTAACAGCGCAGGAAACAAAAGACACAAGTTCACGGATGCTGCAGATCACAGGGACGTCCGATGAATGATTATACCATAGCGGCTGCTGCAGAGCAGTGTATCGGTTCGGAAATGCAGAACCAGTCAGCGCTTAGTAATCATCTTCGGCCTGATCTTGACCCATGTCAACGATAATGGCACACCATATAGACGTAGCAGACGAATCCGCACCCTTGCTAGAACTCCCAGATGAGCTGTTGGCTAGCATCCTGCTCGAAACCAGAGAGTAAGCCGATTTGATCGGGCCCTATCATTTGATCTTAGTGTCACTGCAGTCCATACGATATACAATCCGTTTCCGCTACATGTAGTAAGTCTTATCTAAAGTCTGCAGCGCACAATCGCTCACTACAGTCGACAGAACGGCTTTATGTCTGTGCCCGCGATCCAGTCATCTTCAAGCGTCTACACGATCGAGTCTGGGACACAGCGACCGCTGGAGATCACGATTGGGCTACATTGGTCAACCATCGAGCCAAAGCTTTCAAGAACATCATTGCATACTCTAAATACGATTCAATCGCTTTCCCAGAAATCCGAAGATCCGCCTTATCAGCCTTAGTTGGAATAGCCGAAACGGCAGTTGAAGAAGACTCGATATCGGCTTTACGATTGGAGCTATTGTTCACAGCTCATGCTGCTGTTCTATCCAATTATCTTGGAGTACATCTGTCTAATGGATCAAATGCAACTCCCGTCAAGCAATGGTTACGGTCACACGACAATCGGACTGCTCCTTTTCAACAAGAATTGATCGACCGGTACAAACTTATTGTCTTTGCAGGAATGATGGCAGCGACACAAGAATCGCGTAGGATGCTGAGAACTTCAGCTAGAGAGATAGTGTATAGGAAAGCTAGTCATGTCGATCGAGATGGGACAGTCAAAGGTCCTTTCCTCAAGGGTAGCGATCGCGTAGACTGGAGGGTATTAGGAAGTGTAGCCGTTTTGATGTACTCAAGTAAGTTTCATATGTGTTTTGACATCCTCATAGCTGATATTTGTAGTAGATGTGGACGAATCAATGCAATCGGGAGATCCAAGAGATGTTGTTGCGCATCCTTGCGGGTTCAGCCAAACATTACCTTCCCCTCCTGTACCAAGAAATCATGTGGATTGGGCTGGTATAGAAGAGGGAGAATGGTCTGGCTGTTATTCCTTTGTTGGTAAGTTACATATTCGTCGTGATGACCTCATCTGATTGCTTTAATCAGACTTCCGCATATTTGAGCTGTTCAATGCGTTTGACATAGCGTACGTCTCGACGAAAGACTGTTATGTTTGCTTACTAAATTATCATTTGTAGAGAACATCCGACTCTGTCTGAAGTCACAGAAGCAACTGGTGAGGCAAGTCAAATGCTGTTGAAAATCACAAATCGCGAAGAAATGCAGCATTCGGGAGAGAATACCCTACAATCAAATTCAAAGGCACTTCTGGCGTTGCCCGAAGCTTCCCCACCTTCCGCACAGAAATACAAGGTCAAGTATCAATGTCTTCGGAAGGGTATTACCTTTGGAGATGGAGTGAGCGATATCACCTCTCAAGTATGATCCAGTACTGACTCGTGCTGGTAGCTGTGGAATATGACGGATCACAACGATGGTTGCTCAATGGGGTTCAGCCCTCGTCAAATGGTATACTTGGGCTCTGGAGCGAGTATGTCTTGCATCGTATGATCTGAGAGTCTGCTAATGTTCCATATAGCTACATCGAACCCCTTAATGGCCCGACAGGTAGCTTTTCCACGTCATCTTTTCTTAAGTCCATCTAATACTGAAGCAGGTCCTTTCTATTACTGGAAGATACCGACAATGCCTGCGCATTGAGGCACAGCTGTGGGATTGGCTGTGCACAAGCTTTCTTGGGGAAGACACACCAGTCTAAGTCCAAAAACTGAACATAACGGAAACTGGACAGCGGCTGAAGTCCATCGTCAAGGTAGGTAGGATAACAACAACACACGATTACTTGTGCACTGAGGTATCTCGATCAGTCTTTGCCTAGCGGACTTGCAAAGGGATTCAGACAAAGACAAAACAATGGCTTTTCCTTCAGTAGTAGGGGTGTATATAACAAGTTACATGTACTTTTCATAGTAATGAGAGTTTCCCATACGCAAATTCCTAATCTCCAGACAAGAAGCGAAAAAGCTGTACTGTATCAACAGCTTCCAACAATGCCTTTTCTCCATCTTTTCTCTTACTCCTCTCATTTGCTTTATCATTTGCTTTAGTCTGTGAAGCAGTCAATTCTACTTCTGGGAAGATTTCCTTGATCAAATCAGGCATTGAAGAATCTTTCGACAACCCTTGTTGTTGACTGTTATCCTTCTTTCCTTCTTCTTCTCCTTGAGTTCCATTGACTTGCGTATTAGAAGAAGTGGAGGAAGGTAATCGAAGCCGATCAGGTAGATGATCTTCTATAATCCAAGGTTTCTTTAAAGGATCTGCCACATCATGCGTTTCTTCCCTGAGGACTTTCTTATCCGAAGGACAAGCATCCAAGATTTGTTCCAGTTTAGTCATCCTATATCTCAAACGTTAATCAAATTGAATTAAGAACAGGTAAAGGAAGAAACGCACCCATCGGTGAAATTACTTTGTCGAGCTAATAAAGCTACAGCACGACAAACTGCTCCAGTTGGTGGTTGACCAAGCGAAGAAGGTGACAATTCAGCCAAAACAGCTATATCGGATGTTGTAAGGTTCAGATCTTGTGAAAGAGGTTGTTGAATTTGTTTGAGATCTAAAACGCTTTGCAGGATATTCCGTAAATGTGTCTATAACACCGCATTTGAGCATAATACGAGGAATGAATCACGGACAAACTGACATTCAAAGCAGCCATCAAAACTGTAACTGCATCGGGATCCGTTCCCCCTAATAAATCAGCTTGATAAGCTGTCCAACTCATTCTCGCTTGCATTGATTCTTCATCAGGTAAAACAAGGGATTCAGCACAAAGAAGAGTACTTTTGCAACGAGCAAAATCTTGTTGGAAAGCTGCTGATTTGCCTTGCATGATTCGAGGTGTTCCAAGTGGTGTACCAGGTTTTCTAGTGATGATTGTAGAAGAAGAAGAAGGATCTTCTATATCGTTGCTAGATGATGATAGATGGACTAAAGACTTGAGTCGAGCTCGTTCGCGTTTGCCTAAAGCTAAGACAGCTTCTCCTAATCTTCTACGTTTGGTTTCTGGATGAGAAGAACCTGCTTCGGACGAGATACTTGATCGACGTTTCTTGAGCCAGCCTGATTGTCGAGCAGAAGAGGAAGGTAGAGGAACAGAAGCTGTAACATTGTGTAAGACAGCAAGAATCAAATCATTATGCAATTGAGCTGTACTTGGGACGCTTAGACATAGCATTATTAGATAGATGACTACAGATCGACTCACCCGCTTCATCCACTAATAAAGCAGAGCAGGACAAGTCGAATTCCTCGCGAGTCGCTTTTCCAGTCAGATAGAGGCCGAAGGCATCCCAGTAGCGTTCTCCTTCGTTGCCCAGCAGCTCTGCCAGCTTGTGCTTGATCGCTACAGTGTCAGCTCGCTTGCCAGATTGGGTTTGCATTCGATGATTCGTTGCTTCGAGACAGCGATATAAACATCGCAGGTATCCGAGTCTAGGACGCCGGAGAACAGCTGTAGTAAAGCTGTAAGGCTACTGGTGAGTCTTTATGGCTGTCAACGTGCTTTATTAGCCTCTAATTTGTTGATTGTCATGCACTTTACAGACATTCATTCGAAATGGACTCCAACTCTAACAATTCACGCTTGGGTCATGCTCTGGCTGCCTCAAAAGGAAGAATGACTCGAAGTACTTCAGCCAGATACGGATTTGGTCTCGTTTCACCAGAACAGCAAGTGCCAAAGAAAACAACAAAGGTGTCATCAAGCACTCGTCAAGCTGCATTCGCGCCCAGTGGTCGGTCATTGAATCGTAATGGTGAACAGAAAAGTGCTCCGGCTGTCTTGAAGTCTCTTCCGCCAGCGACTTCAGCTAATCAAGCAGCAACACCTGTTCAACTTGGTGACAAACCTGCTGGTTTCTCATTAGCTGCGAGAGATCCAGGTATCGCTCGAGCTGCTTCCATCACTCCCCCTCGCACTAGCTTCGCTGGAGATCGAAAGCGTCCTCATGACGATATCGAATCCCTTCTTGGACCTTCTCCCAAAAGAAGATCCTCTTCAACTTCACCTCCATCCATCAGACATCGCTCATTCGCTCTACCAGCCAAACAACTCTCTTCTCATCTACTCAGTGATTTGGCAAAAGCTGTAGATTCACCTATTCCTTCCGATTCAGTTTTACCTCTTTCTCCTTCTGAAGGTATGCAAGAAATGCATTTGGATCAAGATGAATCTCCGCCTATCTCTCCATTGGATCATCAAACTTTCGAGGCATCATCTGCACCTTCTTCTGTTAAACCGATCTCGTCCACTTCTTCTACTTTGAGGGGTGACACGGAATTGTCAGTCAGCAAAGACGTCGAAGGATCTGATCCAGCTATTATCGATGAAGTTAAGCAATCTGAACATGAAGCACAAGACATTGAAATCGATCCGGCATCTGTTAGATCAACGATAGTCAATTCAACTCTGGACAATTGGCTAAAACCTATGACCGACAGTAGTGACTCTCGTAAAACGCCAGTCTCTCGAGTCCGAAGCTTGAAACGCACTACTTCCGGTAATTTGGATGGACCAGAACTTTCTTGTATTCCAAAGAACACTCATCAATCTCCTTCCAACACTAACAAAATTTCTGGAATCCCTCGTTTATCATTATGTGCAGCTACTCCGTCGACATACGGAGAAACTTCAGTACCTTTCGCTTCTTTACCAAGATCAGCTTCTACATCTCAAATCAACCTTGCTCAACAAGCACCAACTTCAGATGGACTATCTTCTCAACAAGCTGCCGGATTAGCGAAATTACAATCTATGATGTCCCAAATGAAATCACGTCGACTTTCAGGTTCTCTCATGCCACCGCCACCTCCTCCTTCGTCTACTTCTTCAAGTTTAACTAGAAGTGGTTCTACACCTTCTTTATCCCTCCTCAACCAATCCAAGAAATCTAGAGCTTCTACTGGATCTATTGGAACGGGAGAATCAAGAAGAGTTTCAATAAACGCTTTTGTTGCTGCTGGTGGAATGAGGAAAAGTTTCATTCCTTTCAAAGAAGAAGTTGGGGATAGTAGTATTCTTGAAGAAGAGAGTGTTACTTCTGGAGGAGGAGGATTACCTTTGAGTGGTTGTGTGATTTATGTTGATGTGAGGACTGCAGAGGGGGATGATGCTGGACAAGTGTTTGGTGATATTCTGAGATCCTTGGGAGCTAAAGTGCGTTGAAATCCTTGGTTCCTTGATTACTCTATCAAGTTTGCTGAAAAATGCTGGGATTTGATTTTCAGGTCACAAGTCGATTGAATGTCAAATTATCGCACATCGTTTTCAAAGCTGGCAAACAAATGACTATCCATAGATATAGAACACACGATGATCCGAAACCTTTGGTTGTTTCTGCTGGTTGGGTTGCGAAATGTAAAGAGTTGCAAACGAGGGTTCCGGAGGATAAGTTTGTTGTGGAAATTGGAAAAGAAGCAGTATATACCAAGGTCAGTATCTCACCTTTAGTCTTTGTCATAAGCTGACAATTTCAATTTGGAACAGGCAAAGACTAAATCTGTGCAGCCTAGAGCTTTGGCTACTAAGAACCCTAATCGCAAAACATTAGCAGGCATGTTGCATTTCCCGATTGCCTCTTCTATTATTGACTCCATGCTACCGATAGAAATCAAGCACGACGTCGAAAGCAAGTTCAAGCCGCGTTTGAGTTCCCAGTTGAATCCCTTGAAAGAAGACAGTCATCGAATGACTGGAAAGAAGATTCAACCGGAAGTCAATTGAAGGATGCTTTATACCAGTGAGGGATCCGGACGATGTGTATCAGGATGAAGGAATTCGCAGCACATACCATTTTGTAATCGAATTTATCATGCATCAACCCAAGTCGACGATGCTCTGGCAAACTGCTTTCCGCGATTGCTTGACAAGGCAGTTCAACTCTGTCCAACCTAGTCTCACTTTCGCAAGACATCGCTCTCAATTGGCACCGAAGCGAACGAAATATCGTAAATCTCATAAAGGTCAATGAATGCGGCTCAGATGGTGTCAGCACCTCTTGATGCTCTTGTAATTAACAGGAAGGGTGCCTATACATACTGGTGGCTCCACGAAAGGGACAACAGTGGAATTGGGCGAGTTTGGCATCAGAGTGCTAGAAGGGACAAGGTTATCGGCGAAACAGCTCACAACAGCTGAAGATGCTGTCAAGAAAGCTTTGAAACCCGTCAAAGGATCTAGAGTCTTCATGAGGGTGTTCCCTGATATACCAGTTTGCGTGAAAGTAAGTCATTCTCGTCTAATTCGCTCGCAAGTGTTTATGCAGTATCCGCAGGGTAATGAAGTACGAATGGGCAAAGGTATGCTGAAGTAATGCTTGGTTTACCTCCCACTCATGTTGCAATTCAGGCAAGGGAACTTTCGAATATTGGGCAACAAGGTAAATCCCGTGCTTTCAGTTTCTCAGCCGCCATCTCACATACACACTCAGGGTACCACAAGGCAAAGTAGTACTAGAAGTAGGTGGTGGTGGATTGAGGCGGGAGATTGCTGCTCAAGGTACATTGATTCAAGTTCCTCATATCTATCAAGCAGCTGATAAATTCAGGCAGTGCTGAAAGTGGCTTCAGCAAAGATGTACGAATGCTTCATAGTCTGGCTCGACATAGAGACTGATATCGTGCTCTATGGCAGGCCTGTCAAGACAGAATTCATAACTCGCGAATCGCTAGGACGAGTCGGCGACAAGGATACACCGAGAGCTCTGGTACTGCATACACCGCAAGTCTTAGCACAGTTAGAGAACAAGGCAGAGCCAAAGCCAGTCGTTGAAGCAGTTGAGAAAGCACTCTAAGAAAGGCTTGAAACCCAAACATTGTATATTAAGCTATTATACCCAAAGCACACACATTGCATCACAAATACAGTCATACTGACCCTTTCGCGGCCTTGATAAACGCTCTAATTTTCTCTACATCCTTTTCTCCGTCCGTTTCCACTCCTCCGCTCACATCTAGTCCCCAGGGCTGAACTTGTTTGACAGCGGAAGCGACATTCTCTACATCCAATCCACCAGCAAGCATGATAGGCAATCGAGGTAATCCAGAACCATGTTGTAAATCCGCAACTTTGTTGGCAACTTCCCAATCGAAAACGACACCAGCTCCACCACTTAAGCCGGTCCCTACTTTTGTATCCAGTAAAGGAATAGCGTGATACCCTGGTCGATTTGCTTCTTTGACTGATTCGCTTAATACAATAGTCGAAGGTGTTGCGTCTACATGGAAAGCTTTGATCACTGGAACAGGTAACCAAGAAGCCCATTCTGTTGGTTCGTCGCCATGTAGTTGGACAAGGTCGAGTTGTAATTCGTCAATGAGGGAAAGAACTTCCTGCATACTTGGATTCTGGAAAACACCGACAAAGTGTGGTTTTTGTTTTCGTTCTAGTCGAGCTGTTTGGAAAGAGAACCAATCTGAAGGTGCTTTGGACGATGAAGAGGAGGTAGAGGAAGAAGAACCAGAGCGAGATCGGACTGCTTCTATTATGGATTGAGCTTGATCGGGAGTAATGTATCGTTTGCTTTTCTTGACAAACATGAGACCGATAAAGTCTGCGCCTGCTTCTGCCGCAGCTAGTGCTACTTCCGGAGTCTTGATGCCGCAGATCTTGACTAGAGGAATTTGGCCAGTCAGAATGCCGTTGACTGGCGATGATGAAAGATCGTCCGAAGAGATACTGTCTGGAGGAGAAACTTTGACTTGCTCTTTTCGTTCCTGACTTGTGCTGTCTTTTGGAAGATCCAGTAATTCTCTGACGAAAGCCGCTTTGTCTTTCGCTTGCATCAAGGCTTCGCCGACTAGAACAGCACCGACACCTTGAGACATATACCTCGTCACATCGCTTCTAGAAGATATCCCACTCAAAGCACACAGAATCACTTCCTTTGCTCCTTCTTCTCCTCTTTGCTGTTTGATTAAATCAGCAATTCTGGACGTGGTTTCCATATCAACTTTGAAATCATGCAAGTTTCGATTATTGACACCAATAACTTTGGAACCAATTTTCAGAGCTCGAGTTAATTCTTCCGCGTTATTGATTTCCACTAAAGGTTCCATTCCTTTCGCTAACGAGTAATCGTAAAGGGTTTGCAGTTGTTCATCATTCAACATCGCAACAATAAGTAAGACGGTATCAGCTCCATAGATTCGTGCTTCATCAATTTGATATGTATCGAGAATGAAATCTTTTCTTAGTATTGCTGGTCGATTAGGTAAATGTTTGACTATATCTCGAACGGATCTCATATCGAACAGAGAACCCTTGAAGCGTTTCGGTTCCGTCAAGACGGATATGACTGATGCTCCGGCCAAAGCGTAAGATAAACCAACAGAAGCTGCTGAAATGGGTGTGTCGGGTGACATGATGTCGCCTTTTGAAGGAGAAGCCCGTTTGTACTCTGCCATCAGGGCTACATGTTGTGAAGAAGAAGAAGAGGAGGAGGACGCTTGAAGACGCTTGTGAAGGTTTAAAGCAGGTGGTGCAACATGAAGTGAAAGAAGAGACTCAAGATCTTGAGGTCTTGTGCCGGGTGTTGCTTTCGCTTGAGCTATATCTTCCAAGCGTTGTGCTTTGATGCTGTTCAATATTGTAGGTAGAGAAGAGGAAGAGGATTTTTCCAGTTTGCCATTCTGTACTGGTGAGACTGAGAAGGATGGATTGTCTGACCATTTGCCGCCTTTCAGTGCAAGGAAATTGCCAAGCAAAACTTTACCCTCTTCGGACAGAATACTTTCAGGGTGATATTGTACAGCTTCCACTGCGAAAATCTTGTGTCGAATACCCATAACGATTCCACCTTTTTCACCTTCTACACCTTCTTTCGTTCTGCTTGTGACTTCCAACTCGTCCGGCAGACTGCTCAGACTTCCAGCCAAAGAATGATATCGAGTAGATTGAATGTTCTGAGTTACATCCTTGAAGATTCCTTTGCCATCATGAGTTACTCCACTAGTTTTACCATGGATGATCTCTCCTGCTCCATCCACGTTGCCTCCATAACAAGCATAAACACATTGTAGGCCCATGCATACTCCTAGAATTGGTACTTTGCCTGCGAAATGCTTGATGACTGGAATAGAAATGCCTGAATCTTTTAATGGATGACCAGGACCAGGTGAGATGACGATATGAGAAGGAGAAGGGTGCTTGGACAATAATTCCTCCAACGTCAAATCTTGCGAGCGGTACACTTCGACCTGAGCACCAAGCAGACATAGGTATTGATACAGGTTCCTTCAAGAAGATGTCTGAGTCATAGCAGTATAAGTCCTGCCGAATTCAGCTCACCAAGTAAACGAATCATAATTGTCAATCTGAAGCTTTCGAGTCAGCTGAGGAACAGCTTTGATACGGTCTTAAACGCACAAGTACTACGTCAGACATCTTTCAAACGACGATCAGGAGCAAATGCAGGGGTATCAATGATCTATGATGGTTGGCAGAAGAGTTGCTGATTACAAATTGCAATGCGATCCTACAATGTCTTGCTATAGCGCTGACGAAGCGAAGATATCAAGACTGTCTGCATGAACTTGGTAATCCCATTGTCCTTTGCGACAGAAGTAACGAATTCTTCCAGAGCGATTTCACCTAGAAGAGTGAGCTCCACAAACTGCTTCCCTCGATTAATAATGTAGTGCATTAAAATGGAAGAAACTCACCATCTGCTCAGTCGTTGCACCAGCCTGCTTGAATGCTTCAGTGTATTTGCCCAGGGACATATAGATGCCGTCCAAAAAAGTAGCCAGAGCGCTGTCATCTTCTGAAACTGGTGCATCAAAAGACTCGTTAGAGGACCGAGCGGCGAACGCATCATTGACGTCGTCCGGAGGGAAGAGCATTGGAGGCGGAGGAGGCGGCAAGTCGTGCACAGCGGGTTCAGGCTGTTTTCCAGTGCGAAGGAGAAATTCCTCTGGTCCTTCAATCATGATAGATCCAAGAAGAACTGAGTCGAACTGAACAAGATCGGATGAGGTGACGCTAAAGAAAGGGATTCAGTTAGCTTCAAGTCAGTCGGGCATTTTTTTGGCGACATACCCTTGATGTCTGCAACAGAACGAGCCTCGATCAATACTACGTCTATATTTTCTCGAGTAAAATGATATACCTGAAGCGCACATACTGCAAGAAATTCAGATTAGCCTCCTCATATCAAATTGTAGAGCATAGAACAGGACTAACCATATCATAAGCTCTAAGAGCAGGCCATAGTACTTCCGAGTATAGCTCAGTGATGACTTCGAAGTGTTTCTTGAACCTCTTTGCAACCAAAGGAGTTGCAGATTCGATTGCCTTTTTGCAATTTTGAGTGAACAACCTCAACCAGCAAGAAGATGAATCTGACCTTCTGTAAGTCCGCACTACCTTTAACAAAGTCATGAAAGCCGATCTGCGCATCGTTGGCATGAATGCTGCTCGCAGGCAAGAGTCAGGATGATTCAATTCAAGAAGTAAAAAAAATGACCCAGAGCAGGACTCTATCAACTTTCGAATGAGTTTCTGCATTCAACGTAGATCAATGACGTACCTTCAGCTCTGTTCGGATCAGACCAAAGCGTTAAACTCTCATAGCGCCAAACTTCAGCAGCAAAAGGTCTCCAATAATGGTTCGAAGGCAATTTAGCATCAGAGCATGCTCGAAGTGGCCCAATTTCATCTGATTCGTCGTTATCGTTGGGAGTGATATCATTATCGATCAAGGGAAGGTTTTGAGTATCTGGACTGTTTTCGGTGGTTCGCGATAATTCAGAATCGGCAATTTCGACAATGTTGTCTTGCTTTCCTTCTTCCGGCTTCTCCTCGGGTGTATCACCTTCTTCAACGCTCGGCTCATGTAAATGTGGTAGTTCTTCCGGGAAATGAGCACGAATGGTAGGATGATGATGAGTATCAAAAGCTGAATGTAGAGCTGGTGGGCCAGTCTTGCTGCCGTTCTCTTTTGGAGCTTTCTCTTGACGGGTAGCGAGTATCGACCGGTGTTCTTTGATCAATTCAGCTTCTTCTTCCAAAACCTCTCTTTCGACTGCCAATTCTGCTTTCCCAGTTTCGAGAATATCATGGTATTCTCTAATAAGACATGTAAGAGAACTGAAGCTGATGTAAAGGACAGAGAGACGAACTTCTCTTGATCTGCTTCTTCCTTTATCAAAGCTTCATACGTCCTTTTCTAGCAATGAGCTGATCCAAATGATCAGATAGAGAATACCTACCTTTGTTGCGAGTCGCTAAAATCGCTGCTATAACATAAGAATTAGTCTGAAGTCTGCTCCAGTACGATGAAAGTCTTACAGAGTATCTTCTTCATTCAGTTCGGTAATTTGACCCATCGCGATGCTGTCCATACTCCAGCAGAATGTGATGGTGTTCAAACAAGAGCAAAACAGAAATATGATTAAAGATGATGAGCAGAACAAGATGAAAAAGAAGAGGAATTCGTGGAAAGACGAGAGAAAGGGAGGACCGGCGCGGCGTTGCTATTTCTCCCAATCGTCCCTGAACAAGAGCGTGTACATGCACCCTCATACATATTGACATTCTAGTACAAAAGCTCTATCTGGAAGCAACGTGAGAACAGATGTCAATACTCAAGGAGAGACCTTACTATGACAAGAATAGTTATCTTCTACTCCTGATCCAAGATACCAACGTGCTCCCGGCAACACCCAAGCATACTCCAGCAATCCCAACCCAAATAGTAGCTGTATGTGCATCCACACCCTTTTCCGCAACCGGACATCTTATCCTGCTCCATAAATCGCCCGTGACATCCGCATAACTCAAAACAATATCATCTTCCCATCCTTCAAGTACCTTGTCTCTCATTTCCGGTGTCATTCTACTCAATTCACCTAATGACCAAGCATCTGTCACTCTTTTCATATATTCCATTCGTCTAGGAGATTCTGATTGTTGAGGTGAAATTTTCCTAAGTTGTTGTCGAAGTAAACCAAGATTTTCAATAGATTGATCAATGTTGTTAGGTAAAGAAGATTCAATTTTTCTACGAATTCGATTTGCTATTCTTGGTGATTTACCATTTGTTGAAATCATAATTTGTAAGGGACCTTTCTTTATAACTGAACCGAAGTAGAAATCACATAAAGGTGGAACATCTGCTACATTGACTACGATTCTTAATTTCTTGCATAGCTTGTAAACTTGTTCAGAAATTTGGGCATCATCCGTTGCAGTGAGGACTAAATCAGGTAAAGAGGAAGAAGAAGATGATGAAGAAGATGAAGATGAAGGTAGATCCAACTCTTCATCGAAGTTGCGATTAACATGCTTGATTCCATATAAAGCTTGCTGTTCTGGATCTTGCAATCGATAGCGACACTCATCATTTAGACCTTCTTCAGGACAAACTACCGTTATATGAGGATACCTAGTCTTTGAATTGAATCCAGCCAAAAGAGAACGAATTCTATCTGCTGCTACATTTCCACCACCAACTAGCAACACTTCACTCTTGCCTAATTGCCAGGCCAAGAGTAGAGAGCCATCAGTAGAGATAGGCGGGTATACAGTGGACATTCGTTTGCAAATAAGCCTCTTACACTCAAACCAAAATCTCAGCATCCAACATGGACCAGGATGGCACAGGAGAGTGGGTCCCATCTCTCGTAACATCCCTTATAGCATAGAATCTAATCTCACTTGTAATGATAGAGGAACTTCGCGAGGAAACGCTCAGCAAACGGATCTCAATACCTTACACGATGCGTTGGCTATGTCAGGCTTTGATCTCAATGTGCGCCCGCCCGCATTACTGCCACAAGCATTGAACATAATAATATGTGTTTGAGCAGGCCGAAGAAGAAGCCATGAAGCAGAACTTAACAATGAGAAAGGCTGCAACTCAGAATATTGCTTTAACTCAATATGACACTACACCTTTACTGCAAGATCTAGTCAATAGAAGTAATCTACAACGATCAGTGACGACTATAGGTTAGTTTAATTCATCCACGCTGAAATTGCTGAGCCTGATTGATTGTCTGTGAATATGGCAGCCAGCGAAAGTCAAATGAGAACTTTGAAATCAGATACTCTCGATCTACTTACTTACGCTATTCAATATCGACTTCGAAGTTTATTGGAAGATATAGTCGCTGCTCGAAATCACAGAGTAGATTCTTCTCCTTACAGAGCACCACCTTTTTTTCCTGGTGGTGGTGAAGAAGAAGGAGGTCCAATGTGGGATGAAAGTCTACATGATGATACAAACAAGATCTTGAAAGCTATTGATAAGACTGAGAAAGAGGAAGAAAGGGTAGCGAGACGAGAAAGGATTGAGAGGGATGAAAGAGAAGCTATAGAATTAGGTGTTCAGCAAGCTTTGGCAGCAGAAGCTGCTGCTAATGAGGAAGAAGAAGGTGGTGAAGGAAGACCAAAGAAGAAAGCAAAAAAGAAGGAAAGCGCAGCTCAAGCAGCTAAAAACATGCCTGAAGAAATGCAAAAGAAGATGTCAGATTCAGCTGCAAGGCATACTCTGTTTGGCGAAAAGAATAAGTACTCTTGGTTGGGAGCTGGCAACTTTGGCGGCGCTTCCACTCCAACACCTCCTCGAAATCCTAAATCAAAACTCGGTCAATCTTCTACTCAATTGATGGAACTGGAAGCATCAGCTGCAGCTGAAGATCCAGCATTTGTCGAACCAGATCATATTCTTTTGAGAGATGTTTACCTTGCTTTGGAACAAGAGAGGGTAAATCTCATATCTCTTGTTAGAATCCTGCTGACGTGCTGTGTGTCGCAGGGTACTGGAGCAGGTGTCGGCTCAGGGAAGAAGGCAATTTACAGAAAGTATCTCAAAAGACCCAATCAAGCATCTTAGCTCCAATGTGTCGATAAGCTTTCTCTCAATCAATGTACAATGATAGTATTACACACCACACATAGACGGAACGCAATGTACAAGTAATGTGAAAATGTCCCTCTAACCATGTTTCCGCAAAAGATATTCTAATCAGACTCACTTGCTGAACCTTCGAAGCTTGAAGCAGGTTCTTCTCTGCTTTCTTCTTGTGCATCTTCATCGCTAATATCCAATTCAATGTAATTGGACTTTGGTTTGGCTGCTGCTGCTGTTCTAGCTGCTCGAGCTCCACGAGGAACGACCGGCGCATCATCAATTTCAATTTCATCATCCGACAAGACCTTCTTTGGTTTGCTGACTTTAGCTTTCGCTGGAGCTTTGACAGTTGTTGCTTTAGGTGCCGCTTTTGCTTTTGCTGTTTTGGAAGGTACAGTGAAAGCATCTTCTTCTGATTCATCGGAATCGACCACAACTTTCTGTTTCTTGGCTACTTTTGGTTTCAAGGCAGTAGGAGAAGCTCGTTTCTTGGTCGTCTTCTTTTCTACGGCAGGAGAAGTATCAAGCACGAGTTGAGAAATGTGTGGAGCTGAGGAAGGTGCAGCAGCAGGAGCCTTCTTTTTGACAGGCGTCTGAATGACAGGTCAACAAATGCAATCGATAACAAAACATAACACCGCACCTTCTTCTTCTTTGGAGCAGCTTCAAAGTCGCTATCCGCTTCTTCTTCATCACCAGAGAAAGCAGACTTCTTTTGTGCAGCCTTCTTTGGCGCCGGAGCTTTCCTAGCCTTGCCCTTTTGACCGGCAGAGGCAGTTTTGGCGGTTCCACGATGTAAGCGATCTTCTTCGAGTTGAGCGTCCCATTCAGTGATGAACTAATTTGGGAATGAGCAAAGTCGCCAACAAAGCGAAAGAACGACTTACAGCAGCGAGATCCTCCTGCCATAGTTGTTTGGTGGTCTTGGCTGATAGCTCATTGATTCTATTGAACTCGTCAGGGAACGATATTGCGAAGGCAAGGCTATAACTAACCTGCGTTCTTGATCGTCCCGGGAAGCCCTCAGAGCATCGACTTTCTCCTTAGTCAGAGATGACAAGGCCATTTGCAAACAGTAATCGAAGTCTTTTGGCACATATCAGCAAGCACAGCGTAAACGGAGAGAAGACCTGACCAGAATCCTTTGCCTTGACTGATCCACTCGCTTCGGGAACCTCTTCTTCGTCGCTTGCAGGTTCGCCAACTTCAGTTTCTTCAGCCTTTTTGGGTAGCTTAGGAATTGGTTTGTAGCCTTGCTTGCGCATTTCAGCCACGATATCAGCTTTCCGGCGTTTCTCGATGATGAGCTCTTTATCAATGATAGCAAGAACGAAGCGAGCTTGATTGGACAGCTTCTCAAGCTCTTGATTGAGTTCATGGATTTGATGGGCCTATCACAATGTTCAGCCAGAATTGTCATGATATGAGCAACAACTGACCTTTCGCTTGTGGTAAAACTCGAATCTGACATCATAAAAGTCTTCAAGAATTCCTTCCGGGGAAGAGTACTTCTTAATCTTGCCATCCACATCGAAACAGACCATATTAGTAGTTGCGATGCTAGTGCCGAGCTTGAAGACCTTGTCAACAGTTCCCTCTTTGACAGCCTTCTTGCCTTCACCAGACAAGACCAGAGTGAAGTCAACAGTAGTGTCTGTATGGTACTCTTTGTACTCCTGTATATAACAATCAGCAGGCGATCCTGCACCCACGACAAGCAACCTACCTTAATAAGAGCGGGAGCCTTCTCAGTTCCGACAAGCCAGCTTTCCAAGTGTTCCTTGTAGGTTTGGGTCCAAACACGGATAGGTAGCTCGCTGATCTTCATAGTATCGTCGTCGAGCATTTCCCAAATACCAGCACATCGATATCTGCCGTCATCTTTGGCGGCTTCAATGACACCCTGTGCATCCAACATTAGTACAGAAGCAACGGAAAAATGGGCCTGCTTGCTTCAAAGCCTCTGAACCAAGGTTGCATTGGAATGAGTTCTTCACCGTTCATTTTGCGAAGTAGGTTGTCTACAATATCGCGAGGATTGTAATTGGGAATGAAAGAACTCCAACCTGGCAGATGTTATCAGCAAAGCGCTGATTCTACTTAGGGATGAGACAAACCAGTTCCAATTCCATCAGATCCGTTGACTAGAATCATTGGTAGAATTGGCAAATACCAACTTGGTTCAATCGATTGACCGTCATCATGTAAGTAGTTGAGCAAAGCGTCGTCAGCTGGATGGAAAATGGTTCGTGTGATTTTCGAGATGTTGGTGAAAATGTAACGAGCCGAAGCAGCATCTTTACCACCAGCCAAACGAGTACCGAATTGACCATTAGGGTCAAGCACATTCAAGTTGTTGCTACCAACGTAGGCTTGCGCCAAACCGACAATGGTCATAACCAAACTTTGTTCTCCGTGATGGTAAGCTGAATGTTCAGCGACGTAACCAGAAAGCTGAGCGACTTTGATTTCTTTCTTGAGCTTGCGCTTGAAACAACCGAAGAGAACCTTTCTTTGACCAGGCTTGAAGCCATCAACCATAGATGGAATAGATCGGACGTTATCAGCCATGGAGAAGAGAATCAACTCCTTGTTGACAAAGTCTGAAATAGGGATGGAAGAGACATTGTGATCGAGGAAAGTTCCGGGCTGCAGCACAAGATTCAGTCAGGAGGACACGCTTTCAGAATCTGACTGACCTCATATCCTCTCAGCCATTCTTTACGCTCGTCGGCCTTCTTCTTGTTGAAAGCCATATCAATCAGCTGCTGATCTTCAGCTTTGAGTGGCTTGAAAGCGATACGATGAGATTTCATGTCCGAGAAGTACTTCTTGGCATCAGCAGCTGTACTTGTACCCAAACCCTGTCTCAAGATGTCAACATTGCTCTGTGTATTCACAGACTCGGCTTACCTTGTAATACTTCGGATCCCAACCGCGACCTTCGTCGTTTTCTTCCTTCCAAGTCTCGTATTCAGGTAAAGTGAAGAAGGACTTTTGCTTCTTGCCCTTGGTGACTTTGACAATAGGAGTAATGAATTCGACCAAGAAATCGTTGCATTTTAACAAAGAGGGATAGAAGCATTCAAAGAAGTTGATGATCAAGCCTTTGATATGAGATCCATCGTGATCCTTTTCACACAACATTATCAGATAGGCACACATAAAAGTAGAAAAGATTGAACTGACTTGATCAGTCATGATCATTAAATGACCATAACGTAAAGGAGTAGTATCTTCATAGACCTTCTTGTGTTGCAAACCCATAATTTGTTTGATCGCTTGAATTTCAGCATTATCCATCAAATTCTTCCCCGTGGCATCTCGAACATTGAGCAATTTTCCTCGCAAAGGAAAAACACCATAGTAATCTCTACCGACCACACCAATACCGGAAACGGCTAGAGCTTTAGCAGAGTCACCTTCTGTGAGAATCAAGGTGCATTTGTGACCTTCTTTGGTTCCTGCTTTGTTTGCGTCTTCGAGTTTAGCAATACCAGTGATTCTGTACGGTTATGGTGCAATTTCAGCATATGGAGATGCTGAATTGACCAGTAGCGTACCTGGACTTCTTTGAACCATCCGTCTTCTTGAGTACTTGATCTTGCTTGAATTTGGCAAAGTTGAGAACGTTTTCAACCACACCTGATTTGATAACCTTCTTTGTAAAGTCTTCAGTGATCTTGCACTTGGATCCAAACTTGGATTGAGCCAAAGTCATGTTCTCTTTAGTTTGGGAGTCGAAAGCAGGATTCTCAATCAAACAGTTGACGAAAACCCATAAATGGTTCTTGACTTGGAACGGTTTAACAGGAACAGCTTTGTTCTTCTTCTTGACTACTTCAATAATGTTTTCGACCAACTGTTTCGATACATGATCAACATGAGTTCCACCTTTGGTTGTTGCAATGTTATTGACGAAAGAGATTTGATTGAATTGACCTTCAGAAGGAGTAAACGCGATTTCCCAACGATCACCAAACTTCTCGTAGATGATAGGTGGTTTGCCAGTATCAGGTGCACCACTCATTTCTTGGGCTGCAGTAGCGTACATTTCGACATACTTCTTGAAACTGCCAACTTTAGTGCTAATGCTTGAACCGTTAAGATGAACTTTGACACCAGCTACACATCCGGCCACTGTCGCCAATGCATTAGCTTGGCGCAATGGTGTTTGTTTTGATGCAAAACTTACTATCGTAAACTCGCTTGATCATCAAAGCTTCCGTATCATCATCAATGCCATCCATGCCAAAGCGTTTGAAGTCAGGTTTGAAAGTGATCTTGGTGTATTCTTCGCCCTTCTTGTTATCAGTAATCTTGGGTTTACCCTTGACGCTCATGTTATCGGAAAAGACTTGTTTGTACTTCTGTAGAGTGTTCTTGTCTGCTGTTTCGACGACGAATTCGGTAGAATAGATATTAGCTAATTTAGCACCATAACCGTTTCGACCACCAGTGACCTGTTCAGCCGCAGTCAGACCATTGATCAAGGTGAAGCAATATGACGAACCTTCTTCTGCTCGTCATCGTAATTGGAGGAAGTGAGCAAATGACCAAAGATGAGTTCTGGAATCCAAATGCCTTCTTTCTTGTGAATTTCGACTGGAATACCTTTACCGTTGTTGTAGACTTCAATGACACCAGCTTCTCGATCAATCTTGACCTTGAACAGGTTCATCGAGGAGTCGTTTTGCTGTACAGTCCTATCAGCACAAATACATAATCGATCACGAAAAGAAACACAAACCTTGTTATCGGCAGCATTGACGAGAATTTCATCAAAGATCTTGTACAAACCAGGAACATAAGTGATGTTACGATGAGCCATTGATCCAGTAGCTTTATCAAAGATCCACATTGGTTGAGTTGTAGCTTCAATACTTCCGATATAAGTGTCGGGACGTTTAAGGACGTGTTCCAATTGAGAGAGCTGTTGATATAGCACTCAATACATGTAGCAGTGTGAGGTTGATTAGGATACTCGCCTTCTGATATTGATCACTCGCATCCTTGTTTCCGCTCGTTGCTGCAGCTTTGCCTTTGCCTTTAGCTTTCGGTCTCGCTTCTTCTTCCTCATCATCTTGATCAGAACCAGATCCATCACGTTCATCTAACGACATCTGATTCTCATCTCGTTCAGACAAGACCGTTTTCTTGCTTGCTGTCTTGGTCGTTTTAGCAGCTACTTTCTTGGTTGTCGCTGCTGCCTTAGGTTTAGGTGCTGCTTTAGCTTTCGGTGCTGCTGCTGCTTTAGTCTGGTGTACAGTGTGTGAGCTCTGATCCAGACAAACAAGTCATAACTTACTGTTTTCTTTGGTGCGGGTGCTTCTTCCTCGAATTCTGAAGCGCTGGCAGACTCAACGAGAAAGTCGTCCATTGACTCGTCGCTGCTCATCTTGCTGTCGAAAGGGAGAGAGAGAAGTTAGTTGGAAGACAAGCAAGGTGACGATAAACAATTCGCGCAAAGGTCAAGGTGGCGTTGTTGTTTTGAGTGTCATAATGCTTTGCTATTAGATGCTATGGTGTATATATGATTAGGTTACTATGACCACCAGCCATCTTCTTTCAACGAAGGCGCGACGCTTGATGCTCTTGACAAATTAGCTCGAACAGAACTTGCGCTTGAATTAGTTCGACGGACAGAAAGAGGACTGCGGTAGGCGGCTTCTGTATCTAGACCGTTGATATATTTGAGTGGTGTGGAAGTGCGAGCATTCATCAGATCCTTCTGCAATCGTTCATTCTCCTTTTGCATTGCGTCGAGCTGGGTCTGAAGAGAAGCAAGAGCTTCAGTATGCTTCGTGCTCTGTTCTGCTCGAGCCTTTTGAGTCTCAATCTACAATCTGCAATGAGCATTTGCATGTTCTCGCCAAAAGCTGGAGACTTACTTCTAGCTGTTGCGATCTTGCTTGCTCAGACTGCAAATCGGCTTTGAGCTGCTCCCTCTCAGAGTTCAGCACCTTGACTCCCTCTTGGTGTGCAGCAGCAGATCGCTCCATCAGCGCTGCATGGTCTTGGACAGCTCGTTCATGCATCATTTGATCTTTCCTCGCTTTCGCTTGAATATCGGCAATCTGATGCCGCAACGTATCTCTTTTTTCACTAATCCTATCGAATTTCTCTCTTTCAGTGTCCATAATGGAATGCAGGTGATTGATTTGTTTAGACCAGCTGTAAATGCATTCAGCTTAGTCCGACATCCGAAGCAGAATTCCAGCTTACCTTTCATTATTCTGTTCTAACGCGCGAGCCATATCGCTGAGCTTCCCCTCGGTAGTCTGAGCTTGCACGAGCAACTTCTCTTGCGTTGAAGCGTATTTACTCGACAATGCGAGACATTCAGCTGTCAGAGCTTGCAATTCACTAGCTTGTTTCGAGGTCTTCTCATCTGCTGCTTTCAATCGTTCCAGAAGAAGAGATCTCGAAGTATGCGATTCTTCAAGCAACGCAGCGGAAGTTTCGTCGAGACCAATCTGCACTTGCGATGAACTTTCAGTGACGAGCGAACGGAGAGTATCGAGATCAGAAGTGAGCTTCTCATTGAGGAGAGACTGATCTTCATGCAATTTCGACGAATAGAGGCTAAGGAGCTGAGTGATTTCATGGCGCAACTTGTCGCTTGCTTCTCGTTGCGCTATTTGAGATTTAGCAGACTGATCTTGCATTAAGGACATATGCTCTATCCATCGAGAATCGGTGAAGAATTGCTTAGTTATGTTTTGAGTTTGCTCAGCCAGTGATGGCGACTCGCGTTCATTGGACTTGGCAGTGACCTTCTTCAATTCATGTATAATCGGTTGCAAGGATAGATCCATTCGAGCAGAAAGCATTTCCGGAATAGCTTGTAGATCAGGATTGGGTAGAGAATGTTGTTCCGCCCAATGTTGCATCTTGTCTTCCACACGCGAAAGCAGATCATCCAGTAAGGCATCTCTTTTCAAAGTATCCATATCAGCAGTAAGGTTGAAGCAGCCCGTCAAATCGTCCTGCAAGTCCTTGAGCTTCCCATCAAGCAAGTTAGAAAGTAATTGCCAAGTAGTGACTTCTGAGTCGCTTTCATCTTCGTCGGACCTTTCTTCTTCTTCCTCCTCCTCGTCAAATTCAGAGTTTGTGAATCCGTTTGAGGCAGCAGAAAGAAGTCGAGTCTTCTTGAACTTAGAGGAAATCAAAATGGCTCGACTTCCTCGACGCGGTATCCTAGGCAGAGCGATGCTCTCAAGAGAAAGACCTCCATTCTCTTTATCTGACATTTCCTCATCGTCTTCCTGCGAAAGAGGCTCAGTAGGGGGGAATTTGAAGTTCCGCCAATGAGGTTTGATAGGGTTATTACTTTCTTCCGCTGTTGATCGGACGTCCGACTCGTTATCTTCATCTTGAGGTTGATATTTCTGTCCAGGTGGTAGCATTTCCATCTGTGCTAAAATTTCTTCCTCGTCTTGATAACTTTCACTTTCCGATGGATTTGTTTCCATTTCATCCTCGTCTTCCCCATCATCTTCTTCTACCTCCTCTTCTCTGGATATTGAGATGCCCAATCCAAATTCAAGTTCCTCTCTCGATAGATCGGCGGCTTTTCTAGGTGATTCTTCCACTACAACGGTAGGAGCGGGAGCACCAGGAGTGAAAGCTGCTGCATTCGGGTTGAAATTAGGCTTAAGCTTGAATACAGGTGCAGAAGGGTTCAAGCTTGGTAGGAAATTAGTATTTCTAGAAGACAGCGGAGACGAAGGTTGACTCGTATATAGGAAAGCTTCTTCTGGTGAAGAAAGCTGCGACACATCCACCAAGGCGTCCAGCTTGAATCTCAGCAGATCAGCAGGTATCTACAGCACTGTCAGCAATGACGGCAGCAGAAGACGGGAGGCCGACCTGTTCTTCCTTCGACGCGATTCTTGTGTCCCAAAGCTCTTCGAGTAGGTCAAGCCAGCCCATCTGACCCGGAAGATATATTTCGATCTATAAACCTCATCAGCAACGTCTGTAGAGACTAGCTTTTTGTGCTTACAGTATTCGGTAGTCTGCCAACTTTGTGAGCTTCTTCGCGAAAACTATGTCAAATCAACTTACTCGTTGCGCGCAATCTCATCTTCATGCATCTCTCTAGACAGGACTTCCAGTCCTTGACTCAAGATGACCCAAATCGGCCAATCGTCCTTATCAAGCGCTTCTCTTCTCAAGAACGACTTCTCATCACTCATCTTGATCTTGATCTTTGGCTTGATTGGTAATCCTATCGGTGTATAGTTGGCATTAGCTGGAGTAACAGATCCAGTAGACGAAAGAGCTGGACTTTTCGGCACAGAACTCAGAGGGGATTCACTCCTTGCTAGACTTGATGTTGGTGGTGACAGAAATGAGGATTGATGTATAGGTGGATTGCGCGGATGGAAAATAGGTGGAGACCATGGTTGTTGAGCAGGTATATTGGGTCGAGGAGAATGTGGATATTGATATGCTTGATTCGCGTTGTAAAGCGGTGGAGTCTGTATGGATGGACGAGCATTCTGTTGACTAGGTTTCAGCAGAGCAAATCCTCCGCTGTACTTGAAGGCAGGAGCACCGCGAGGCCGAGTATGAGTTGGTGTATATGATGGAGAGATAGCTGAGCCCTGTAAAGGCAAAGGTAGGGGATAATGAATAGGGTACTGATGCTGCTGCTGCTGGTAAGGCGGAGCAGCTGGCACGAGGAGAGGTGTAGAAAATGGAAATTGCCCTTGCATGGCTTGAATGAGCGGGAATTAAGGCAGAGCCAAGGATATAGAGAAGTGGTATACAGCCAGTAGCGTATAGCTAAATATGAAGTGGCAGGAGTATCCGCATCCGAGATAGCAAACGGAACAAAGTCAGCATTTCAATGGCAGAATGTGAATCGAAGGTCAAAGCGCAGATTCGGTAGCACCCCGAGTCGGTCGAAAAGCAGCAAAGGAGAAAGCTGCTATTCTTCGAGGCAATATGAAGTCAACACGGTCATTTGAAGACAGCAAACGAATGTCATGCAAGTTTGAAGTTTGATTTTATGAAGTACACGAGATGCTGGTCACACAAAAGACTGCTCCTGCTTCCTTCCCTTTTTGGTATAATACGACTATGCTTTGTTGAACGAAGACTGTGTTCAAGTCAGTACTCTTCGTGAGCCTACTAAGGCATGAAATCAACTCGAGCTCACCTTCAAAGGTCTTGCTTTACACAGCACCAGTACCGTATGGGACAGAAGCCTGGTCGGTATCTTCATAAGACTTTTTGTCGCCGGAGCGATCGAAATCGGTATGAGTCCTGGGCAAGTCACTGACATGTTAGCAGAAATACTGAATGGGAAGAACAATCTTACATGGTTTGGACGGAGATTCCTTGCATTCGAATATTGTCAGTAGAAGCGTCAGGCTTCTTGGTGAAACGAGAGTTCAAAGTTGCGCTGATACCACTGCCTTGAGGATTGGTGAGAGTCTTACGGTAGTTCAAGTTCATAAACTGCAAGACAGTGAGCGGTGTTTACAGAGAGTTTCCTTTGCTACCTACGAAAGAGAGCGAGTAGAGACGTCCACTGTGACAAAAAATCGTTTAGAGTTCATACTTAGACAGTCGAAAGACGACGAACAGCCAAAGGTTAAGACCAGTTGGAAGTTGACTAGTGGGCTGTAGGAATGATCAGACAGAATGCTCCCGATGATGTCAAGACACTCACCCAGCCTTTGTATCTGATAAAGGGGAAACAGCATGAGAGACATTGCCGGTATTGAACGAAAACACCTACGAAACGAAAACTGCAATGGCGAAGAAGGCAGTGACTGTACCAGTTGGGATAGCTGAGTAAATAAGACGTTTGATGTTGGACTGAGTTTGGCTGAAGTGTGATTTCATCGA
The DNA here is from genome assembly GCA_039545335.1 of Kondoa subrosea. Taxonomy (NCBI): domain Eukaryota; kingdom Fungi; phylum Basidiomycota; class Agaricostilbomycetes; order Agaricostilbales; family Kondoaceae; genus Kondoa; species Kondoa subrosea. The sequence continues at coordinate 2,048,778 of BCIN01000002.1, read as the reverse complement.
GATCAAGTAGAAGATGAGAGCGCCAGAAATGAGAACATCGGCAACAGCTGCAAATTCCGCTGTCAGCATTTTTGGAAAGTGAGAGTATTTGATGATGTACCAGACGAAACCCTGGACATCGAGTGTTGAGCATGAGCAAGCACCAGCAGAAGTCGTTGCTTACATCCATAGAGTGACCACGCTTTTGTCCGGGTCAGAGATGGAATGATAGCGATAAAGCTCAGCTTACGTGTTGACCTGATTACGGCCAGCTAGAGTCTTTGCAGATGTAGCCAAAGCGACAGTGGTAGCGCTGTATAAAGCTTCAGGACAGTGATGGAACAAGCAGTGTGTACACACATAGCTCCAGACACCGAAACGAGAGCAACGGCTTCGAGAAATGCTGCGACGAACCAGTTCTTGGAAACAACGAGAACTCGGTAGATCAAGAAGGTTTGAACGAAGAGAGTAGCTGTACAGTGTGTCAATCTGCAAGTGAGGCCTGGGAAAGCTGTGAGACATACTGGCAGCATTGCTGGATGTGTAAACCAAGAACTGTTACTATCATTAGGATGATGAAGACAGGAAAGATGATAAACGTACAGGAGGCGTAGAGACGAGCGACCTAGAGTAAGCTTTAACAAGCGAATAGTCAAGTGGAACTTATCATTGACCCTAAATGCAAGATACCAGTAAGAACAGGCCCTGTGAGGAGAAAATTGCACTCACAGTCAGGTATGTATAGTCACTGTACGTCTATCAGCAAGGTAGAGGAACCAAAAGGCACAAGTCTCACCCAAAGTGCGTTACAGCATAAAGATACTCGATAGCGCTTGCATTCATGATGGAAAGGCAATCAAGAGTGAAGATAGCCACGACTGCTAGCTTGATGACTTTTTGATCTGTCTTGAAACTTGGAGCATATTGGAACAGCTGAGTGACGATGATTCCGACTACATGAAGTCTGAGCAGGCGACTGAAAGGCGAAAGCATGCGTACAAAGGAACCAATCAATCCACTAGAGAAGAGGTGAAAATAGGACCTGCAGAGATCAGGTAATGACCTACCGTAGCCCAAAGTGGCGGCCCGGCGACTCTGCATGCAGACGTCTTCAATATCTGAGCTGCTGCGTCTCATAAAGCGAGCTCACAAGTCTAGATTCAAGCCTGGGTTGGTGTAAAGAGGGCCAGCAGGTGCAGACATTATTGTTGGTGGTGCGCGAAATAGAAAGTTACAGGAAAGGGGAGCTCAAGGAGAAGGATGCAAACGGTTTTGAAGAAGAGAAGGAGAATTCACCAAAGGGAGCCAAAGGTCATGATCCGGCTGAGCCGTTCAATAAATCTTTTCAGGCTAGAATGCGACGACGTAATCTATTGCAAGACTATTAAGCAATATATGGGGCTCTAGGGGTTTTCTGAGGCGCAATCGAATGCGGTCACTGCAGATGAGCCGTAGGACACAAACAACGCGTCGTAGACTGGGAAAAGACCACAATAATTCCAGAACGAAAAGCAGCCTGCGTAATGTAGCAAAATTGGTTCAGATGGAAGAATGCCTAGCAGAGGATCGTTGGACAGCCGTACACACTGCACAGTGAGGAAGCGCAGTGGAAAAGCGACAGTACTGGTTCATAATCGATGCAGATAACAAGATGCGCTTTGACCATCCGCTTCCGAATCTAGATTGCAAATTAGATTGCGAATTACTGTACCGGATGAGGTGCTCTCGACGTCTACAGGGGGTTTGCGTGAAGACGTGGCTAACTTGGGATAAGGGGTCTCTCTAAGTTAATTGCCAGTACACTGCTACAGACTTGTTTCTGTCGACGATGTACCTGAGTTTAGACAGGCTGGATGGTGCCATTGACACTCATGCTTATTCAGCCATATGAGGCTATACCTTTTGCTGCTTGGAAGTGCTTCATAGCGCCATGTTTTGGCCGGTCTTCCGTTTCTTTCTATCACTAATCTTTCTTTTGCTTCTTGTTTTACGTGGACTATAGACTCTCTTTCCTCTCTGTTATCGTTTCCTGATCTCAATCACCCACACTCATTTCAAAAATGCTTTCTGCACTGATTCCCCTTGCTTTTGTACCCGTTATACTGGCCCAAGCGGTTCCGCAAACATGCTCTGGTCAACCTATACCTGAAGCGCAAGCGATCTCTTCAGACTTTCCTCCCTTGATGTGAGGTTCTTTCCTCAACTTCAACAACTCCTCTAATACGGGAGCAGACCTGGCCAAATCGCACAAATTCTGCCCACCGATAATGCTGCTCGAGCTATGTATAACAGCATCATCTCAAGCAACTCTCCTTATGTAGCAGTTCCTCAGCGAGCGAAAGATGCTGCCGGAAATCCAGCTCTTGGCACCTATGATTGGCACACTGATAGCGATTGCTGGGTTAGTTAAACATCTCATTTGCGTTCGCATATTCACTCCTCTTGTACAGTGGTCATTCACCCAATGCACCGTCCCAAAGGCAGGTGATTTGCCGTCGGACATCGCGGCTTGCAATACTGCTTCCACATGGGTGAGTGTTTTAGTTCAGAAAGTTGGGTCATATACTTATCCGACACACAGGGCCTTTCGATTGATGATGGACGTAAGCAGGTGCTTTGTATTCCACTAATCAACCGCTCAGCATAATATGCAGCAACTTGCGCTCATACGCCAACTTATGATCTGCTCAAGCAACGAAATCAACTCGCTTCGCTGTATTACATCGGTGTCAATGTCATGTCTCACCCAGAGGTAAGCAGTTTAATGGAAATGACCCGAAACTTGTCTGAGTATTGTCAAAAGGCTGCTCTTTCCGGATATACAGCAGGCCATGAAGTTTGTGCACATTCATGGTCTCACAGCGCAATGACGACTCTCACAAACGAGCAAGTCTTCGCTGAGATGTATTACACCAAACAAGCAATCAAAGCTGCTACCGGTGTTTCAACACGCTGCTTCCGACCTGTTAGTCAATCCATTATAGGTCTGACTCGTTGATTATCGTCTCAATAGCCATACGGGGATGTCGATTCCCGCATTCGCTACTTTGCGCATGCTTTGGACATGAGAATTCATCGTATGTCTCGGTGATGGAGTAATCCGCTTTTCTGAGCTTTCCCCACAGTATGGAACCAAGATACAGACGACTTCCGAGTGCTCCAACTTGGTCAAGCTCAAGTTATTGGCAACTATGATCGTATTATCGGACATGCTCACGATTCGACAGGTATCATCGTCCTGTATGTCACGCATCTTTTACAAGCATAGCAGCTTCAGACTGATTGCTTCGTAACAGAAACCATGAAACCAATGACGCTGGTACGTACTTTATACCTTTGCCGCTTTGATGTCAACTAATTCATGCTCGATAGTGGTCTCGCTATTCACCCAGCAATTTCCCAAAGTTTGGGCTGCTTTCGAGCACGTAACACCAGTCTCGACGTGCGCCAACGTTTCCCGAATCTACGCAGAATCCGAAGTGAGTTTTCTTGCTTTCGTTCTCTTATTGCATCTGACTTTGGTTCGATAGACTCCCGATTTCCCTAGCTTCTCTGAATACGCTAGTGGTGATAGACCAGATGTCTGGGCAAGCACACCATTCTCGGGCGACGATGTGGAATATGTCAATGAAGATGATTCAGATGATGAAGAAAGCTCATCGGCCTTGGCTTCGATAGTATCTTCCTCTCCTATCGCTTCAGCTCCCTCTTCTGTATCAGCTCCTTCGTCTGTCTCCACAGCTGCGTTAAATGGCACAGTAACACTTGCTCAGCCCAGCAAAGCAGCCTACCAAAATAGCAACCAAGACTCAAGCTCCGGTATGGTCACTGCTCCGTTATCCTTCCTAGCTGCTGTAGCTCTAGTGGTCTTCTGGCAGTAATACGAAGGAGGAATTCAGACGAAGGCAGATGCAGGCAGATGCAAGGACAATTTCAGTATAACGAAAATTCAGACCGGTCTAATAGACTTATAAAAACAACATGCAATAAGCCACAGCAATTACACAAAGCATATGTAGAACGACAAATATAGAAAATAATAGTCTGAAAAGGGAAAATGCTATACAAAGTTGGAAAGTACCAAATCACAGGTTATAGAGTTTCAGCAGCTGACCAAAGACTCGTCTTGAGTTGCAACAGTTGATCACGAGTCTCTTGAACTTTCTTAACCATTGTAGTAATCTCATTCTTGCTTCGAATGTTTTGACGCTCTTCAGCCGATAAAGTTCCACCTTGGATCAACACTTGAATCAACCTCCTCTGCTCAATCAACTCATCCCTCATCGGTCCGTAAGTAAGATAAATGTTTGAGAACTGCTGTCGACAAGTGCGATATTGCGCAATTGAAGTGATGGAACTACTTGACGCCATAACTTCGTCATCGTCTTCTCCTATCGCATCTTCGTCCTCCGCTTCTGAAGAAGTGTACCAATGTTTGCTTTTCTGCTGTTCATCCTTCACTTCAACATCTTTCATTTTCACATCTTGAACCTTTTTAATTGACGTTTCGGTTGTTGTTTGAGGTGTAGCAGACCTGCTGCTATTGTTGCTCTTTGAATTGGGAGAAGAAGTAACGGGTCTGATCAATCGAGAACCACCAGAAGTTCTTCCATTAGCTTTGGGAGCCGTTCGTTTCGCAGGCGGCGGAGAAACATCTTTATCCGCAGCAGTTGAATTTTTCCCTCCATTGGAAATTTCTCTTTTCCTTTTCAAAGCTGGGGAATTTGATGCAGTAGATGGTTCGACACTGGATGATTTTGCTGGTTTTGCTGGTGAAATAACACTTCGAGCTGGGACTTCGCGAACTTTGGGACGAGTCAGATCTACTTTGTTGTTATTTGGAATAGTATTGATGCCTAGACCATTTGCTGCAGCTGCGTAATATTCTTTGGAAGGAGGAGAATCGGCAGAGGAGACAGAAGTATCAGGTGAATGAGAAAAGGTTAAGGAGGCTGTTTCACCATTCGAAGAGGAGGAGGAATTATCTTTCTTGCTCATTGGTTGATCTAGACCAGCTTCCGAACCAGGAATCATCTCTTCCACATCGAAAGTGAACGAATGTGATAAATGAGATGGCGAAAGTTGACCAGAGTTCCGATTGCTACCAGATGTCTTGAGATCTTTCCGTCTGTTTGTTTCTGTTGCGACCAAGAGGTTTGATCTTCTCGCTTTGGCCGAATCGTTTGCAGGAGAAACGCTTCGACGACCGTTGGGAGATGAACCGCGTGCACCCGCAGGCGGCCTGAGAGATGTAGATGGTTCTTGTGTACTTTTCAATCAGCTCTATGTCCCATGAGCAGTGAAGTGAAGCATAGCATACTGTTGTCATAATTCAACTGTATTGATCGCCTTTCATCTCGAGCGGACACAGCTGCTTCGTTTCGTTCTCGGACTCGACTGCTCATCTCTGCGCCGAGGGTGTGCTGCATGATGAGCTTGTGTGATAGTTTGCCCACTGTACGCAAGCTTTTAGTCGATCCATCCTGAGTTGACTTGGCATAAATTTCATGTTGCTGAGTTTCAGTAGAGCTGCTAAGTTGGTGTACAGTATCCCCAATAGTCAGTGTCTGTATTGAGATACAACATTATTCAGTTATAAGCATCGAACAAAGGGCTTGAGAGAGATGCAAGCGTTGTTATGTGAAGGGTGGTGCCTTACATGAGTTGTATCGTCTGAATCATAGACAATCTCTTGAGCCCTGCCTTTGCCTTTGCCTCCACTGAGTATAGCATTCAGGGCTTCTTCCGAGAGTCGAATATGAATAGCTCGAGGTATAGATGAGCCGCTTGCAGTTGAAGGCGCTAGCTGGTAATCTCCGTGCAGACAGTTGCTGCCGGCCATTCTGGTTCTCGTTTAGCTGGATCTGAGTAGGTCGCGCTTTGTAGAAAGCGATTGTTCAAATGATCCGATTGTTCGATTTCTCTGCTTCGTTTCGGGATTGGACTTGCACTGCTTGAACTGAACAGGCAGTGCAGGCTGGGTCGAATGGTAGTCGCTCGGTATAAATGTGACAGGCAAGGTACAGTTCAAGTCAAAAATCGCGGAGGGACAAAGGAAAGCCATGACAACAATACTCTCGGAACCAGCCTTAAAGTTTCGCTGCTACCCAACTCTCTTCCTGTTCACTTTGCTTTCTTGGTAGCAGCTGGCTTCTTAGCTTTCGCCGCGCCTTTGACAGGCTTCTTCTTGAGCAGTTTGTCACCTTTGATCTCGTCTTCTTCAACTTTAACTGCGTCTTCATCCTCTCTGCGTTCGCGCGTCAGTTTTGAACATCCACAAAGTATAGAGTAAAAGAGACGTACACATCAGCTTCGTCAGGTTCGGCTTCAATAACATCCTCTAAATCTGGTTGCTCCGTTTTAGGCATCTTTTTAGAAACTTTGCCTCCGATATCAGAAGCTTTGTGGAATGGAATTGGATGTCTTCCTTTGTTGAACCTGCGTTCGCAACGATGCCTCAGCTCACAGATTCGTTGAAAAGTGTAAATCTTGACCCACGTTCGGGTAAAAGCAGATTTCGTAGCTGCCGCAACTCCATGCAACAAAGTCTCACCATCAAACTCATCACCAACACCCAATTCCATAATCGTGTCGAACTCGTCTTTGGTAAGGTAATAATCATCCATAAGACTAATGACTTCTTCAATTCCATCTGCGCCGGAAGCTCGAAGTGGTGCGCTGAGCTGTTGCATAAGGATAGGAAGATAGGTTTGTCTGATTTCGGATCGATCGCCAGAGACGTTCAACCGCATGCGAATCTGGATTTCTCCCAAAGCGTTCTTCAAGCGGTTAGTTGTCGAATTCTTGCCAAGCCAGCTAGTACCAATCATCAGTTCACCCAAGAAAAGAGTAGACACAGCAACGTACCCTGGGAATGCACGAGAGGACGCTCCGCTAGAGAAACCGCCAGGGCCTTTGCCATAAGATCCCGGTCCAAAGCAGTAATAAGCAGGTCGAACAGTAGAAGCGATACCGTGAGCTGGCAATAGACTCCAATGTTGTTGTGATCTGCTGCACCGTTAGCTTCTCCTCGCTCACAGAGACTTCCTGTAGACTTACCCATGAATCATTGTGTCCATAATATCGCCATCAGAAATCGATTCAGCAGCTTTTTGAGCCAATTCAATTCTCTTGAACTCTCCATCGCGTCCATGTAGACCTTGCGCTCGACTGAAATTGTACTTCAAATAATTTTCTTGCACAAACAACGGCATAATGGAGAAATCTTGGAAATAGAGTTCAAGCTTTTCGCCTAACTTGACTTTACTTGTAGAAGAGAACATGTAAGGTCCGAAAAGCTTGTCTTGGATGTTGAAAGGGTTTTGAACTTGATTCTTTGCGCTCGCATCGACCCTGAAAAAGTGCATCAGAAGCCGAGGGATGCGCGGAAAGAAAGAAGCGTACAGCTCTTTGCCTTTGTCAAAGTCCATGGCACCTTTAGCGCCCAGAGAGTAAGTCGACATCATGTTGATGATCGAGCGAATGTCAGATTGGGCGCCGTTGATAAGTTGTTCAATGACAGGACCTGAGATCTGAATGCCCTCTCTGCCGAAGACCGTCAGCAGGCGCTCAGAAGGCCCGAGAAAGCTTACCTGTAAGCAATGGACATCATTCGCGATTTAATCATGTTCGCTTCAGGTCTGTACGCCAATTCCAAGATCGTCAGCAAAATAGCAACGCAAAAGAGCCGCGAGATATACCTCTTGAAAGGCAGAGAATAGGTAGTGTTCTGTAACGGTTTCATCTTTTGCGATTTCGAATCATTCGCGATGCAAATGATAGGGATCTTGGTCTTCTTGATGAGGACGTTCAGAGCTCCGACACCACCACGATCGCCTCCTGACATTCCATCAACTTCATCCATGATCAAGACTGCTCGATCGCCTGCATCGGGTTGTCCTTCGAACTGTTTCTTTGACTGCAGGCGGGAAAACATCAGACGTCGTAAACGATAGTGGAAGATAGAAAGTCTTACTCCAGTACCGAGAAAGCCATCCAAGGAAGTGTTGTCGATAGCAGACTTGAAACCCAATTCGAGCAGTTTCTTACTTCGGGTATCACTAGCGTTCAATTCAATGATCGTATAGCCAGCCAAACGAGCCACAAGATGAGCAGAAGTAGTTTTACCGATTCCTGGTGGACCAGAAATGAGCATTGCTCGAGAAGTGCCCGTCGAATCTGGTCCTAGTTTCTTGAAATTGGACTTGACCATTTTTGGCCTGTCATAATGTGAGCTGGATTCCCCCAATAGGTTAAAATGAAAGTCACCAAGCTTCGAGCCATCTTTGTAGTTTCTCAAGCAGTCCTTTGTTGCCGCAAACATCTTTGAGCGATTTCGGTGCATACTTGACTGTCCACAATTGGTTCATGTTGGCTTTCCTAATAGCAGAGTATCTCAATGCACATATTCCTGCACAGTGTCAGATTAGACGTACTCGTCACCTTTCTTTGGACCCATAGCTTTAGCTTGCTCTTTGATGACTTTTTCTTCTTTCTTCTTCTTCTCGATAGTCTTGTCATCCACTTCGTCAGGAGATCTGTTTGCGACCAATTAGAAACAATCCGTTGATAAGGCTGCATGACCGACCGAGTAAGGATCAAGTTGAAGAACTCTTCTTCGTTCAGCTTGACTGGGCCTTTCAGTGTTTCTAATTTCTTCAACTTCGAAGCACCCGCATTTTCGCCAATGACTACATAGTTGGTCTTGCCAGAAGGAGCGGTAGTTGTACGTCTATAATGTCGCAATTCAGCCAGAAGAAGCTGAAGCAAGAAGAACCACTGACCCGCCGTGCTTCTTTACTAATTGTGTAGCATCATCTCGATCACAAGACTTGAGCTCTCCAGTGAAGACACTACGGTTTGTCCGATCAGTCTTTCGAAGCATAACAGGCTGCGAAGACGAACAATGCCAGACCAGCTAGACAGTCAGGAGCACCTTCAGGAATTTGAAACTTGGCTGCGGATAGTCTTTAGCCAGACGACAGTTGTACATAGATCTGATTACATACTTGGATCAAATTCATCGCGCTTGACGAGCGATCCGCTGAGCTTAGGCTTCTTCTCTTCAGGAGCTTGATCAAGCAGATCATCCTCGTCCTCGTTCTTGACACGCTTGCTGCTTGTACTAGCCTTCTTGCTCGAAGCAGTACTCGATTTCTTGGTCGCAGCTGCTTTCTTTTTGGGTTTCACGTCCTCTTCTTCATCAGGCACAACAAAATCGTCCATGTCCTCTTCTTTCTTTGCTTTCTTGGCTGCAGGCTTTGATTTCGAGGTTGAAGCTTTCGGCGCTTTCACTGCAGGTTTGGCATCCACGAATTCGATCCCATCCTCTGAATCAGAGTCCATGACTTTTGCTTTGCGTTTTGGGGACATGGCGGCAGTGGAAGAGATTCAGCGCCAGGGGAATTGGTCAAGGGTTAACCTGACATGACGAATCAAAATACACAAGCGCATGAAGTGAGCAAGGAGGCGTCGCTTGCCTGATATCGCGGCTAAGAGTGTGTGCTCTGCCACATGCAGTCCATCCCTGCAGTTGTGCTTGTCTCGGTTTCTTCTATCAACTGCCAAAAATCATGCTTAGACAAAATCTCGCGTTCCTCTACAATTAGAGTGTATGTGGCACGAGTACAGATGCTGTAGTGATCTTCTTCTATGATTCTTTCCAGTTCTCCTTATTTCAACCCTACCGAACTTGACACTGTTGTCCTCTTTTCTCGCTGTTTGTCTGTTGCTGTGAGCGCCTCGGTCGAGCCTGTATCTTCGTCCTATCGTTTCGATGTTTCTTGTATACTGTTTGCATACGCCCTAGAGGCTAGCGTGCTCCTGGTCAACAGAATCCCTTGGTGCTCTGGGGATGGATCTAGAACAGGCCGAATGTTTGTGGAGCAACCTCCCTATATATTGATGTGTCATTCTATGGTTCTTCTGCGCCATATTTGTGCTAAGTAGCCAAACAAGGGTCAGTCATTACCACGAAGTAGGTTATCATCTTATCTCGTGATCGAGCTTATCAACCGGCCATGCAGATCGCCTGCTGGGTCGACTCAAGACATCTTTAAGGATGTGCGGTGCCCGAGGGAATACGGGGTGTCCGAGGCGTCATCAGTCTCAGTAAGATCTGCTTCGCCTGATCTTCAATTCTCGTATTTTGGATGCAGAACAATCACGCTCGGAATGACTGTTCGCTACAACAAAAGCTTTCCAGATCCTTCACTGAAGATCAACAGGACTTGTCAACGGACAAGAGGTATCAAGCTCCCGCTGTGGAGAATGAGCCAATGGAGGAATAGACTCGAAAAGAATTTCGCTAACTCGGATCATTGTATAGCTTGGGGACGCTCTTTGCGTTGTAACACTACGATTGGAAGTCTATTAAGTTGTAGGAGCCTCACAGTCGCCACCGCTGTCTGCCCAAGATTGTAGATTTTAATTCAACTTGTCCAGCTACCACCAAGCATGAGTTCTAAAATAACCGTGTAAGTACTGTAGACCTAACAGAGAGCTTGCCTTACCCTATTGCTTCAGCTCTCAGGCTTATCAAAGCTATTTCGAAGCCGCAAAGTGAGCTCGAGCGATTCCATTTTCAGTTGTTTGTCTACGGAATCTCACCCTTGCTTTGCTTCGGGCAGCAATCTCATCTCTGTCCTACAGCAGAACGTGATGAGAGGTGATCACAGCTCTCAACTCCTGCTCGATACCATTCCTCGTCCTATTGATCCACGTCTTTTGACTCTCGCTTCTGAGCCTTTCGAGTCTCCTGGCGTATACTTCCATTCACATGAGATCGATCAGATCCTAAAGGAAGCTTCCGATGTCCTTCCTTTGTTGGAGACTGGCGAATCTTCTGTTGATGCTCAGTTTCTGCACATGCCTTTTACGGAGGAGGAGATCAAGCATGACTACTTGACCTCCTTTGATCAAAGTTTCTCACTTCAACCTGCCAATTACAAGTATGATGATACCAATCCTCCCGATGCATCTGCTCTAAGCAATAATCAGCCTACTTTGCCAGCACATGTAACAAGCGGTAATGATCAGAACCCTTTTATTGCTCCTCTATCACAAGGTTTATCTCCATCGTCTATATATGCTACGTCCAGTTCCAAAATTGAAGCTAAGGAAAAGAAGAAATACAAAAGGTGCTATGTCAACAAAATCAAGGACGACTTGATCTTGGAGTTGATCCATCATCTGCGTACTACCGACTTGCATATCATTAGTAAGGCTGTCGCCAAGCGCCTCGATTATGATCCTCAGCATTCGAAACTCAAGGTATGTTGTGTCGAAACTTTCTTGCACGTAATCTGGTAGCTGATCAAAACTGCAGCAACGCATCAAAGAGGTACTGACCAAAGTCGATATCGTTCAAAGCTCTGAATTGGCCAGTACTCTTGCTTTCGCTCCAAACACTTCAATTATTGCCGGTGATCAGCAAGCTTTACCAGTCTTTGCTTCGACTTCGGGACAACAGTCTCTCAATGGCTGCAACAACTCTGCTAGCGCTTTCACTATGCAATCTCAACAACAACAAGAGCTCTTTGTCGGCGTCAAACAGGAAGAACACCTTTCTTCCGAGCTTGATCGCTACATTTTCGGAAATGATCATGCTATCAATTTTTCTAGCATGCAAATACCTTTCTTTGGGCAGGAAGCTGCACCTGCTCAAATCACTTCTTTCAATCCAATGCTGTCCCCAACTTCGGCTTGGCTTGATGCTAATGGTTTCTCACCTCGCGCTGGTCAGCTTCATGATCAGGCTTATCCATCTGGTCCACACTTTGGTTGGCAAGAAGTTCCATTGAAAAGCAACCTCATTAGCCCTGGTAGATCAAACACAAGCATCCAAACTGGCGAACATGAATCTGCTCATCAAGCTCATCTTAGTACATTTTCTGCTTTAGGACACAGCAACATTGAGGATCAAGATTACATGCCGAGCAACGAAGGAAAGAAGACGAAAGAGAGTGGAGATCGCAAGAAGATTGAAGGGCGCTACAAGAATAGAAAAAATAAGGAAAAGTGGGATTTACTCGGCGGCAGGACGACTAAATGTTTGGTTGTGATGGAAGACGGCAAGGTTTGCGGCAAGATCGTTCCCGGGGGCAACGTAAGACAGTCCTCTCGTGCCTACACAGCAGCTTATTCCTTATGCTGGACACAGAGTGCCAGACACTACAAAACACACTTCGTCCGATAGATCTGTCCACGAAAACATCCTTTGTCAAGTCAGTCGTACTTCTTGCGCAATGATGCAAGCTGATCGCTCTCAGACAGTAAAACCGCACATTCGAAACTACGGCAAGCAGTTATGTAACAGCTTCGTGGTATAGAGGTTCACATTGTAGCGGCGGCGCGCAGTGTGCAAGCTAATACATTGAAAATGCTCTGTACTATGACTCTCTTGCGACAACCGATCGGTCCTTTCTGGCAGAGGCTGCCTTATGAAAATTAGATTAGCATTACAGAAGTGGTATACTATGATTATAACTAGCACAACGAGGTAATACAACACGAATGACTGAATAAAACTGAACTTTCTCACTTTGCAGTCCCTCTTCTTTCTTTCCATCTCCTCATTTCTTCAATCGCATCTCTTTCATCTTGATCTTCTTGCTCGCGCGCGTCTGTCTCTTCGTCAGCAGCCAGTTCTTCAAAGTGTCCTTCTTGCTGAGCTTTAGCTAACGGATTTTCTACATTCATGACACCCGTTTTGGCCAATCGATCAAACAGAACAAAGAGTCTTTCAGCTTCTGCATTCTTTTGATCTTCAGTCATCGGCTCATCATCTCCTGAGAATCGCATCGGTCTTTCGTATGCTCCAGTCATAGGATTGACAGGTTGAGAATGAGAGTATTTGTTAGTACTGCTACTTCCGTTTGATTTGCTTTCTCCTGGGGCCGGAACCAGTAATTGATTGGAAGCGAGGAAACCAGCTGCAGGTCCATAACCGATAGTAGCAGCAAAGTCTTCAGCTGAACAAGCATCACACCATGTAAGCATATCATCGAATTTACGAGAAGGCAAAGGACTGACCATCTTGATCGCAAAGCACAAAGAGCAGTTCGCCGGCTCCGACTTTTGTATTGCTGAAATAGACGCTACCCATAAGTCGTACAAGTCTACCAGTCAAATCCGATCTCTGGTCTAGCGGAATAGATCGATCCCTGATCAAACATCATTCAGCACACATCAAACAATGACATACAAGGAAACACAACATACATTGAATCACTGAGCAATCTAGCTCGCATGCTTCGTCTCGATCGACCAGTTTCATCTCCCACAATACATTTCCTAATCAATAACAACATAGGAGCCAATTCTGCATCTATATCACTTTCCGTTCTACTTTCTTGAGCACCAGAAGGAGTTGTCAATCTTTTTCGATTACTTGAATCGTCTGGGTCTTGGACAGTAGGGAAAGTGTATGTCATCGATCCGTCTACCAGAGAAAGTAGTTTGGCCAATAAGGGAGGCAAAGTATCCAAATTTGATAACGGTGTAGTAGAAGTAGAAGGCAGATTAGGATATTTACCAAGATCTGCTGATCCAAGAGCCCATTCAGGTGAAAATGGTATCTCGCTTAAAGTATGCAATGCATGATTGAGTGGTGGAACAGGGTAAGGTGAATTATAGATATCTGGCAAGTGGAGAATCAATTCTATGAGTGGTGTAGCGAAAGAAGGTAGCGTTCGTCGAGAGACCTGCATAGATTCTCTTCGACCTGTTGCGGACTCTCTTCGACCTGTTGTACTGAAAGCAGGAGAGGGCGGTCGACTGCTTCGTCCACCTCCGTTAGATGAGGGAGATTTGGTGAAGATGTTCTTGATGCCTCGACCTAAGGAAGATGACATAGATGAAGATCTTTCCATTGGCGGTGGAATTCGGCTTGAAGAGTCCGAGGAGGATGTCGGCGAAAGGTAGTCCAAGGGAGGTGTCGCTTTGGGATCGATTGCCAGCAAACGAGGATAAAAGATGGCCAGGTCGTAAAGAAGCTTCAATTGCTCAGCCAACGAAATGAGCGTGTCGGAACTTAGACAAGACGCAGTGTTGGCTGCCTTGGTAAGTGCCTGTTTGAACTACGGTCAGCTGACAGAAGGTAAAGAGTGAGAAAGCGCACCTCATACAGTACGTCCAGCGCACCGCAGTCCTCAATCAAAGTTCTATTTGCTTCTCCTCCTTTGGCCGTCAATAGAAATAGCAGTCTGCTAGCAAGAAAATGTGCAGGTATAGGTGCAGGGTCCTTCGGATCGCACTCTTTTAGTTTGACACACGGAATTACATCGGGCCAGACTAACCTGTACAAAGGCAAGAATTCCTTCAAGTGCAAAGTCTATAGCTGCAATAGCCAGCGGAGCTTCTTTCTCGTGTAGCTTGACTGCGTTGCAGATGATTCGCCAAGCTTCCAATGCGCTAGGCGAGAGTTCTCGAGGTGCTACACCTTGGAAAGGCAGAACTTGGGCATAGTGAAGTAATAGTCGAAGAGCAGATTCTGTGCCAAGTTCTTGACTGCCCTGAGGGATGCGGCCATACAATTTGAGAGCTTGCAGCACCGGGAGAGCGCCTGCAGAGTCATTCCTTTCCAAGCAATGCAATTCTTGCAATAACACAGACACATATGAGGCTCGATCTTCGGCAGATACTAGAGTATGAGCTGATTGATCTATTGCGCGTTGTAAATCCGCCGTAGCTGGTCTCTTATGTGAATCATCGCAGTTCACTTGCTGTTGCTGGCCATTGGCTTGGAGTGCTTCCTTCTTCATTTGTCTGGCGTACGATCTTGAGGCCATATGTTACTGCTTACTGTTGAGCGAGTAATCCGACATTGGCAGTTCTAGAGTGAAGGGCACCAATTCGAAACATGGAACTCGCTTGTTCACGGTCCTCGACCATTCTCGCGCTCCGATACACAGGATGCCGACTATTTCATTGGAGAAGGATGAGTTCTACTCAAGACTAGGCAAGACCTACAGTGCGTCCTGTCCTGGGCCTATGAAGGAACAACTCGTTGATTTGTGATAATTTGTAATTTCAAGCAACGGAGGAGTTTGATGAGCTGCTCTTTGCTTATGGGCTGGAGCTGGTAAGTCTTGTTATCTTGAGCCTGATTGCGACTGATTGCCTCGACAGGACGAAGATGTATACTTCAAATATACAGTTTGATAGAGTTGACTCATGCTTGCACTGCCAGACATCTCAATCAGCGCCTAATGAACTTCCACATAAGCTGAAAGTAGAAATACCAGCAAATCGGTAAGCTCATCCAGCAGAGACTGGTTAAATACAGCTAAACTATTCCTCAAAGCTATGATTTGTTATGTATGGAAGGTCTTGTCAGAGCTTTACGGATCTATCTTGGATGGCAACCGCGACCTGAATACAAGCTGTTGCCGTGGAATGAAAATGGGATTACTGTTCAGCTTTCAGAAGATGTAGGCCTCGCCAAGTCTGGTATGTGGTAGGCAAGTTTATCAAAGTGATTACAGGTTGCAAGGATACGACCGTACTTTGCTGGGGCAGTACTTCGTGGAGTCAAATTCACGCCGCAGTCCTATGCATCTTTCATCGACCTCCAAGACAAGCTGCATATGAACTTGGCGAGGAAAAGAACACTTGTTGCAATTGGAACGCATGATCTGTCAAAGATCGCGTGAGTCCTCTTCTTATGAGCCCGTTCCGCCCAGATTTGATAATCACTTTGCAGAAAAGGAACAATTTCGTACGAAGCACTTCCACCGAAAGATATCAAGTTCCAGCCGCTGAACAAAGACAAAGAGTATACTGCTGAAGAGATGATGCAGCTTTATGAAGTGAGCTTCTCTGCACCGTGTTCCGCTGTTTGCTAAATTTATGCCAGACTGATCGACACTTGAACAAATTCCTTCCTATCATTCGCGATTCTCCAGTCTACCCTATTATTTATGACACAACACGGCAAGTGCTCTCCATGCCCCCAATCATCAATAGCGAGCACACCAAAATTACGCTCGAAACGACCGACATCTTCATCGATACAACGGCAACTGACGAGACCAAGCTCTCCATCGTTATCAACATGATAGTCACAATGTTCAGCGAATATACTTCTGACCCTTTCACTATCGAATCAGTCAAAGTTGTCTACCCTGGAGGAAAGTCAGTCATTACACCCGATCTTTCAACCCGCGCAATGAAGGTTTCTGCCTCTTACATCAATGCTTTCACTGCACTTTCTCTTTCAACAACACAAATTTGCGATCTTTTAGATAAGATGGGCAATAAAGCAGTAGCGGATTCAGATTCTTCCGATTCCATTACTCTACACATTTCACCTTCTCGACCTGATATCTTACATCCTTGCGACGTCGTAGAAGATGCTGCCATAGCCTACGGATTCGATAACCTGGTCAAAACTTTCCCTACCACCAACACCGTTGCACAACCTTTCCCTATCAACAAGTTATCGGATATCGTTAGAAGAGAATGCGCTTCTTCAGGATGGGTTGAAGTCTTACCTTTGATTCTATGTTCGCACGATGAGAATTTCGGTTGGCTCAACAGAAAAGATGATGGATCTAGTGCGGTAGTTTTGGCCAACCCAAAGACTGCCGAGTATCAGATCGTTAGAACTTCTTTACTACCTGGCTTACTCAAGAGTGTGAGGGAGAACAGGAAGCATTCTTTACCGCTCAGAGTTTTCGAAGTTAGCGATATTGCTATCAAGGACGGAAAGGAGGATAGGAAAGCTAGAAACATTAGGAACGTTGGCGCTGTCTTTGTTGGGCGAAGAGGTGGATTTGAAGTTGTACATGGTTTGTTGGATCGATTGATGGTGACTTTGGGAGTCAGGCGATTGACAAAGGACTCCAAGACGGATCAAGCTGGTTATTACATCACTGAACACGACGGTGAGTATCCATCACTCTTAAGCAATGATTCAATCTGAGATTCGATGGTCTTGCAGACCCGACTTATTTCCCTGGCCGTGCTGCTGAAATTTACTACAGACCTGCATCTGCTTCCTCTGGACCTCAACAACCGCAATTGATGAACTCATCATACGAACCAGTTCCAGATCCACTACCGAACCCAGAGGCAGTTGCAGCCGAAGGAGCAAAAGAAGCCACTGCTGGATCATCATCATCTTTGCAAGATAAAGTCAAAGGAGCAATTAGCAACGTTTTCGCTAAATCAACATCCGATATCAAGATTGGGTCGCTAGGCATCTTGCACCCTAGTGTTTTGGCTGCTTTTGATATAGATGGGAATCCAGCATCAGCTTTAGAGTTTAATTTAGAGCCATTCTTGTAACGGGCAAATGAATAGCTAGTACTTTGGCTGCTTATGCTACGGTCCAGAGATCCGAGGTGTCGACTACTTGTCGAGAAATCACTTGCTTCTTCTTCTTTCGAAACGAAACTTTTTTAAGGTGAGCTTTTCACTGTTTGACTGGAACCCCGAACTCTCTCTGTCACGTATCCAAAGACGAATATCGTCCTCCAGGGCGAGAAAAACAAGAAATCCGTCTATCGATTCCTCGCGAGCGTGAAGACTTTTTATCATGGTGAGATGCCCTTGTTTTGTGCTCTTACAATCTACTGATGCATCATACGCGCAGCATCACCATCCGAGGATTCACTTTAATCTATGAAAGCTCATGATCCGGTCGAGTAAAAAACTGATAGCGATATTGCGTTTTGCACAGCGGTCCGTTCTTTGCGCTGCCCTTGAAGATTTAATTACCCGTGAGCTTTCCTTCCATCTCATCCCTTCCATAAATCTGTCCTCTTCGAATGATGCAACCAACAAACGTTATCAGTTCTGCTACTGAACATAAATGAAAGACACTCGTTATACCAAAAAGAAACTCAATTCTGACTCTTCCTTCTCTCCTCATTCGCATTGTGTTGAGAAGAAGATACTGACGAACTATGTTGCGCACAGGTTACCAGACTCTGCGGCTCTCTTCAAGTAAGCTTTCCTTTGGTCTCTGCAAATCTCTTCTGCCTGCTTGTATGTTGATACCAGTCTATCCATTCATCGAGACAATTGGACCGTAAAGACTTTCCACGAAAAGGAGCATGCAACCATCTTCTATGTCTTTTCATCGATTCCTTTTTGCTGCGTCTCTTTTTTCTTCGTGGATATTTGCAAAGAAGACTAGGCGATATTTCTCATGTGTTTCTGTTCGTTTGCGCTTTTGTTTTGAGAGATCAAACGTTCGCTAGCAGTAAGCTCTGTCATGGAGTTAAGCTGCTGGTCAGAATGTGCGATTTCTCGGAACGAAAGCAAGAATGGGCGAACTGTGGAATACTATTGTCGAAACTCTGAGCGATTGTTTGCAAGGGGAAAAGAGGAATGGTGTTGACGGATTGTTGATCTCGACGAGGACGAAGACGGTTATCTATCATGCTTTTTTTCGTTTATCAAAGTCAGGGACAAATGTCACTGAGATTATTATAGCACCTGAACCTTTTACATTTCTCTCGAGAACCCCTGCGAAAGAATGATTGCTGATAATCGGACTGAACAGGATTTTTGTGAATCGATGGATTACTTTTGAGGGAATTTGTACTTCAACCAAAAGCTGTAATGAAACTTATCACGTCTCACCAGCCAAATTGACACTTGTTACGCCTGGTAGTTGCAGACGAGAATTGATGATGGTTGCCTCATATGTGTTGGAGAGGCTAAATTCTGCCGGATTTTAGCCGTAATCAGATAACGTTTTATCTTCTAGCAGCGAGTCGAGTCACACCATGTCTGCTCGCGTTCTGGCTCCTAGTGGATCACAACAGCCAGTACCTAAGCTTGAGGCTACTCCTACTTCGATCGAAGAGCAGGAAATTGAAGCTTTCAAGCAACAAGATGTTTGTCTAACTCATTCATACTACTCTGTTTGTTCATGTCTCAGTCTTGACTGCAGCTGTTTCTACCAATAGCCAATGTCGGACGAATGATGAAAGACTCTTTACCTCATACAGCAAAGATTGGGAAAGACGCGAAAGAAAGCATGCAGGAATGCGCTTCAGAGTTTATATCCTTCTTGACTTCTGAAGCTGCCGAGCACTCAAATGGTGAGAAGCGAAAGACTGTAGTAAGCAAATATGCAATTGTGACATTGAGAGTCTAGCTGAGTACCAGTCAATCAGAACGGGGAAGATATTATATTCGCTTTGGAGACGCTTGGATTCAGTCAATATGCTACTGTTATGCGGACCTACCTGGCAAGGTATAGGCTGGTAAGTTCCCTTCACTATCATCTTATGTTAAAGTCTTATGCTGGTCCGATAGAGTCTACAGGACAACGGGAAGGGGAAGAAATCGGCTAGACAAGCTTCGCTGGACGAAGACGATGTAGAAGAAGAGCAAGAGAAGCAATGAGGAGGGGAAAAGAGGAATGTACTAATCTAAATAATTGCAGTTGTAAATAATCAGGAAGGTCTGCCTAACGTTTCCTTCCTGGCGCCTTTGATTTGGCATAAGCTGGGGGCTGCTGTTGTTGCGGTACGCTTGAGAAGAGGGATTCAGCTATACTTGACCTTTCCGATGGCGCATAAGAAGCGGGTCTTAAGGCTTTCTCGTCTTCTAGGGGTTCTTCTTTCGTAAAGTTTGGCGGTACAGGTTCTTCAGTTGACAGCTTCTGCTTGACCCAAGAATTTCGCATGACTACTGAGCTGACAAGAGGAGAATTAACAGATGTAGTCGCAGCGACTACAGCTTCTTCATCGTTTGGCTTTCGATCGTCGCTCTTAGAATCATGCGTACCATACTCTGTTGGGCATGGAAGCGAGCCACCCATTTGACCAGGTAATTGCAAGTGATGTAAGCGATGGAATGAACTTTGAATGAAGGAGCCGAGAAGAGAAAAGATGCTAAGAGCTGCTGCTAGAAGTAGCAAAACGAAGCCTAGACCGACTTTAGCCTCTATTGTATAATCATCCGACGAGACTTCTTCTGTCAGGGACATCAATGGTACACCTAAAGCAGCCGCAATGCAGACAATGGCTGAGAAGAAAGCTTCGACTAATAAGGTTGACCACGCGAACAAAGGTTGATAGATGTGAACGTGTCTTTCGTGTTGGATATGCTGATGTCCCAGATGTCCGACTAGGCTGACTACCATGCCGAGAAGAAGCCAGACGATAACACCGAAAAGACAGGCGAACGGAGGTAACGTCAATGCTCTTTGATAGCCGCTGGTAGACTGGTAGATACTTGATATGACTAATAGATCAAGAGGTCAACTTTAGGCTGCGAACAGAAGCAAAAGAGCATACTTGGCGGTGCTTGAGAGGTCGAATTCAAGCAATTCCACGCAAGATCCGACTGAACTTCCTTGTAACAGATTTCCTGACCGCCCATGACGAGTTCGTAGGATAAGCTTGAAGAGTTGGCTGTTGCCGTTACTCGCGCGATTGGCAATTTCTGTGCATCGCCTAGCATAACCAACAGCATCATGCCGATTGCGCTTGCGAGCGATAACAGGAAGACTACCCAGAAGATGAGGCCTTTGCGAGACATGGTAAGAGCCAAAATAGCGCCAGCGCTTGGAAATGAAAGTATTTGAAATGGTCGAAGAAAGAAAAGAAGGCAGCATAGCCTTTACAAATTGATCCGCAAAGCTTGAGGCAGTAGTCGGAGTCATAGAAGAAGAGAGCAAGAACAGGTCTCAGAACGCGTGAGTAGTACCAAACCGAAACAAGCAAATATCGCAATGCTTCTCCCTCTTGCACGATTGGCATTTCAAGCTCTCGCGCGGAGCACGAAAAGTCATTGCACAGCAGCAGTATTTCAAGCTGGGAGTCGCGGTCCGCATGAAAAGGCTTTGGCCGAGCAAAGAACATTCCCATGCGAAAGTGCTCAATCTTGGAAGCATGATATTTGTACTCGGCAGAGGCTGAGACCGAATGCGTTGCTCTATCTCGTCTTGCTCTTTGGTCTGCACCAGCCATGTCGCTGCTCAGTGCAGTCCTGCGTCTTTGCTTGCTGTTTCAGTTTCTCTTGACATCGCATGGCTTTACGACGACCTTTCCCCTGACCTATAACCCTCACTTTGCTCCCTCGCTGGAGCTTCTGAAGGCGCAGTACGAACTCAAGTTCAATTTAGCGTCTCTGCTTTCGAAACGAGGACTTCTCGACTTGAATATCGGTCTGAATCTCGGCGGCCTACTTGGTATTGGCAAGAATGAATCTCCATCTCTTATAGACTTAGGTCTTAACCTCGACCTGAGCTCTCTCTTTGTTATGGATCCGGATTGGAATGTAGCAGTCAGCAAAGCGACGAACGAAGGGACGGATAATGCTTGGTATTCACCTGTCCAAATTGGTTTCCCATCGCAAACTATCAATCTTCTCTTCGATTCTGGTTCAGCGGATCTACTGGTCTATGATCCAACCTGCTCTACTTGCAATCTGAACAATCATACAGCTTTCAAGCACTATCTTTCCCTTACATACAATAACACTGGATCAGTATTATTCAAGATCAACTATGGTAATAGCGGGAAAACGGTCAAAGGATACTCCGGAGCAGATACCGTGCAAATTGGTGGAATTCAACTTCATGATCAGAAGCTGGCTATCGTAACACAAGCAGCAGCTCTCAATACGAGAAGTAGTGCTTCGGGTCTGGTTGGATTGGGTCCTGATGCACTTTCCGCAATACCTGGAACAAATACCGTCTTCTCGAATATGATCAGGCAAAATCTCATCGCTAAACCTATAGTCGGCGTTGCATTGGTGAAGGGTACGTCTGGGGTCGGAGCTGGAGGTGAATATAGATTTGGGGAGATCAATGCGGATTACGTTGCGGGTCAGATACAATATGCTACAGTCACAAGTTCATTTTACTGGTAAGAAATTCTTTCGTCAGCTACACTACTTGTTCAACTGTATACAGGGGTACCGCGATGTCAGGGGTATACGTCAACAACAAACAGGTCCTGTCGTCTCAAGATACGAATCGAGTTATCCTGGACACTGCGACGACTTTGATCTACTTGGGAACTGCAACGACAGTCGCCTTCTACAAGTCTATACCTACAGCTTTATATATTCAATCAACAGATACATGGACAGTCTCGTGCTCTTTGTCCAAGTCAACAACGAATGCACCAAGTTCAGTCAGTTTCGGTATTCAGGGTCAGAATTGGCGTATACCTATAGAGGATCTCGTCTTCTCCGGCATCAAGTCGAACGGGCGATGTGTGGGAGCAGTTCAGTCAGGTGCTTCGGGATTTGCGGTTTTAGGAGATGCCTTCATCAAAAGTAAGCTCTCGAGACGGCAGATTCAGCTTTTGTTTATGTTTGCCCCCAGGTCATTATTTGGTTCTCGATTATGGCGGCGCTACCATGCAGAACAGACGAATCGGTATTTCTGAAAGGCCAGATGTGGTTTATTAGGGTGAATCAGTTTTGGGTTCGTAAGGGGAACAGGCGTAGTATTCAGTTACAGTTCATAATAGACATACGGATTGCAGTACTTCAGTATTACTGGCCCAAGATACAGCATAATGCGATAAAACTAGATCCAGCTCCTCAATCTCGTCCAACATTTCCAGTTTAGATATCCTATTCAGTTCATCTAGTCAGTGCAGGAAAACACGGTAAGTCAAGTCAAAGCACCTGATAACCTCTTCTTGCGGTAACAACCTGGTTCTAATGTCCTTTACACTCACAGCGCAGCTTTTCGACAGACCTGCTTTTGCTAGCCGCTGATGCTGAGACTCGACTGATGTATGCGCTGATGCGCCAAGAAGATCGATGCCACGACTCTGTTGCAAGTTGTTTCAGCTGTGCACGTTGGACAGCAGGTTCAAGTAACCTTTAGATTAGATACCATCATTTTACCGAACGGATCCGTGAAATTGACCGGATCATAGCCAATGACTGAACAAGACGCAAAGTTACTTGAGCACCATTGTAGCATCGATTCAACCAAAGAAGGAGGTAGATAAACAAAGAGACATTCTGCTATGACCAAAGTGTCTGTCTCTGGGTCAAGTATTGGTGATGATTTCGAAGTCAGAGTTGGAGCTAAGTCTAAGATGAAAGAATGGAGATCGCATGGAAGAAGATGGTAGACATCTGAATGTAAAGCTGTTCCGCCTTGTTCTACAAATTCACATTAGGCAAAGCTGCGGAAACTAAGCAAACATTCGCACTGATAGATCGATTCGGCAGATACGGCTCGAAAGCTTTCTGTCGTGACAGAGTCTGAGCTTTCTTGGAAGTAGATTCAGCCAAATCCAACTCGACGTATCCGCGCAGATTCGATGTTGCGCTTTTAGTACAAAGCCTGAAGTATCTTGTATCAGTTCCAGCTCCGAAGCTGATGATTTGCTTCGCCTTGTGGGGATTTGCTTGTAGAAAGCGTTCGATCAAAGTGTCCATAGCCCATGTTCGAAGATATGTGCCAATATTGATCAGCGGCGGACGCAGGATAGGTTTCTTGACGAAGTATTGCGCGAAGGCGTCCTGCAGATAGCCTCGAGTGACACAAGACAAGCGAGATGAAGCAGCATCATCATCTGTTGCGCGAATCGCAGCTTGAGATCCTTGAGCTGGCCCTTCACTGCGACGCGTAAGTTGAGCTCCGACTTTCGCGGAGGGTGGTGATCTGCCAACCTAGCGAATCTTTGAGGTATCGAAGTCATGTTCATTGTCAACATACCCTTATAAAGTTGAAGCCCAGCTTTCATTTCTATTTCACAATCTCTACACCTTGATTACATGCTCTAATATTGTCATACTAAATTACTGTGTGCTCACAGGTACTACTGGTTTGGGCGATTGACGCGAATCTCCAGATTTCGCTTTTCCTCTGCCACGGCCTCGGGGACCTTTGCCGCCGCGATTCTTGGGACCTGAAGGTGGTTGGTTAGCAGCCAACTCTGCATCTTTAATCTTCTTCTCTTCTGCTGTCCACCAAATCATGAATGCTTCTTCTTCTTGAATTTCAGCAAGGGATTTAGGCGCCTTCTTTGCATTACGGATCATCTCCCCTTCATCATGTTGTTGAGATTGTATATATGCAAATGAGCTAGCGTCCTGTTCAGCTATGGAAGGTGAAACTGGAGTAGGGGAGAATGAGGAAGAAGTCGATGCATAATTTGCCCATTTGACGGTCGAACGTGAATTACCAGAGGAAGGAGTTTTCCGAGCCGGTGATATGACAGGCGCGCCGATAGCGGATGAGGGAGCCGGTGCAGACGGTTTGACAGGCGTTACTCGCTGTTCTGCGGGACGAGAAGGAGAGGCGAAATTACGAGCAGGAAGAGCAGTACTTGATGCTGGAGACTGTCTATCGAGAATAGGGTTGGGCGACGCAATTTTGGGTGGCGTCGCTGCAGGAATTCGCCAGCTGTTTGTGCTGGCCGGTGAAGGCGCTGACCAAACTGGTGCTGCCTTAGGCGGAGTCGTAGTCGCTTCGTTACCGACCAAAGCTCTACGTCTATCTTTCTGTGAAGTTGCACGAAACATTGGCCCAGGTGCTGGCAAACCAGAAGTAGAAGCGGGTTTTCTATTCAAAATCGATTCTTGTTGTAAGATGTTACGTAGGTCTGAAGGTGCTGGAGAAGCTTGTGTCGGCAAGGACCAGCCAGGTCTGCTTAAAGGAGTTGCGACAGCAGGAGCGGAATCCAGCTCGAAATCGTCCATAGCGAAAGGAACGTCATCCGAAGTATCTGGAACGGCTGTAACAAGCGGCGAGACTTGTGGACTTGCTCTGGCTCTTGATCGAGAAGGCAACGACTGGAATTCTGCCGCTGGCGGAGAAAGGCCTTTCCAACCTCTAGATGTAGGAGACGACGACAGGATGGAGCCTGCTCCATTATTGGTTGATATTGATCTGATGCGCCTTGTCTGCGCGGAAGGTGTCTTTGCTAGATCCAAATCTTCGAAGTAGTCAATGTGCTTCGCCAGCAATTGATGCACTAATTCACCCGAACGAGCCATCGGGAATTTCTTGGCTTGCATTGTCCGAGAGAAGGCTGCAAGTCGGAGCAGAAGAGGCTTGGGAAGATCAACCAGATATTGACACTCAAAGACTGTTTCCATGTTGCAACACAGGTAGTGGGCGCAACGATCAGCTAACAGGCGCGCTTCATAGAAGTCTGCATCTTGAAAGATTGCACAGACATTGCGAAGGTCGACTGCTCACGCATCAGTAGAACTTAGGCGGCAGTGCACAGAAACTCACCGAAGGGAATGATCGCGTTGGAACATATAGCCTTGAGTCGGTCCAGAAGGAGTTCATTAGCCACTGCAATTACCAAGAATATATAATCGATGAAGGAGTCGCTAGAGGAGAAAGCTGTGATATATCGTCAAACGGATCTTAATCACATAGCCAAGTATACATACCGGAGCTATCAAACAGACTGTCAGAATCACTGTATATATGTTGAATAACAGGACCAAACACATCCTTGGATATGTGTTGCAGGTCTACTTGTATAAGAGATGAGGTTGAGATTCGCCTTTCTGCCAACCATTCGTCGTCATCAAATAGGGCGGCGAAGAATGGACAACGAGATCTGAGCAAAGTCGAGTGACAGTGAATCGAAGTATCGGCTAGTTGTAGTAGCACGTCCGGTATTGAGGAAGTTGACCCATTCTTGAGAGTAACCATGTCATTCGCCAAGGTTGGCTGTGGTAGGAGCTTCTCTGATCTACCACAAACACGGCCCAAAGAGGGCAATTGCAGTATATGCGCCAAACGCTGTAGTTCCTCCTTGATTGTGCCAAAAGCCAGGCGATCGAAACTTGCCGCGTGCGACATCGCAATACGGGCGTCCCAGACACAAGGAAAGCCATCCGAATAGAGGAAATGTACAAGAAGCATTGCTGTGAAGAAATTACAGGATTGAAGAGTTATGATTGGCACATTCGAGGATCGATAAAGAATGCCAGAGCTTGGTGAAGATTGCTTGACTTGTAAGAGATTGTTCAGTACCAGACTTCGACTTGCAATAATGGAGGAATGTACGGCGATTCGTTTGCTTTGCGCTTCAATGTACAAATCGGTTCCATAATCGAGGGAAGACCAAGTATCGTCCCATATTGAGCTGGCATGGGACAAGCGAACAGCGTCGTGGAGATCTTGAGCAATATGCTGATCTTCGGCTTCATCGTCGCCTCCAACCGATAAAATTGAATTCACCGGTACAGATGGCCAGTCGGCATCGA
Organism: Kondoa subrosea; assembly: GCA_039545335.1. NCBI lineage: Eukaryota > Fungi > Basidiomycota > Agaricostilbomycetes > Agaricostilbales > Kondoaceae > Kondoa > Kondoa subrosea. Next base: position 2,022,630 of record BCIN01000002.1, on the reverse strand, counting down.
ATTGGCTGCTTGAGCACTTGCGCCAATGCGGCAATATACTGAGAAGATCTTGAGACAGAGAAGTTGCTTGCGTCGAGACAGGCTGCACTAGGACATCTGTTCGAATGGCAGCGAAAGCACCGGCTCCATTGCTGGTCACTTTTGTCACTCGCTGTAAGAATGGGACTCGTTGGAATTTGAAATTGCGACGGCCACCTCCGCTACCTGGGACGTTGCTCATACCGACGATATTGGTTCTTGTTTCTGCTTGTTTACTTGAGTCTGGTCGACGCTGCTTGACAAACACATGACCTGACCGAGTGCAGAGAATGGTGTTTTCCGCTGATATGGCTGCATGCACTACGGCTGAAGGACTCTTTCGTAGATCCCACAATCTTCCTGCTGATCGCGAGGCTGCAGCTGTGTCAGCCACTGAATCGTCAAGAGTCCAATTGAAAACATCGCCGATGGTCGAAATAGCCAGAATCTCAGAGCCATTGCCGGCAATTTTGCATATCGCAGGCCGAGGTGTAGCAGTCGGAGGTCTGTAGACTGACATTTCTGATGCAAAGCGACTGACAGGGAAGACCATCTTGAAATAGGCGTTCCGGAAACAGACAAAGACTTCAGCTGAATCGAGCAGAGCGACAGTTGCAAATTCTGTTGCTATGATTTGAGTGATTGGAGCTGGAACAACAGCGACTTTGCGGGGAAGAACTTGATTTCCGTTTGTCGAATAGCCTAATTGACCTTTTGACGCTCCCCAAGTGAAAAGCGAGTCCGATGTAAAGCATGCTGTATGATATCGGCTGGCTGCAATTCCCTTAACAACATCTTTGCGCAAGGCATGGACTCGTCGCGGCGATAATTGCATAGGTTCTTCAGCGTTACCGTTTGCCTTGACCGGGGGATCTAGAGCGTATCCAAGTTGGCCATGATGATTGAGACCTAAGATATTACTCAGATCTGACATAATGGCGAAGTTGTGCTTGCTCACCGAATGTATAAACATCTCCCTGATCTGTCAAAATCACAGTGTGATCCAAACCCAGAGCAACGCTTGCTACTTTAAACGACAATCCGGCCACAGGTTCTAGAGCAAATTGCGTTCTACCTGTCTGACCTAATCTTCCACCGCTTGCAAAACCACACATCCTAGCATTGCCCAGTTTCTCATCCGTCAGAATAGCAGTGTGTAGCTTAGCCATGACCACATCGTCAACACTGGGAGCGATAGCTAATGTCCTTTGTTCTGGAGTTTGACCATGTGGTTGTTTGGCTCGAACGCTAACTTTCTCTGGCACGGGTCGATCTCCATCGCCCGAAACACCCAAAACGAAATTTCGATTGCTTCCCCAGGTAAAGAGTTCTTGTCTACCCAAAGCCGAATCAGCAGGAGAAGTTCCTTCGATAGTTGCGTTCCAAAGATCAGCAGCTGATAAACCTTCATTATCTTTGATTGAAGATTCGCAATCATTTCTCATGGCGAGAGCTCTAGCGCCAATTAGGTTGCCAGCATAGAAAGCTCTGAAAAATAGGATCTCAGTCATTGGCCTCTGCTCGCCTAATGAAGGTAACAGACCGATGTAAAGCAGTCCAACCAGATTCGTAATCTTGTAGATTGATATTGATAGTCGGACAAGCCAAGAGGGCAAATAAAAATGCTTGACCTTGTTCATCACATCGAGACGCGGCCAAGTGCAGGACTGTTCTGCCTTGTAGGTCCCTTCGATTGACTATATTGCTAGATGCATTTGACGAAGCTAGACTTTCGAATCTTGAGGATCCAGGCGATCGAGAAAGACTTGAAGCATTGCCTGATCTTCTACTATTGTTGCTCGAAGACGAGGTCGCTGGAGGTCGCAAGATGTCCTTGAAGGCATCGAGCTTATTTGCACGGTAACAGTCATGCAAAGTAGGTTGTATTAAGATTGTGTTCATGCACTGAAGGCTGACTATCCTTGATCCGTGTCCCTCTCCTTCAACGTCAGGTGTCGAAGAAATGGAACAAATCAAGAAAGTCGAGTCGGAACGCTAGGAATCAAGCTGTTCCGTGTGTTGCTCCTGTTGCTACGTGTCTTCGACTGGTATACTTATGTATGGACAAGCTGCCGAGCAAGGGTTGAACGTGTATCAAGTCGCGGTATGGATAAACGTGCCATGCGATTTAAATTAAATCACAAGTCAAGGCGACAAATACATTTCAGCTGCTACAAAACGCTTTATTCTGCTGTCACAGCTGTCCTTCTGTGTTCGGCGCCAGAAGAGAGGGTGTAAAGATCAATCTTCGGTGTTTTACCATACCGAGCTGAAACTTGTCCGCTGATAGCAGGTGACCATTGGGTACGGAAGTAATGTGCGCCAACAAGTTTGAGGTTGTGCTTGGAAATGAAGTCTCTGAGATCGAGATTTTCTCTCGTTTGATCGGTTTCATCGAGCGATAATTTACTGGAGGGTTGTTCCAACAGAGCATAGACGTATCGATGTATACCAGAGCCTTGAGGCGGTCGCGGCGCTACATAGGGTAGAACAACCGACTGATCAAGGTCGATGATAGAGCTTGAAGCGGAAAGAGGTATGTCGATGCTGCACAGAGATTGGTCAGCGATCATCGTAACAAGCTATCAGGGCTTACGTAAGGTGATGACAATACGTATCGTATCGCTCTGTCGCTTCATTCGGCACGTCTGGTCGCGTAAACTTAGTATACGTCCGGCTGAAAAAGATGAGGAATTACCTGGATCTATCAGTATTATGGAGTAATGCCTTGTATCTGTGTGCATGAGTCGAACGTTCAGCTTCGGCGCTGTTTGAACCTGGAAAATGAATTGAGTTAGGCACAATTACACGCAAATCGCTCAACAAGCCTTACATCTTCGGGTAGAATTAGAGTGTCTTCTTTCAAGAATTTGCCGTTTGGCAGGTGTGCTGATAATTCCGCCGTTGGGTTGAGGGACGGTAGAACGTCTGGTATAACATGAGAAGATCTCAAGCGTTCCATCTTCTCGTTGTATGAGCGCAGACTGCCCAGAGATTGATCTGACGTACTAGCAGAGCCAGTTGACCTGACTTCCTCCACTGTTTATCTGCCATAGCTCTATGAACCGCTTTAGAAGTATCGACTGAACAATCATAGTTCAGCATTTTGCTCAACATTACAGGAGTCAGCATACTTTGACCATTACGGAACTGCCATCTGATCTCTGGATCGTTGATCTCGCTCTCGACTTCCAATGCTTCCAGCTCAGCTTTGAGTTGATCAACCTCTTGCTCGCTTTTACTGCTCGACACCCGCTGCTGCAACGCTTGCAATCGCTCCTTACATCGCTTGCTGTCCTCTTGTATGTAATTCAAAGCTTCATCGTACGCTGGAAGCTGCCCAACCGGTAGAGCAGGTTTCCAACTTTTGCTTATCGAAGCCGCCGAGGGTGTTGACTCTTCCAATGATCTGCAGCTTGTGGAGAGAGTCCGAGCGACAGATTTGCGAGGCGTTTTGGTACAGCGACAGATCAAAGAGCGGGTCATGGCAAGGGAACAAGAGATTGGAAACCCAAAAATACATGCAATTTACAAAGATGCAATGAGCTGACTATGCTTTGGCTAAGTTAGCACCGATATAGTTCAATGCCGAACCAGCTTTCAACCTGAGTGAAAGATGAGTAATTGTTTCGCTTGAGCAAGTGATGAAATTTACCATTCTAGCTGATCGCTTGACATTGTATGCGACACGGGTATCTCGCGAGATTCCCCAGCAGGTGTCGTGACTTTTAGCTTGAGCTGCACATCCATCTTACCTCGCAGTAAGTCGCCCAAGCCAAGCGTTTGTACATCATCGCCGCCGCTAGAAGAAATTCTCATCAAAGCGTGCACAATCTATCATGCGTCCTACGTACCTGATGAGCTTATAATCGTCTGGGTTTTTGAATGTCAGTGGCAAGATGCCTTGCTTTTTAAGATTTGTTTCGTGAATCCTTGCAAAGGATCGTCTAACAAAAAAAGCAAAAAGCTTAAGAGGCATTCCACTCGACAGAGGCAAAGACTTACACGCAGATGACCTTACAGCCTAATATCCTTGGTTGCAGTGCAGCATGTTCACGAGCGCTTCCTTCTCCAAAGTTGAACTGGATTGAGTAAATCAGCTTCTGCTTGTTACAAAGTGAAGCAAGCTCACATCGCCCACGAGCATCCATGCTTGATTCCTTGATCGCCAGAGCTTAGCGGTTTCCGGTATCGTCCGTTCTTGACCATCTTGGTAATCTATCGCAGTATTGACTTTACTTGTCTGATCGTTCATTGCTCCACTGTCAAAGATCAATTTTAATCAAAACTCATCACCGATCGCATTAACATAGCACTAACATATAGGTGTTTTCCGCTATGTTGCTCAAATGACCTAAAGACCTCGTCAGATTTCTCAAACGAGTAAATTGATTCTTTTACTCACCTTTAAACTTCAACCAAGGTCCAGCAGCCGAAATCTCATCCGTTGTGCATTTGCCTCTCACTCTGAACAAACACTTCATTCCGTCCAATTCCAGGACTTCTGAGCTGTCGACCTGACTTTGCGAGAAATGAGGTTTGAAGGCTTCTAACCTTTCCAGTCGGTTCGACGTTGGTGATATCACGATTTCGGCCGTTGGATCCGGTGTAGTTGAAGCAGAGGGAAGGAAAGTGAGGTCACCAGGAGTGAATCCTGTTGAGGGTAGTTCATCGGCTGAAGGAGGTGTGAAACGGAAAGGTTTGCCATCAGCGCCTATCAATTCGTCGTGTAGAGGATTGAAAGAGAGTTTGCCTGAGAACGACATTGCAGTCACTAGATCTGGCGAGGCGAGGAAGTTCATAGTCTTGGTATTGCCGTCGTTTCTACCCTTAAAGTTACGGTTGAAAGATGTCAGAATGGCTGCGATGAATTAGGTCGGCCACAGCTAATTGCAAGAGACGACATACCATTCTCTTCGCCTTTTAGTTCCTTTCGATCCCACTGACCAATACAAGGACCACAAGCATTGGAAAGCACCACAGCTCCGACATCCTCGAGAGTTTGCTGAGATCGCACATCAGCCGTAAATGCGGACAAAGAGAATGAATCTTACTGTATAGCCATCTCTTGAGATAGTAGCGTTGATGAGTTCAGATCCAGGAGTGGCCATGAAGCTCGTTTTCATCTTGAGCCCTTTCTCTTGAGCTTGTTTAGCGATCGAAACCACTCTTCCCATATCTTCGTAACTCGAGTTCGTGCAACTGCCTATCAGACCAGCTGAAATCTCGTCTTTCCACCCTTTTTCTTTGACTAGACTGGCGAACTTGGATAGAGGTGTTGATAGATCTGGAGTGAAAGGACCATTGAGATGCGGTTCGATAGTAGATAGATCGATGGAGATGTGTTGATCGTAAGAAGCGTTAGGTGAAGCTGAGAGTAAACCAGTCGAGGTAGCTTGATCTGCCTCTCTTGCCACTCCATCACGACCTGTAGCTTGCAGGTAGGTTTTCATCTTGGAGGAGTAAGGGAAGAGGGAAGTAGTAGCTCCAACTTCAGCGCCCATCTATAATGCCGAATCAAGCTCAGCTAATAATCGAGGTCAAGCTGAATGCGACTGACGTTGCAGATTGTGGCCCTTAAGAAAAAATCAGCCTTATACAATTGTATTTATAAAGGAAATGCTCACATTCCAGTAGCGCTGAGAGTTTCAGCACCTGGACCATAGTATTCAATAATACTTCCAGTGCCGCCCTGACTAGTTATCACTATTTAACCCGAACGGAAAGTGCAATTTGGGCATACCCTAACAGTCAATCGACCGACCAAGTTCAACACTAAATCTTTAGGACTCGCCCAACCACTAAGTTCGCCTTTGAGTTCGACTCCAATGATTTTAGGCGCTTTCAATTCCCAAGGAGTGGCAGTCATAGCGTCCACGGCGTCAGCTCTGTTTAGCATGAGTTCTCTCTTCGTATTATTGAATATTATTCAATGTGTGACACTTACCCTCCTACACCGATGGCAATTGCACCCAGGCCGCCTGCATTTGGGGTATGGCTATCACATCCGAGCATGAGCAGCCCGGGTGCAGAGTAGTCTATACATGTTACAGTTAGTATAGCCGAGAAAATGTGGATCTTCTCGACTGACTTTCGAGGACTATCTGATGAATAATACCAGATCCAGCTGTAAAAGATTGATAAGCTACAGTACATCTTGCAGGCAGTGCTCAACACACGTCTCCAGAACTCGATACCATATTTCCTGCTTGCGGATTCAAGGAAATCAAAGACCTCTTTATTGGATACGACAGCTCTCTGTCTCGCCAAGCATTACTAGAAATTTCGTCGCAAGCTCGTGAACATTACAAACCTTGAGATCAGCTTCGGCACCTTCGTAAGCTGAAATCAAGTGATCGCAATGAACACTTGTAGGCACAGCAGTTCTATCCGCTCCACAAGTTGAGAATTGCAATAAGGCCATTTGAGCTGAAGCGTCTTGTAAAGCAACTCGATCCGGTTTAAGTTTTAAGTAAGCCTGTCCTCGAAGATCTCCATGACTCTTGCCGCTCAATGATTCTTCCACATTGTTCAAATGGGTATACAAGATTTTCTCAGCCAAAGTCAAAGGAGCGTCTTTCAGGATGGAATTGACTGTTTTCAAGTTCTGCTGCAATTTTGCATAGGGAGGCACTAGTCTTGTGCTTGTCTTTTGAGCAATGATCGGTGCATTGAGGTGAGTAGCGAAACTTCGTGATTTCAACGATTTAGACAGCATGGCTCCAGATATCGAAGCGGACGGTATTCGCGATAGTAGTGAAAGACTCTCTATAGGGTATCGACCAAGTCACTGTAGCCAATCAAAGGTCTTCGAATTTTCCGCCGATCTCCGCGTTCTTGTTTGTTTTCTCTTGACCGTGACTCAACTCAGCTGTAGCCTGATTGGAACTCAGCAATGGCGAAGCTCAAGCAGGAGAAGCTTTTCAAGGGCAAATCCAGAGTTCCTTCAGTCAAAAAACCTGTAGAAAGCAAGAAACCTGTTCTAAGTCAATCTGCACTGTCGTTTGCTCCCAAACCTAGTCAAGCTGTCGGTGAAGCTTCCACATCTGCATCGTCATCGACGATCAAGGGTAAAGGCAAAGCAGTCATTGTCCCTCGAGCGAAAGCACCTCTGCGAAACAAGCGCATGAGTTGGGCAACGGACGATGAAGCCAGCTATGTGCGACCGGTAACTCAAGAACCATCAGATGAACCTACTCGTAAGAAACTTAAAGTCAATCATCAACCCGTGGCCTCTACATCTGTTCTGCCTAGCCAACCAGAGGGAATTGAAGGTATCGAGGATATGTCACAACTTAGCTATCATGAACGGCTGAGACCTGCTCAAGAGAAGCATATCAAGTTCTTGAGGAACAACCTTCAGTATGAACCGTTGGAACCACCTAGTCTTCCTAAACGCAAAACAGTCAAGGCATCTGTTGCTGCTCCTGTTCCGACAGTTGAAGAAGTCGACGACGATGAAGCCGAAGCTGAAGAAATCGTCAGGCGAATGACATCCGTACCTTCGTCGCAAGCTCCAGTGCAAGGTGTCGCGATGGATCAAGAGATGCAAGACGAGGTCGCTCGGTCTGCTATTCATCAGGATGTTGGCCCGGATCTTCCCAGGACAGAGGACGATAGCTTACAATCGAAGGCGACAGAGAGCGAGGTATGTCATCGTTCTCATCCGGTCCCCGTCATTTTTAAGTGTCTTATGCAGGATTCTATCCCTTGGCTGCCGCCAAAATCTTTGATGAGAAGCATCTCAGCTCCTTCTTTCTCATCGATCAGCACTTCTCACTCTTTACCTGTTATCGATCAAGCACAATCTCAACCAGTAGCGAGTCAAAATTGTTCCCGGTCAAGCCAAAGCCCAAGACCAAGTCAAGAATCACATACTCTCAATACCCAATCTGTCATTGCGGCATCTAAAGCTGCAATAAAGCAATCTCAAGCTATTCCCATTGTTCAAGACAGCGAATCTCAAGAATTTCTTCCGCCTGCTAGGTCGAATAAACTGTCTATTATGCCTTCTGATCAATGTACTCAAATTATTGAATCCTTCGAAGACGTTTCCACTCAACCGTTTGTTCCTCGTTTACTGAAATCACCTCGGAAAAATCTCTTCGCAGCAACTCAACCAACCCAAATCATCGAATCTTTCGTTGATAAATCTACGCAACCTTTTATTCCACTGTTCTTGAAATCACCTACCAAATCACCTGCAAAGAAAGTTTCTTTCGTCGATTTAACTACTGTTCCTACTTCCTCACCAAGCTCTTCGCACCTTGATCTAGCATCTCCAGAACAAAAGGCATTGAGTCCTTCGAAATCACGTACCTCGCCAATCAAATCGATCTTGCGCTGTTCACCTGTGAAAAGGAAAAGCAAGGGAAAGAGAGTGTTGATGGAAGAAACTCAATTCCCTACCATGATAGAACAGGAAGAAGATGAGGTTGAAGAAGAGGATGCAGAAAACGAAGATGAAGCGAATACTACAGTGGAAGATTCACAATTTTATCCTCAATTACTATTCGAAGAGCCTGCAGAGGAAGAAGTGGAAGAAGGATTAGGGGAAACGCAATTCCCTCCATCTCTCCTATGCAACGAAGAGTCAGGGAAGGGAAGCCAAACAGTTGATGCGCAGAAAAAGCAGAAAAAGAGAGTCGGCTTCAAAGCTATTAAACAAGATGCTTGGGCTGGTTCGATACCTGCAGTACAGCAGAAGGAGATGCAAGACTTCTTTGCTCGAGATTCTACTTCTAGCAAGACTTGTGAACTCCCGTCACAATTGGCAAGAAAGCAAGAAGAACAATTGCAAGCTTTAGCAAAGTTGGTAAAAGCTGGTCCATCTTTCCCTTCGCACTCTCATGCCATCTCAAATGGAGCTGGAGAGGTTGTGGACGATGATGAAGAGGAAGAAGAGGAAATCATTTCATCTCAAACTCAATTCATACCGTATTTTGCTTCGCCTTCGCCCAACAAGAAAATGAAACAGAACCATTCCTACACTGTGCCTTCTTCTGATGTGGAAGAGAATGATATGCTGTTGGCGTTGGATAATTTGCCTGAAGGAAACAGTATCCAAGAATGGGTTTTTGATTAAATGAAGACAGGTTCTCCGTGAGGTCCCTGCACCTGTGGTCAAAACTCCACCAGACCAGCAATCTCCTATTATGAGCAGTACTCTGATCGGTTTTTGATGTATTTCTCTTTTCCCCATCTTTCATCTACTCTCTCCCTCTGTCGAGTCATTTGCACTGCCGCTGGTACTCATACCATAGCCGCACCTTAGCTACAGTATGCTGTGCTGTCTTCGATTTCTCAGAACAGCCGCCCGGTTTCGCGGCGGCGGAGTATGACACCCGGACTTGTTCTTGGCGTTTTTCGCTTGGCTCGCCTTAATTTGTTTCACTTAGCCATAACATCATTCTTGAGGAGACGACCTGCCCTGGCCTATACATCCTATATACACAGTGCTCTTTCAAGTTCGAACATCACAATGACGAAACAAGATCAGCAGCAAAGCAACTGGAACTCATCCGTTAAGCTGCAGAATCTATCTGGCTCTGCGCAAATACCTCCAGCCTATGAAAGCACAGCGTATTTGGCTGGCGATACAGAAGGAGGACACATTTCTTTGAAACATCAACATGTCAATATTTCAATGCACAGAGGCCTCAAATGGTTGTCGCGAAGCAATCTGGTGTTACTGTTATGCCTTGGGATCATCTGCTCAGTCTTTGGCGGGTTGTTGATCAGAGACACGGACCAAGAGTGAGCAGAAAGGTCTTTCGCAGTCATTACGTAAGGCTGATCTATGCAGCAGTAATGACATCCGTTGTGCATCAGATTACGTTGGTTACCGGAACAAAGGTCTCTATCAAGATGACTGTTCGACTATGTTCTTCATTGGAACCGTCTCATTGACTGCTGGATTGATGACATTTATCTATCTTGGTTTGTCATGGCTCTGTGGCCGCTGGATATCAGGAAGGTGCGCGTCATTCGGGAAAGCACCTGAAATACGTCTAACATACTACGATGCAGCTATACTCTGCGCCAGCGAAACTATTGCATTTGCAATATCTTCATAATAGCAACTGTCACTGCTCTCTACCTCACAGCTGCAACTTTTCTCCTTGGCGATTATACTCTCCGGTCTCAAAGTGATGCAGAAAATCAAGCGAAGGCCCTGAATGCGATAATAGCTCTTCGAGTCTTTCTTGTGTTGGCCGCCATATCAGCTTTCGTAGAAACTGGCTTTCTCATCTACATGACGTGTCAAATTTCAAGCCGATTTAAGAAGCTCAAGCAGGAGGCAAATAACGGTTTTGGCAGCAAATGAAATGATTACTCTTCCACATTTGCTTGCCTTACGACTATCTATTTTTCACAATCAGCAAATCCAGCGGCATCAGTATATACTCTCTCCCAGTCTGTCAAGATGCAAAGAAGGAGGAGGGATTGGACATTGAGAACCTTCATTCATTGCATTCATTCATTATTCGTAATGTATTACCTCATTGTGATAGCCAAAATCATAGTGATATCTGTTCTATCATTGTAGAAGCAAATTTGATGAGTCGTGCCCAACAACATACATATACTTCTGATTGTTAATGTTACAACGCAAACAGCGTCACCAAGCTATACAACGATTCCAAATCAGCGAAATCCGTTTCTGAGCTTATTCCTCCATCGGCTCTTCTTCCGCAGCAGGAGCTTGATAAGTTCTATTCTTCTTCAATAAAGGATCTTGAAAACTTTTATTGCAGCTAGCAAATCATTGTTGAGCTCGATTGATTTTGCGCGTGCAAATACGACAAAAACTCACTGAATGCATGTATAGAACAAAATCATTTTCGTTTCTGTTCTTTTTGACTGATCTTGAAAGAAGACCGCTCTGTTTTGAGCAATAAGACAAAGTGCCAGTTCAGAAGAGGAAGGCAATGTATTACTCAGACTGATGACATCTCGGACACTCTATATTTGAGCGAGGCAATGTCGGATCTGTCCCAATATCTTGTGTCACACCAGCAGATTCCCTGAGTGCTAAGTCAGTAAGCTGTTGCGTAAGTGGAATGATTACTGACTTTGCGGTAATGATCAAGTCTTTGCTCTCATTTCAGCGTCCTTCTGTTATAGAAGAGCTATATTCGCACCATTTCGGTAGACACAAGGGTTTGCAGTGTCCTCTGCAACGAGATAATTCAGCTTGGTCAATCTTAATGCAGTGACAGGACTGCAACATACCTTCGTATTCGCACGACCTGCATGCATACTGCAACGCTCTATGCACTCTATCGACCTAGACGGATCCTTAATGAGCCATTAAGCGAGCGACGAGTCGGTAATGAGGTACTTTTGGATACAGCAAGTCTGTTTTCATTTCAAGTTTCTCAGTAATAGAATGGTTGCAACCTGTACTGAGACTTACTGTTGCACTCGGCACAAAATCGCACGTTAGTCGCTGACATTGCAGTGACCTAAGGTGCTTGCTGCTCGCCAAGATGCAAGCCTAATATTCTTTCTCAAGAGCAGCGATGTCAGCCGATAAATGTCCCGTGGACCATTCAAGATGGCCTCATTCGACATCAGATGCTGCAGCACATCCCTTAAGACCCACGACAACATCAACAGCTAGCTCGCAGAACGATACATCAGCAGATTCGATCAACTTATCCAAAGAACGAGTGGTTTCCTCTATTCCTCGCTCAATACCAGGCGAAGAAACAGTGGATCAGAAATGGGTTTATCCATCTCCAGCTCAATTTCATGCGGCTTTACAAAGAAAGAATCGTGCAGGCAATTCAGCAAAAGATATGGACATCATTGTTCCCATTCATAATGCGGTTAATGAGAAATGTTGGGATCAAGTTTTAGCCTGGGAAGCGAAAGAAGGACCTTTGGAGAAAGTCAAGTTGATCAGTTTCAAAGGTAGACCAAACGATCGAACACCTCGAGCCTGGTTAAAGACTCTTATTGGGTCAGTTCCTTTACCATGTACGTTGAAGTGATACTTATGAGATGAAACGCGCAAACAGATATCAAGCACCTTTTGATCGACATGATTGGTTGGTAGATCGTAGCGGAACTCAAATTCGTTACGTGATTGATTTCTATTCTGGCAAAGTCCCACTCTCCTTTCATTTGGACGTCAGACCTGCAATAGATTCTTTCTCTGCAGTAAAAATGCGCTTTTCAAATTTCTTTGACAAATTCAATCCCTTCCTTCCTCCAACAAAACAAAACACACCTTCCCCTGCTTCTACTTCTTCTTCTCAACCTGTTCGAGCGTAAAGAAAACTACAAAAGTGGATCGAAATCACTGAAATCCGGTACTTTGTTACTGCTGGCGTTCGGTGCAGCTCGAGTAGGGGAAAGAACGCCTGGATTGTAGCCTGGAGGTGAAACGACGTTCCACCGAGCGTTGACCTTTGGCTGTGAAGGGAACGATGGAGATGGCGCAGGTTGCATTGGCGTTGTGTTCCAGGATACTGATGAGCTGAGCTGCGGCTTTGGTGGATCAGGCTTTAAAGAGGAAAGGCTGTAATTCGGTTGAAAGGAAGTGGACATTGACGGAGTATTGGATGGAAGAGGTGTTGGGATTATAGCAGGCAGGGTATTGAGGAATGCAGAGGTATTGAAACTGGAAGAAGGTATTGGTCGAGCACCGAGCCCATTCTTGGTTGTGGCATTGAAAGAGCGAACGCTGTCCATTGACGGTTTGTTGGACTGTATGGGTTGCTGAGGTGGAGAGGAAGGAGTCTTCCACATGGAGCTTGCATCAAACTGTGTGCATAATGTCATTAAAAGCATTTTCAAATTATAGTTGTGTTATCTCACTTGATTGCTTCCAGTCTGATCTGGTGTCAAAGGGCTGCTCATCATATCGTTGCCATTGACAGCTGACAGACCACCATTACGTGTCACTGGAGCCGCTTGTCCTCTAACCAAATCTTCCCAAGAAGCGGCAGCAGGAGCTGTTGATGCACTTGCAGTGTTTTGCGAATTTGCCCTCAACTCTTTCCCTCTTTCCGTTCTCACTTTCTTTGACAACGTTTCGATCAAGATCATGAACCTTTCAAACTGTTCTTCTGATAATAGTGGTGCAGCTGACATGGTCCATAATTGAGGCAAAATCAGCGTACTAATTACAGTCGTATCCGTTAATTTGGTAGAGATTATTTGAAAGATAGTTAATGCTGATAACAGAACGGCTGGATCTTTGGTCTTTATTTTGGCCAAAATGGGTACGAGTTTTTCAGTAATGGTGTACCGATCCAAGATTTGTACTAGACCGCCTAAACAGATCAGACCACCAACTTTGACTCCTAGTACTGTGGTACGAGCAAAGACTTCTGCTACACGAGGGAAAATCGTATCTTTGACCGTTGCGAAATCGAGAGTTGCTGCACTCTTGGTAGCTGATGGAACGCAAAGAGTAGGAATAGCTTGTAAAGTCTTCATCAATAGAGGTGGCGAGGTGGTAGATAAGAGACTAAGGAGTAACGGGGTGATTTCTTGCCTGAAAACGGCTGTATTGGTCTTCTGTTCCAGTAGAGGAAGATGGTCGAGCAATGCCATAGCGCAGTCAGGCGAGTCCGAAGCAGAGAGAACAAAAAGTTGTTTGAGAGAAGGAAGAACGATCTCTTGGAATTCCGACTTTATAGATAAAGTTTTCGAATAAGAACAAGGCAAATCGGCTTCACAGTGAACTCACATTACTCATCTCCTCGGCGATATAAAAGACATTGGGTAAGATATGAGGTATTACTTCCAGCCTACTCCCTTCTTTTCCCAAGCCTTGATCCAGTAACGCCGTCAAGATTCGCTTCTGCTGCACTCGTTTGGAAAAAGAAGGTAGTACATTCCGCAAGCCTTTCATGAAGCTGATCAGTTCAGGGGAGCTTTTGCTGGTATAGCTGTCCCGGTCTAGAAAGCGAAGCGTTTGGACTAGAATGCTCGAGAAGTAGGAACAACTTGTGGGAAGGGAAGCTGCTGTTGGTCGAGCGGCAGGATGTGACTCTAATAGAGCATTAAGAAGATCCGCTACTTCTGATCCTAGCTTGTTGAATTGGGCTTTCTGTAGATCGAAATCTTCATATAAACGGCGATAGGTTTCTAATCTTCCTCGAGTTGAAAAAGGCGGTTCGCCAAGTTTGCCAAGTAGAGCAAACGCTATACAACCCATACTCCAGATATCATTCGAGGGAGCAGGTGGTCTTTCACTAAGCGCATATTCTGGTGCCATGTAATTGAGATCTCGTTGGCAATATCGAGGCAAAGAATTATCGTAATCCGGAAAGATCCATGGCGTTGGTTGACCGGAAGGGAGAGTACGACCTTGAATGAAAGCTAGATGGGAGATCTTCCAGTCGCCCTTTGCAGTGATGACGATTGCTTCCAGTGTAAGGTCGCCATGAACCAGATTGGCTTCGTGCAGGAATTGCAAGCCCTTTGTGATCTGAAGAAGACCCCTCTGCAGCTCCACTTCATCCAATTCGACGGATCTTCTCGAGGAAGCTGACTTGACAGCATCCGCCAAGCTGCATAAAATCGCTTCTGTCGCGAAAACAAGCGACGCTCGAGTTTCTTCCAATGGCTCGACGATTTCCAGTATGGAAGGATGCCTATATCGCGAGAGCGTTTGCGCTTCTTTGACCAAGACTTGATGTACTCGATCAGCTACACCGCTGGCTGCTCTTGCTTTGGCTCCTCCTGGCAGACTAGACCCTCTAGAGTATTCCCAGATAGATACAGCTCTTGCATTGCTGTTGTGCTTTGCGCTCGTGATCTTCCACAAGCCAACTGATTTGGGTTGGTCATTGCTCGCTGTGTAGGCCGAGCTGATGCCTGATTTAAAGAGCGCTGAGGCAGAGGACAAGAAGCTCTCCATATCTAGTGCTTCTGCTGAGTCATGCCCTTGGTTGAATTTGACGCTCGAAGGTTGTTAGCGAACAAGCATGTCTGACCGAAAAAGAGCTCTAGATGATGCCCAGGCTGGCTCACCTGGTTCCAAGAGACCTAAGATATCGAGCACAGCTGCTCCTAGCTTCATTCCGCCAAAGGTGAGCCGACAACAATGTATTTTAGATGGAATTCCATTTACATTGTGGTCCAGGATGATCTGAAGCCACAGGCGCCGAGCCCAAATGATTTGGTAGCCCAACAGATCGCAAAGAAGCGAGCGTGAGTTTCCCGCTCGAACATGTTCGCTTCATTCTTACATTTCCATATTATCTGCAGAGAAATCGCTGCTAAATTCAAGGCTTTCGCTCCCAACGCTGCAGAGCCCAAGTCTACTCCGGCAGCTGAAACACCTGGTCGGCCAGATGTCAGCGAAATTGCTAAGCGGGTAGCAGAGGCGAAACGCAAGGTTGAGAATATGGCTGCCTTGCAGAAGAACGTCAATCCATACTTAGCTGCTGCTGCTGCTTCCAAGACTGCCGCTGCAGCAGCAAGCAAGAGTAAAGCTAGCGATGCGGCTTTAGCTAGCATGGCTAAACCTGGTACTATGCTACATCCGTTGTTGGCCAACCTGGACAAACCTTCAGCTCCTTCTACCAGCAAAGACCGCTATAAACCTATGTTGCCTAAGTTTGCCAGTACAAAGGTGATTTTGTTCCCTTCTTCTTCCATGAGCTTTATGCTAAGTCTCATTAACAGGCCAATGCTCGCGTTGTAGCTTCGCAACCAGTGAAGAAACCAGAAGCATTGCAAATTTCCTCTGGGCCTACATTAGAAGAAGCTCGACAGAACCCTTACTTCGATCGCCGTTTGGGTGTCGAATCTCTAGCACCTCGAACCAAGAAACCACGTCAAATGAAGTTCAACACCAAAGGTAAATTTGTCAAGATTGCGGATCAGTTGAGACAGGAAGCGAAAATGGAAGCTTTGAAGCAAAGGATTTTGGAAGCTGCTCGGAAAGCTGGGTTGGAAGATGAAATGGAAGCTGATGGTGGATTAGGAAGAAGAGTAAAAAGAGCTCCTCCACCTGATGTAGAATGGTGGGATGCACCTTTGGTTAAAGGAGATTCGTATGGAGATTTGGATGCTGAAGAAGCTCAAGCAATTTGGGAACAAGGTTGTTCTTCTCTTGTTCAACATCCTATCCCTATTCCAGCGCCTGGAGACAAGAAAGCTGTTGCTCCAAAGGCTTTAATGTTGACTAAGAAGGTGCGAGGATTGCTCGCAATTTAGAGATCATGCAGCTAATTTCTGTGTTTCGACCGACAGGAGCAAAAGAAGATGAGAAGACAAAGACGTATGGCTGAATTAAAAGATCATCAAGACCGAGTTCGCATGGGCTTATTACCACCTGATCCACCCAAAGTCAAGTTGACCAACATGATGCGAGTCTTAACTCAAGAAGCCGTTGCTGATCCGACCAAGATTGAAGCAAAGGTTCGCAGAGAGATGACGGTTAGAAAGACCGGTCACGAGAAGATGAATCAAGCTCGAGCGTTGACGGATGAGCAGCGTAAGCAAAAAATTGAGGACAAAGCTAGAGAAGAGGAGAAGAAGGGAATTTACGCTGCTGCCTTCAGGTGAGCAGACTTTTGGAATGCATATGTGCATTGTTTGAACTGAGCCGTTCGCAGAATCAAACATCTCTCTAATCCTCTGCATAAGACTAAAGTCCGCAAAAACGCTGAACAACTCTTCCTTACTGGCATGTGCATGTTCCATCCTAAGTTCGCTTTGGTTGTTGTGGAAGGCAGCTATCTTTCCTTGAAGAAGTACAAGCGTCTTATGTTACAGCGGATTGATTGGACGGAAGAAAGTACCGTTGTTCGAACTGCTGCAGGAGATGACGATGCCATCGACGCGATAGAAGAAGAACCTGTCTCTTTGGTTGACAACAGTTGCGATCTTGTCTGGGAAGGCGAACACAGAGAAAGGCTGTTCCGTGGTTTCAGGGCGAAGAATTGTCCGACTGATCATTTGGCTCGTGAAGCGCTTGGTAAGGTTGAGGGTGAGTCTTTTATCAGCGCTGTCTTTTTACCCCTTACTTATTGTGTTGTCAAGGTGTCTTTGATTCTGCGAGGAAATTCGATGAACTGCAATAGGGTGGGATTCGAGCTGTATATACACACAAAACAATATCATTACTTGCACTTGTAATGTAACACTCTTGCATGCGCAAGGCTTCGCGGCAACAATAACTTTACTTCATGCTTACTCTACCCCGGAATTCATCTTGCCACGGTTTTCGTCTTCTATAACGACCGAGATGACCTTCAATCCGTCAGCAAACAAGAGTCCTCCAAAGACGCTGAATCTGTCCGCGCTCAAGGGCCCAAAACAGCAATCTCCTGCGAGCGATAGATCGATAAAGAAGCTCTCTATCAGATCGTCAGGGACAACTAGTTTCCAGCAACGCCTTGCAGCTCCTGATACCGCGTCCTCTACTCTTTCTACCTTAAGCCGTGCCATCCGAGCGATCAATGCGAATCCGCCGTCAGCTATTCCTGAATCATTACAAGCTTTGTATTCTTTGTGCGAAGGCTACATCGCAGTCAGCGATGCAAATGCACAGACATTGTACGATAAGATTCGTATTGAATTGGAACGAAGAGTTGGCGATATCCGAGTAGCTCTCACGTCGTCGAGCAATCTACCGAAACAATCTGCTTTCGATCAAGCTGGTTCTCTTTCAGCTAACAGTCAAGCTTGGCTAGCTGCTCTAGATTCGGAATGGCAGACATTCAAGAATCAGTTGAACATGATTCGGGGCATCTTCTTGAACTTGGATAGAGGATATGTTCTTGCACACAAGGAGCTGCTTTCTATCTGGTAAGCATCTTTCACAACGGCCAGAAGCTAAATCCCATATTCTGCTATAGGGATCTAGGTCTCGATATCTTCCGACGTAAAATTATTGAAGAAGAGACCATAGCAGAGTCAATCAAAGCTGCCCTTTTGTCGATTGTTGAGCAAGAAAGAAGGGGCGATAGCATCTCTCGTCCTACTATCTCTTCTGTTCTGTCATTACTGGCCTCTCTTTCGGCTAGTTGCTTTGCTGCACTCTTTGTTACACCTTTTGTGGAAGCTTCAACTCAATTTTATAGGCAAGAGGCTCTGTCTATGAATACTCTAGGTAGTGCAACTCATCTTACACCTTCCAAGTATCTTCAACATGTCGCAAAGCGTTTGGAAGAAGAAGGGGAACGCGCGCAAATGGTCTTCACTACAGCTAGCACTGGTCAAGATCTGAAAGCGACCTTGTTGAGAGTAGTTGAAGTGGAAATGATCACCAATCATGCTCAAGAATTGCTAAGCGGCTTGTCTGATTTCGTCCAAGCTTTCAACACCAAATCCGCCATTGTAACCGATCAAGCAGAATCGCAGTCAGATCTAGCTCGCTTATACTCGATGTTGTTAAGAGTTGGCTCTCTTGACAAGCTGAATGCTGCATGGTATATTTACGTCGAAGTGAGTTCGGCTTACTAAATTTCTGGAGCGAATTAAATTTGCCTTGGTAGACTTCCGGAGCAAGTATCGTCACTGATCCAGCAAAAGACGAATCAATGGTCGACTCTCTCTTGGAGTACAACTCTCAAGTAGATGAAATTCTCGAAGGCCCTTTCCGCAACGATGTTGATCTCACACATAAAACCAAAGACGCTTTTGAAGTCTTCATCAACAAGCGGGCTAATAAATCTGCTGAAATGCTGGCCAAGTATATTGATCTGAAAATGAGGACTGGTAATAAGGCATTGTCCGATAATGAGCTTGAAAACATGTTGGACAAAGTGTTGTCGCTATTCCGTTACACATCAGGTATGTGACTCTTCAATGTATACACCATAGCGCAGCTGATTTTCTTTCAGCCAAGGATCTGTTCGAAGCCTTCTATATGCGACTTTTCGCCAAACGTCTACTGCTCAACAAGTCCGCTTCGTCCGACCTCGAAAAAATCATGCTGGTCAAGCTGCGCGAAGGTAAGCTGCTCACATGATCACTAGTGGCGATGAGCTGATGGATGCACGATACAAAGAATGCGGACCAGCTTTCACTGTCAAGCTGGAAACCATGGCGAAGGACATCGATCTTTCTGCAGATCTAATGCAAAGTTACAAGCAAATGGGTCATTGGTCAGAAACAGGCGCTTCGTGCGAATTGGCCGTCAATGTGCTCACTACCGGTAATTGGCCATCTTTCGCTTCTTCACCTTGCGTTTTACCAGCCGACATGGTCAAGACTTTGGAGCGTTTCAAAGTGTTTTATGGTAGCAAGCATTCTGGTAGAACGATCGCTTGGCAACATTCAATGGATCAATGCGTTCTCAAAGCTATCTTCCCTTCAGGCAAGAAAGAACTCAGTGTCAGTCTGTATCAAGCATTAGTTCTGCTACTCTTCAACGGTCTAGAAAGCGGTAGCAAATTATCGTATAGTGAAATTGCTTATCAGACCCGCCTTGGTACGTTTCGATACATGCGGCGTGAAACGTCACTAATCGATTACATACATAGACAAGAAGGAATTGTCCAGGACCTTGCAATCACTGGCTTGCGGTAAAGTGAGAGTGCTGTCCAAGCATCCCAAAGGGCGGGATGTAGCCGAGTCCGATGAATTCGAATTCAATGAAGCTTTCAAGGAGGACAAGATGCGAATCAAGATCAACCAGATTCAATTAAAAGAAACAGTATGCTGCCCAGCAGCTTCTCGAGTCGTACTGAGACTGTCTTTCAGGTTGAGGAAAACAAAGACACGACCGAGCGAGTTTTCATCGATCGTCAAAATCACATCCAACTCGTAGTCGTGCGCAACATGAAATCAAGGAAGACCATGCAACATTCCGCACTAGTCATGGAAGTCGTTACTCAGCTCAAGTACGATTACAGTTCATCCCTGAAGGAATTACTAATGCCCGCGATAGAGATCGATTCAAGGTTGAGACATCCGAGATCAAGAAAGCTATAGCTTCGCTTATCGAGCGTGATTACATGTGAGTGCTGGCAGAGGCATGTCTGAACAGCGCTGATAGCTTCAATAGGTATCGCGACGAGAAAGAAAAGAACACCTATGTCTATATAGCATAACTTCCGCTACGAATACATTGTACAATAGCATTGCATCAGCCCTGAAAGTGTACATTATCTCTTTCGTTCGATCACAAACAGCTAACGAACTTGATATACTAAAAATGCTGCTTTCTTTACTCTAATGTGGTTATATCTTACATACTAGTATCATGAGCTTGCGTTGAAATCTCGTCATGAGCGATCATCAGGGTACTACGAGGTCCATTAGGAATGCACTGCGACCTCCAGCTGGAGAATTGATAATAAGTCTGCGTTTACATGTAATGAAGGCAGAACTCTTACCTTGCCAATACCCCTCCCGTTGTTGAATTCCTTCGCAACGTCTATCGCTGACTCCCAATCGTTCTCGTCTTGAAGAGCTATTTCCATCCCGTCCTCATCCTGTTCAAAGAGTCAGAACAGGAAGACTAACGGAAGCGATCAACAAGTCTTACCTTAAAAGACATTACGGGGTTCTGCAACCCTAACTTTCGTTGCAAACCAAAAAGAAAGGTTGGGTACATCGTTACAGGCGTGACATTCTGTTCGAAGTCCACAATCAACAAGGGACGTTATAAATCAGAAGTAAATTCTTACCATAGTGCTGACCCTTCCATTGAAGCTAACATTGACCCGAATTTTGCTGACTTCTGGAACACTAGTTGTTGATCCGAGCACACTTGCGCTAGACATGTTCATAGCATCTTCGCCATCCAATCTTCTCCGGAACACGCTCGCGTTCCTACTCAACGGAGGTGATTGATTTGGTGAACCTAATTGATTCGTTTGACCTTGTTGTTGAGCAGTTGATCTAGCCCAATCACCTATCCGATCTTCTTCATTTGGTCCAGGAAATCGAGAAGCCAAAGGAGATGCTGGACCTCCAAAGATGACAGATTCTCTTTGAACTGGATCTGCGTAAGAAGCGTAAAGGTCTTCAGTGACATCTTGTTCTTCTCCACCTTCTCGAGAATCAGGAGGTGTAGGTGGATAAGCTGCATTTGTCTGTCTCAAATCTAGCGGAGGGACTATTTTCCCGCGACTTCGCGGACCAGTTGCGAAATCAGATGGGTTGTCCATAGAAAGAAAAGATCTTTGAGCTACGGGTGGTGATGTATCCGTTGTTGAAGCTGGAGCAGAAGCTAAGAAGTACCCAGCATCTTTCGGTCGTGCTGGTCTGGAAGCAGACGACGCAGATGAAGGCATAGGTGATCTTGGTTTAGGTTGACTGAAATTCAGTTCGCTGACGGCGCTATTTGCACTTTTGCTTCGAACCATTGCAGTACGATTAGACGAATCTGGTGCTGACATTTTACGGCCTGCTTCAGGTCTTCTGTGAGTAGGGGAAGAAGTAGGTGATGAGGTATCAAAACTTGATGAAAGCTGCTGCAGAGGTAAACTTCCTTTGCGATGTGGATTCCAGTTTGACGCAGGCGAAAGATGACTCTTGTCTTGAAGAGCGGTACCAGAGAATCCGGCATGTGCATCTTTAGCTTCGCTGACCGCGACTGCCGAATTGAATGAGGATATTTACCGCCGCAGCATCATCATTACGCACTGACTTTCGCCTTCCCAAGATAGTCCTTTCTTGTGAGATTCCGTAGCTTGTTCGCCGGCGGTCTGTAAATGATGCCAACAGGCACAGAAAAGACAGTGAATCCGTCTGACATGAGAATCAATTAGTCCGTATTCCATAGCAGAGCACAGTCATGAGGACACACTAGCGTGCTCGGCAATCGCTTCATCAATGACCGCATGCTCTTCCGTTTGCTTTTGCGATGCAGCCTTCTTAAGGTCCAGCATGCCAGCATGTTCTTTCCCAGAGTAGATGGTACATAATCCACGATTGAAGAGCGCTTCACATGAATACAGGACGAAATCCAGACCTGCTTTCTAACTGGTCAATTGTGCCAACTATGGTATCATATTCGAGCCTTTTGCTGACCTAATTGTTTGTACTCTATACTGTCGTTTCCACGTAAATACTATACATGGTAATGTCAGCACTATTCTTTAAACACAGATTACAAAAGCAAAAGGAGAGAAGTTGACGAACGTAATGCGCATCATCAAACGATTTCATAGCGTCTCCAAATTTATTCATTAAGAAAAGCGAGACTCCCATTTGGAAATAAGAAATAGCGAGATAACGATCCAAAGCGCAAGCTTGTTTGAAATGTTGAACAGCTTCTGCATGTAAGCCTATTGTTGCTTTGATCATTCCCATACTAAACCAAACTCGACTGGTTTCTGCAATCATTTGGAAATCTTCTAAGGCAGTCATGTAATCTTGAGCATCGTATGCATCCAAAGCGCGTTTCCAGATTTCTAGTTCCTGCTTCAAGGACATAGCGCGACAAGATGGTCCTCAAGATATATGGAGAGACAGTGGTATCAACAGACCAGCTGTATAGAGGATCGATGATGAAGCAGCGCCAGGCTCCCGAAACGTCGATAAACCGTCGTCGGGTCTAAGCAAGAATTCGAGGAACTTGGCAAAAGTCAAGAAGATAATAAGCCATGTCATTTTCTTTTGTGTCACAGGAAGTCATCTTCGAAATACGATAGAATATAGCGATACATTTGCAGAAATCAATCAGTAGTGTAGCAAAACAGATTTTATGCTTGATTCGCCCTCAGATGATTAAGGCAGAATCAACAGATCCTGGCTTCCGTTCTCTTCCATCAGTATGCCGCTTGAGGATATCCACCACTACGCAACTACATCAGCAGAGATCAAATCAAAGCCGGAAGAGACTCACTATCCTCCTTGACCATAACCACCTTGCTGACCATAAGGTTGCTGACCGTAAGAAGTATAAGAGTTTCTAGCGCCATATCCAGAGTTGGTAGGTGCGGAAGGCGGGTGCCTGCGATAAAACAACATTAGTATGGACGTCAGCAGCTCAATGAAAAAAGCAAAGTTACCAGTTAGCAGGGTTTCTCCAAGGGGCCATAGAAACAGCTGAAGGTTGAGGAACGGCAGCTCCTTCTTTAGGCGCTTCGCCCAATTCAGCCATCAAGTTTGCGTATTCCGAATCGAATTGAGGAGTTGTGCCTTGAGCGTTTGAAGGACCATTTTGTTGACCTGGAACACCTTGCATAGGTCCACCTGGGCGACGAAGACAATCTCTGCACATTCGCTCTTCAGCACACGAGTTGTCAGAAAAACAAGGGCAGACAAACCTAGCCATATGACCTGCACCACCACATTGATGACAAATGATGTTGGCAGTGAAGTTCTTCTGCTCGGGACAGTCTGTCATTCCAATATCAGCTCAGAATGTACTGAGAGTGACAGAAGTGAGACTTACCCCATTTGCGATGACCAATTTTACCACAATTCTGGCAAGGTTGACCTTCGTCATCACGCAAAGTACCGTTGAGTTGGGCCAGTTCACGTAGTTGATTGCGTTTGTGATCGTTATCAGTTTCAGGAGTAGATGCAGCCTGTCATCAATACCCTTATTAAGCGATAGAAAGGAAAAACAAGAAAGAATGACTTACGGTTTCAATAACGCTATTGATCAAATCCACACATCTCTTGACCTTGTCTTCGTTGTCGGCAGTAACGAAACAATGTAAATCCTCATCATCATCACCAGCATACATATCCGGTCTAACTTTCCCATCCTTCACACTTCCTTTGCCCCTAATGGAGATCTTTGCACCTGAATCCCTTTCCATCTTCTTCAACGAGTTACCTCTTGGACCAACGAGCAAACCAAAGAAATTGATTTCGGGGAACTCTTTAACAGGAATATAAACTTTATCCGAAGGTCTACCTGAACCACCTCTTTTTTGCATAAGGAAATCAGGAGGAGGTCTGAAATTAGGATCAGATTTCATTTGTCGATCAATAACTTTGTTCCTTTCGTCTTCCAATTTCTTTCTGTATCGAACTTCACGAGTGTTTGTTCTTCGACCATGGGAATCATAAGAAGGTGGTGGTGAAGCTGAACGTTCTCTTTCAGGTGGTACAACATCACCACTTCTTAATTTCCGATTGATTTCTTCCAAACGTAAAGATAAAGCATAGTTGTCCAATTCTTTACCTTGAATATTGCCTTGAATAGCAGTAGGTAAACCAGCTAAGTCGACTTTAGCTGATTCGTCACCCCAACGTGAACGTCTCTTGCGTGGTCCAGCTTCAGCAGCAGGTGCAGGTGCAGCAGAAGCTTGGGAAGGGGAATCATTGCTTTGGCCATAGCCACGAGAAGGAGCTGCTTCAATAGTGTTGTTGGCATTGCCCCATCGTCTTGGAGCGCCCAGATCGTCCTGGAATACATACCTGTAAGTCGAAATATAATAGAAAGGCAAGAATCAGGCTTACAGCGTTGGTCCCGCTTATGCGTGCAGCATCTGCAAGGATAGGTGAGCAGTGCACAGCCTGAAGAGTATGCGACTTACTTCTCCACATAGTAACAGTATGGGTTTGGTCAATGCAAGTCAAGTGTAGAAAATCGGCAAGGCTAAGAGGTCACGGCAAAGTGGAACGCTATTGAGAATCGGATGCAGTACAGATGCAAAATAATGCGCGTAACAAAGCAAGCAAACGCAAATACTTCAAGCCTTTCAACGACCGAGCCAAAAATGTCTTGTCCTTCCATCCAACGAAAAATGCCCAACATTCATCCTTTCCTTTTGTCTGGTCCTCACTTGGCCAGAATAGTAGTCCCGTTGTTATCTTTCCCACCTTTCCGCATAATCGTTTCCTTTTGAAAGTTTTCCAAAACACTGCTCGCCGTTTCATGCTTTCCATATCCACATCTGTTGATCTGTCGGTTGAAACCCTAACACATCAACTCTCTACTGCTTTCTCCTGAAGGAGCCTGTCATAGTCACGAGAGTCCAATCAGTCAAGACTAATTGCAGGAGCACGGAACGACTGACATCCTTCCGTTAGGCGAGCCTTACCACCTGTTGGCTGGCAAAGAACGGTAGAGCAGGATCCGCAAAGGACAACAGTTTGAGCGTGAGAGAAGACAGTGGTGATAGCGAAGCAGCCTTTTTCACAACCCGAAAGTCAGTCCCGCAATTTGACATCTCGCAATCGAAAGTCTTAATTACCTGGGCATTTAACATCCATGAAGTAACTGCAAGGTTCATGAGCACATGTATGACAGAGAACACGGTAGAATGCAACGAACGAGTTGGGCGATTGTACCAATCTCTTGAGTTTGTGCTTTTGCTGTTCAGCTTCGTGGCTTGGGTTAAGGAGATCGACGGCTAAAGTCTGTGAGATGACAGAGCCATGGATCAGCACTCTGCAATGCGCATAGAAATGGATAATGAAGGCGTAGCGTAGACTCGCTTTTGCCCCATGAAAATTGGATCGCAACTGACCATTTTGTGCTGTTCTGAAGTGGTGCTTGTGTTCAAAGAGTGTTTGTGCAGGTATTCAGGTATTCAGCAAGTCACCCAAGGTAAGACGTGGTTTGCGGCTACGAATTTTTCTGCACTTGAATTCGTCCCGTTTGCCACCCACCTGTCATGAGTCAAGCTCCTGCAGCTTAACAGTCGCGGTAGCCTCTCTCAAACAAGTCTGCAATCTTAGTTTGCCCTTCATTCTCCTGCTTTTCTCATACTTTCGCTAGTTATTCATGCTCCTGGCTCGCTTGCGTTTAGTAAAGCGCTGCCCTTCTGTTATAGCAGCAGATTCACCTTTCCCAATCACGCTATCTCTCACGACTGATTTAGGCGATCCCGTCTATTTGTCTTGCCTAACTGGTGCTCTTTCCCTCACTCTTCTTCTACTCGTCTCATTGGTCCTCTAGTCCGTGTACAAGCCGTTGATCCCTCTACTCTGCAAGAATCTTTTTCTCACTCAGTAATCGATACTGCGACAAAAACCTCTTTACTGAATTTATCTTTCGATCGGGGGAACTTCCATTCTTTCTCTCTCAAGATCTCTTCCTCCGCTGCAGCAAGAAGCAAATCATCAGATCTTCAATTGAGGTTCACGGTCGTCACAGAAGAAGAGTCGCCAATATCAGAAGAAACGAAACAATTCTGTCATTTCCTACAAGAATCCCATCATCCCATTATCGCGCATGAAGAAGAGGATTACTTGATCCTTTCCGCTAATGTAGCCTTCACATTACAAACAGGAAGGAATGCAAGTCATTCCTCTGATAAAGGTGACTTTCCCACTTTTTAATTCATCAACTTAAAAACTAAAACAATGATGCAGTGCAACAAACGGTCATCTCCTTTCAGACTCAAGACAAATTACTTCAACTGGTGGAGAAACCTGAATTATCTTTGGGCAACCATATTTGGGATTGCGCTCTTGTTTTGGGCTACCAATTATCCATCACCTCGACCTTTTGTCCCACTGATGGAGTGGTGTTCGATCTAGGTTGTGGTTGTGGATTAGTAAGTCTTGCAACCTTTTGAAAAGAAGCATAGTTGCTAATTCGCATTGTAGGTGGGAGCGATATTAGCTTCCAAGATGAAGAGCGGAAGTGTCTGGTTGACCGATACGGAGACTGTTATTGATACAGCAACGAACAAGAACTTACCACTCCTACAAACAACCCTTAGTGGGAAAGTCAAGCTGAAGACTGCCGTACTTGATTGGTCACAAGAAACAGATTTGAGTCAGTTCGGGAGTAGTGAGCAGGAATGTTTAATTGTGGCCAGCGATGTATGTCAACCTCTTCTTCATGCAAAAATAGAGCTGACGATAAAAAAAGGTGCTGTACAATGTCTCGTCGCATCAAATCTTTTTGGAAACTCTTCTACGCTTATTGCGATACTTCAAATCCGCTCGGGCAATGATAGGATATAAGTCAAGGATGGAAGGAGATGATGCCTGGTTTGCGATGGCTCGGAAAGAAGGACTAATAGTGGAAGAAAAGCAAGAGTTGAATTATGCTGATATACAAGTATGGTCGATACAGACAAGCTAACGAATGCAATATCAGGGCAATTTATCTGCGATACGAAACATCTTTCGCACGTACAAGGCAGGAAATTACTTTGTCGACTTTGCCAGGATCAGGATCACTTGCGCAATACATAATAATTCCTCCCTCGCATGTTCTCCTGTATCATATACGTCCTGAATTATCATATACCGTATCTCCTGATACATCAGGCGGAGGACAAAAGACCACTTAGTTCTGTCTTACCGCGCGATCTCGCTCGCTCCCTTCTCGCTCGAACCTACAAACCTCAGCCGGTTTGATGATGATGATCTGCGTTGCTTGTTGTGCTGCTCTTTCCTCTGCTTTTCCGATCCTCTCTGACTTGCGAACCACAACATCTATTTGCGGGATCAATCATCAGAGTATTTCAGAAGAAATCCATCGAAGAAAGAATTTCAAAACGAGAGCCGTGCATATGACCTTTTGTTTTCGTTGATGACTGCCTTGATTCTGGACGGTTTTTGAGCTTTGCTACAAAACTTCGACACTGACCTGCTGCAAAGCATCAGCATTGCACTTGTGAACGTCGCACATACTTTCCTTCTTTATATAGCAAGTTCTTGCTTTGTTCACAATAGTTCCTGCTCATGTGCTCTTGCTCTTACGTATAGCCGTATTATTTGCCCAGCAGACACCGCACGGTCATCCATAGACTCGCTCGAACTCATCTTGGCTCGAGCCTACTTTGTCCGCTGATAGCTTGCTTGTTCAGCAGCAGTCATATACCGTGTCTATACACGTCAGTCGATCACTTTCTGCGCTGGCTTGAGCGTTCTGACTGAGATGTTCCAGTCATGCAACATACTCGCAGACGGGCTGGTATGTCTTGCTCGCCAGCGCTGGTCGGCGATTCACCTGAACGAGAAGATCGAACTCGGCCTCGTAGCAACTCAAAGGGTGCAGCGTCTCGATATGCCGGACTTGGGAATGGTCGCCCGACCACCAGGTCGCAAACCAAAAGTCCTTTGCCAACAGTTCCGCAAATCGCAAAACCAGTAGATCAGCTGAAACAATCTACGAAACGTAAACCGTCTCAAGATGTGCACCCTGAAGCAAGCCCTCAGAAAACTTCCCGCTTGGAGCAGGCTGCAGATCAAAACCCAGGTCTAGCAATCGGTTTCGATTTTTCTAGTCAGCAATCATCTCAGGGCGATTTCTTTGGCAATTATTATGCAGAACATCCCCCTTCTCCAACTCCAGGAAGTGGGTTTCCAAACAAGGATTGCTTTTCTCCTTCCATGTCTGTACCAAGCACTCCTCTTTCTCCTGCTCAATTTGATGACGCGCTCGCCTTCTTTCATCAACCTCCCTCGGCACCACTTTCAAATCAGTCTCAATTCACTCAGCAGCTGGTAATGCATGCTCCAAGAGCAATCAGACCAATGCCACTTTTGCGTCAATCAGCGCCTGCATCTTCTTTACGTCAACCTAGAAGTACGTCGCCTCCTGCCCCGATTCCTGAGGTAGAAGAAGCCATCCCACCTGTTCCACCGCTGCCGATTTCAAATGATGAAATATCAACTACTTTTCCTGGAGTGGCTCCTTATACACCTAAAAAGCCTATAAGGATCCGGAAGAGAGCTCCTGCGAAAGGAACACCACAATTGGCAATGAGTGAGAATGCTGAAAATCCAATTCACATAGTTGTGAGTGATGCTTTTCTTCTATTGATTTGCAGAAAGCTGACTTCAGCAATCTAGCGACCACCTAATGCTTGGATCTTATACCGTTCACAGAAGCTTAGGGATTTGAAGGATGATCCTGCTGTGACCAGGAGAATGCAAGCGGAAATTTCGAAAATGATTGGATCGCTTTGGAGACACGAGTCAAAGGAGGTCAAGGCAAAGTACGAAAATTTAGCACAGGAGAAGAAGGCTGAGCATGCTCGCGCAAATCCAGGTAAGAGTTGATGCATACTCTACACTGTGCAAAGACTCAGAAGTGAGGTACAGACTACCGCTTTTCACCTCAACGCAAAGCAGGAAAACCAGCTCTGCCTGGCAGACCAAAATCACCATCAAAATCACGAGCGAAGCGTAGTCTGGCCGAATCAACTCCTGCTTCAGCAACGCTCACAAGCCCACTTCCTGAAGCAGACGATGTTTCCTGCTTCAGTACTCAATTATCTTTCGACAGTCAGAATAATGTGTACAATTCCACCTCAATCAGTTCTCTCCCTGCGTTTCCGCAAGACTACAACAACAAGCTCTTCAAGCAGAACGCCACTTCACCTTGTAGCCCTGGTGATTACTTTCCCGATCCAGCAAGTAACTTGTCTTCTCCAGTACACGGCGGCCAATCCTTTTTGCCTAAGTCAGCTAATCTTTCCAGTCCAAATCAAGACTTGTACCAATCCTACTCGGCATCCTTCGCAATCGATCCTTCGCTGGCCCATTCTTCTTCTCCACCTAATCGTCTCGGTCGTAGCGCAAGCAACTTCAGCAATGCCTCCACTACCGATCGCTCGCCCAGTCGAGGCAATGATGAATTATTCGCATTGCTACAAAGCTTGACCGATTCTACGGATGGAAATCTTCCTGAATCGCCTCCACGTATCCCCAATGCAACTTCTGGCTGGCCAGAACCAGCTTCTTTGTCTTCATCGCTTTCTGGTCAATTACCGCTCAATATGCAAAGCATGGCAATCAGCGATGCTGCTGCCGATTCAACTTCTCAGCTTCGATTTCAATGGATGGATGATCTCCTTCCTAGTGAAGCTGCAGCAATGATTCCTTCTTACAGCACGGATACGAATTCTTCGTGGACAAGCAACGCTTCTTTCTTATCGCCAGCTGGACTGGATCCCACATATAATCTCACTGATTGGCCCAACAACAATGCAATTACTTCAGCGACACCTGCTTCAACTTGCGGTCAACCTTCTGGTATGCCGGAACCTCTGTTTGGCGACCTTCAACCATTTTACGACGATCATGACAATCTCTTGTACTTGACACAGACCCAGACTACTACTCAAGAATCGTGGTTGAATTTGGACGGCATGGAGCTGTCTGAATCGCCACAGCCTACGAACGGTTGGGTGTTTGAATAGTTTGACGGGTTTTGCTTAGACATGAACACTCGTACATCAAAGAAGAGATCTGGAAGTTTGGGGCTCAATGTAAACAATAGTATATGAACAATTCTAGCAACAGTTACTTCGCCAACCTTTCTGGATCGGTGCTTCGCCAACTTTGACAGCAGATGTACCTCTACCTCCGGTCACGTTGTCCAGACTGAAGCCATCTGCTTCTTGCAGATCTGTTGCCCTTTCCTTTTCTTGCATTCGATCAGCAATATGTTGCGCAATGTACTCAAACGGTTCCTGCATTCGGTTTCGTCACAACGGTCTTTTACCTCGTTCGGGAAGGAAGACTCACAGCTACATTCTCCCCTGATCGAGCGCTAGTGAAGAACAGCTTAATTCCACTATACGGACGTTTCCTCGTAATTGTTTGTTCTGGTTTTAGTACCTGTACTTCATCGAAAGGTGGCACAGGTGAAGAAACTCTGGTTTCTAGATCATCATCTTGTTCTTCTGGTTGATCATAAACTTCTTGCACGTCAATGACTGATTCGTTTAATGCGCCAGGCAATTTCATTGTATTTGCTGAAGAAGAGTAAGACATGGAAGAAGACGGTGTATGGTAAATGGATTGGCCTGTAGTCGTTGTCATAGAAGAATGTCTGAGCGTAGAAGGATTGATATCGATAGAACGGATAGAAGTGATTCGACCTCTCTTGATTTGCTGCACCT
Source organism: Kondoa subrosea (assembly GCA_039545335.1). Classification (NCBI taxonomy): domain Eukaryota; kingdom Fungi; phylum Basidiomycota; class Agaricostilbomycetes; order Agaricostilbales; family Kondoaceae; genus Kondoa; species Kondoa subrosea. Next base: position 1,991,911 of record BCIN01000002.1, on the reverse strand, counting down.
CTGGCGATTTGGAAAGGGTACTTTGAGATTTGTATTGATTCTGATCTAAAGCTTCTTCTGTGGTATAATTCGGTGGTTTGCTGGTATTTAGACCTGACCCATTCTGAACCTCTTGAGATGGCTCAACCTCTTGTCTAGTTTCCGCAGGTTTTAGAAGCTCGTCCAATAAGTTTTGCGCTTCCTCTTGAGTAACCACATTATCGTCTACTCCGGCTTCCTGTCTCGAATGCGCAAGATCCACTTTATTGGCAACGCAGACCCAAGTAATTTCTCCTTCTCTTCCGTCTTCCACAGGAGCTTTCGCTTTGTATTCAGCGTACCACGAAGCAATATGTTCCAGTGATTGTCTGTCGACAACGGAAAAGACGAATATCACCGCGTCGCTTCCTCTGCTGTGATCTAATAGTGAGGGAAAGTACAAGAATTTGTAATGATGACATACTAGAAAGCTGCACCAAGCGATTTATAGCGTTCTTGTCCAGCAGTATCCCATGCTTGTATAGAGACTGGACCGGAGTTGGTCTCGACAGTCTTTGAGAAGAAGTCAGCTCCAATAGTTGCTGGTTGACCATAAGCAAATAAGTCATAAGCCCATCAGTAGGAGGATAGGGCCAGAATAGCTTACCTTTGTACTGTCCTGTGAAGCTAGTCGAACCGTACAACCAGCGGTTTCGCAAGGAGGTCTTGCCTGTCGCGCTATCACCCTGTCCTTTCCCATAAATTCCCATTCAAAGCAGCACCCAATAAGCTCACTATCAAAACGACTTTCGCGCTCCTCGCCTTCCCTGTCTTGCCATTGTTCATTGGTATTAAGAATCTCGAGATTCAGCACCGCAACGCTCAGCGATAATGGTATGATAGCCTTTGGGTATAAGTATGGGTATATATTCTGACTGCTGCACCCCTGTTAAGCCCAAAAGAATCCCTTGCTTTGGCCGTATTGAGACGACCTGCTGCCCAAGTTGCTTGTTATCCTGCGGTGGCCATTGTTGCCTGATGTTCTGCCTGAAGTAGGTGCTCTCCATTCAAATCATACAGGCTCTGACCAAAGCAATTCTGATAGATACTTTCGTGCGTTTGGCTGGAATCTTGTTACAAACTCGAATTGCTCATTTCCTGGACCATAGTTCCTCTTCTCCTGCTTCCTTTTCCTATAGCTCCTCCAGCTCTCACTTTCTTGATTGTGATTGCCGTTTTGCTACTGCACAAGCCCTGGTCCGTGCAGCATTTGCTTCCTTTGTTCTTCCATCAAGGTTTATGATTACTTATGAATCAGCGTCTACTGCTCCATCCTCTCCATTGGTTTCCTCTTCGCTTCCTGTTCTTTTAATCTAGCACCAATCTATTCGACGGATCTGAGTACAAGATGCTGGCTCGGTTCACCTTCTCTACAAGCAATTACACGACCTAGAACTTCACTTTACTCACTACATCTCTCAAACAATCAATCAATAGTCAACGCAACGGAAACAACAACTAATGCTACAGCTGTTATCCCGAAAAGAAGTAAACCGCTGTCTAGATTCATAAACTATCTTTCTACATTGCCCACGGAATGCGAAATCTTTGAAGATACGAAGCTACATACACGCTTTCACTTTGGATTGTATCCGCCACAGAAGAGATCAAGAAAGGTCAAGAAGCCGCAAGAGAAAGAAGTGACAGCGAGTGATTCATTGAAGAGCGATGTGACGATGGCGTCGAGTGAGCCGAGACAGAGTCAGGAGAGCACGAAATCATGGCTCAGCAAGATGCGATTTGTGAGCTCCGGCTTCCTCGGACAATCGTACTAGGTTTAACTTTCCTGTATGCCAGACCGAACTCTGACATACGATATATGGAAAGTAAAGGTCTATCGTAATTTGCTATTATCAAGGGTGAGAAGGATCAGCACAAGTAATTAATAGCATTAGACTAATTAATAGCATTAGACTGGAGTAGTGTATACTAGCAATTTTATATCCTGCATAAATTGATACATACGCAAAGTATGAGCTGAGCAACTGAGCTTGGATGATACTTTGACAGCCAGTCATGCAATCATCCCGTTTCATGTCACACATATACACGTCCAAGGCATAATTGCTGAAGGAAGTTCACTTCACAGATCCAGATCACTTACAATTAGATGCATCCCTTCACAGCCTCTCTAGGTAACCTAGCTTGCAAGAAAACGAACACAAAATAATACAGTCAGCCCACAGAATAGAATGAATCGGGATAGATGCGCTTGACAAATGACATAAAAGCCATGAGAAGACAAATTTGGAGCTGAGAATCGAAGTCTTCCAGGGTGCAACTCGCAAGACGGACACAGAGCATATGAATGACGCAGAGAAACAACTCTCGACGCAGACTCTGTCTCGAGCGCAATGTCTCGGACTACTTCAGCAAGGATTGGCTAGATTAGTTTTTCAGACACAAGTTCATCATAAAGCAGCTGTATGTGTGTGTTAGCATATATGGGCATTGGGGATGAGATTGACTCACTTGTTTCTGCTTCTCCTGTATTCGATCATCCCGCAGCATCCTGCTGTCCACTCTCGCATCTTCCCCTTCTACACTCAACATCGCACTAGGTGTTTTCGCTTCCAGTACCTGATTCAAGTCAGATTAGACACTAAATTGCAGACTGAGAAAGAAGGAAAGCTACGAAATGATTATCGCAATTCGGACAATACTCATCCGAGTCTTCAAAAGTAGTCATATCTTTCCTAAACGCTTTCCTACATTTCTTGCACATGAAAACCATCTCTAAAGTTTTGGCTAATTCATGATCTTCTTTTTCAGCATGACATTCCGAGCACTGAAAAGTAAGATCAGGATTTGGAGAGTGTTAAGTGAGATTGGGAGAAGAAACGAACGTCGAACCATTTCTTACAGCAAGGGCTTCGTATAGAGACTGCTGCGTTGAGAATATGTTTGCCTGTATCAATTGAGTTGAATTCAGCTTGCGTGCAATAGAGCCAAGAAATATAAGGATGACTTGCACATGAGAAGAGAGTGATGAGAAATACTAGAAGAGGGAGAGTGCGCGCGACACAACACAGCTGCTGCCAGAGGTTTTGGTCTTGCTGTCCTTGCAAGTAGTCCGACTGCTTGGACAAAGTTCGCGCCCGTCTTATCTGTGGGCTGGAGAAGTCCTCGACTAGCTTCTCTGCTTCTAGTCCTCGGAAGCCTTGGGCTACTATTCTCTTGTGAATATTATTCTTGAATCGCTTCCACCGCTAAGACCACTTCTTCTCGCTTTCGCAGCCAGTCAACAACCCGGACGACTTGGAGACCACAGTTCTCGCTTGAGCAAGGTGTAGAACAGACTGCCGATTGGTCGAGCAAGAGACAGTTTGAGATCATGAGCAATGATGCGGTTGTCGGGGTTCCGCAGCATATCAAGTATAAGCCTGTGAGTCAGCACTGGAGCTGCCTTAAGGATGGTTCTGATCAAACGGAGCGGTGTTCAGTATACTTCGAAACGAAACAGTGCAGCGAGCATCAATTCGCTATTATCAAGCTCGCAGGGCAGCACCTCTACCCTGACAGAATTAGCTGCCACATCTCCTCCTCCTCTTATAGTATCTGCTCAAACTCATCGACATAGACCTTCGTTACCTGATCAATTCGTGAGATCCAACTCGGCGCCTGTACAACCTACTTCTGGATCAACAACGACAGCAACACCTAGTCCTCTATCTCGCAAAACGCCAGTCATTATCACCCCTTCTCCTCTTGCTACGCATCCTTCTTCTCCAAGCAGTAGTGGTACCACAACACCAACTCGAAGATCAGTCAATCCAGCTCAATCTTCTCTCGATCGCTTTCCACGAAGTCCACCACCTTCTTCCTCTTCTTCTCATCGTGCCTTCCTACCATCTGTTTCTCCAAATGGCTCGACAGCTTTACCGACCGACTACTTTCACACAACTCATTCCACTCTCTCTTCCATGATCGCAGGTAAAGGCAAATCTGTATCACTTGCTCCTCCTTCTCCGGCCACATTACCTGGTCGAACACCTTATCTACCTGGTTTCCAACCTCCAGGAGTATATCGAATTCGGACGGACGAACTCTTCAAAACCAGGGCCACCAAGGGTGAAATCAAGAAGCTTGAAAGTGGTCGAATCAACAGAAGATTAGAGAAACTGGTCAAACTACATTTTCCTAACCCTGCTTTGACACCAACGGAATCTAGTAGTACTACTACTATGTCTCGATCTTCTTCTGGTACTTTTAGTTTAAAAGACCTTTCTTCACCTAGATCTATATCGACTGGTGATTTATGGTCTTCAATGAGAAGAACTGTCCAATCAACAACAGCCAGAAGAGCTGAATTGATTCGAATACAAGAACAATCTATAGTTGCTTGGCAAGAAGATTCATCAGTCTTACGTTGTCCTTTATGCACCGTACTTTTTACTTTAACCATTAGGAAACATCATTGTCGATTATGTGGAAGAATCGTGTGCTTTGTTCCACCAAATAACTCACCTGAACCATTAGGACGAAGTGAACGATGTAGTACTTTTGTCGCTTATCAATGGGAGGAGAACGATGGTTGGCTAGTAGAATTAGAGGAGTCAACAGAAGAGGACGTGCAATTAGATCGAGAGAAAGAAGGAGTCAGGGTTTGCAAAGAATGTTTGGATGTAGTGATGTGAGAGCTATCTCTTGGTTTGAAACCGGGTTACAACGCTAATACAACTTGTCAGGCATCATCAGACTGTGCATAAACCAGCTAAACAACCACTTTGGTTGCGACTGCATGACATGTTGCTCCAACTTCAAGATCAAATCGATGCCGCTCTACCAGCTTTCCAAGAACAAATCCTGAATTCTTCTTCTAGTCTAGCAACTCTTACTTCAACTCAGCGCAATGCTCTGTTAACATCGAGAAAGAAACTCCTTTCACTTCTGGCTTCTTTTGACACTTTATCTAAACGTATACGAGATTTACCGCCAGACACAAAAATTCCAAATTCAGCTCAAGATCGTTTACAAAAAGCTATTGCTAGTCGAGCTTCGATATATTTGCAAGAAAAGATGGGTTTGCTCAAAGGTTTAGGCGGATTTGATGAAGTACCTGTCAAACCCGGAGGATCAGATGTGGTTCAGATCGATTTAGCAAGTCTTTCTAAGGAGAAAAACAAGCTCAGAAGAGAACCGAGTGGGAGAACGACGGAAGAACAAATGGCCGAAAGACAGGAGATTGAAGAACGAGCAGCGAAATTGACAGTTTTGATCGAGTACGTGTTTTCCAGGTGAAGTCTATCGCGTTAGCTAACGACTCGTTTCCCTACAGGCAAGAAAGACTAGTTATGGATTATCTGGCTCAAGCAAATGCAAAGCGACAATTAGTCGATGCGGCAAGTCTGAAAATGTCGCTGCAAGAGTTGCAAACGGAAATAGCAGCAGAGAAAGATTTCCTTGGTCTAGGTTAAATCATATTGTGTCTTTGCCTGTATCCAGCGAGATCCTGCCGAGCGTTTCCCAACTATCCGGCCCATACTTCGACCTGACTATCACCAGAGACATCGCCTATGTATGCAGCAAGGTGAGAAGTTATTGGTCTAGTGAATTGGGCAACGCACCTCGAAATCGCGCAGTCCTCCTAGAGTTTGCGATTCTCCTTTCTTAGATAGTTGCTTCTGCTCTCTCAATGCAGCCAACAACTCTCCTTTCTGTTCTCCAGTAACTTTACTCGAGTACAGCATGGATAGGTGCGGAACATAAGGAGCTGAGGGAGGCTTATTTAGCAATCCTCGAGTGATGAATTGAGCTTGAACTGCAGCCCGAAGTGATAGATGATCTTCGTTGGGAACGGAATGCATGATGAGGGATTGGAAAAAGAAGTTGTCTTTATCTTCTACTTCAGCGAAAGCCAAACGTAATGGTTCAGATGTTGCTCGATCTTTCTGCCATATTTCGATAGCAGCTTGAACCGCTGCCAGAATGTGAGCTGGATCGGTAGAGAAATCCAGACCGCCGAACAGGGTCAAATGCGGCTCAAAGACAGGTGTATTGTATGCTACGTCATTACACTCAGCGATTGAGTTCATGGAAGAGAGATGAATATTACGTCTCGCTAAGTCAGCAATGATCTTGCTCAAAGCTTCATTCTCGCTCGGCTGACTAGGAACAAGCCACAATGAGATTCCATTCCATGACTGATTTTGAGGAGGAGATTCTCGAGCTTCAGGTGTAGATTTGCTTGAGCCAGCCCTTGATGCAACTCAGTATGGCGACAAGGGTTTTATCATCTGTTAGCTCACTGAGCGGCCCAGAGATCACTAAATAGACCATGTTGAGTGCCTAGCTCATACGTAAGAGTCTTCCGTTCGTAGAAGCTGTCGCCATAATTCTCCAGATTATCAATAATATCATCGAGTGAGATGTTTCTCGATGTTGTTTCGCACTCAATATGCATGATATGAACATGAAAGTGATAGTAACTCTACTTCTGGTCAGATTAGGCATGAAATTGCTGAACATAGCTTACTGGCTGGTAATGCACATAGCAGCGAATTGAGCCCGCTTCAAGTCCATAGCCTTTCGCCAGAGTTTCAGCCTGAATGATAATATTTCGAAGCATTGGAAGATGAGAAGTTCGTAAGTCACGTAAAGTCCGGAGAGATCGATTGTAAACGACCGCTTGAAGGTAGAGCTGATTCATGGTTGTTTGGTTCCACTTCAAGTCAGGTCCGATAACGAAACCATGTTGAGGATCTTCGTTGTCATACAAGATTTTCTCTGACTTGCTCTTCTTCTGCAGGAAGTTCCAAACCCATTGCATTCGCTCTGGAGGTATAGCATCCATGAAAGGCACGACGATAGAGTGATACAGCTGTGGAGTCTCTCGAATGACTCGATACTCTTGTCGAGAGTGCTTCTTGATATGCTGTGCATAAGAAACTCATATCCAGCGATGTAAATTGCTTCGTCGGAGGTTTCACGCACAGTCTCAGTACACGGACAGATCAATGTCATCTTAAGCTCATCCGCCATTTCGCTATTCCGGTTCGCCATCAACCAGGTATAGACATCGTTTTGGCCCAATTCCGCCAGAATAGAAAGTGAATCCACGAAACCATTCATGCTTGAAGCATCAAATTGAGTCTTTTCGACTGTCAATATAGCTTGCTGATCATTTAGACTGCCTAGCAAGACGATGCGGCGACGAGAAGCATCTGTTGTAGTATCTCTTAGTAAGCCAATGTTATGCAAATGTCGGGCATAGCGCGCCTTCGTTGAGCACCTCCTTCAGCTTGAATTGTTTGATATGTTCCAAGCCCATTTTCAGCCTGCAGGAGGAATCAATATGCGGGTATATGACTGTTTGAGGTCAACGCGAACAAAAACACGAAATCATTACAATCATTCTTGATAAAGCATATGTACAAGCAGATATAATACAGGCGCTGTTATCTAATTAGTTTTCTTGAACGAATACACTGTTTCTTCTTCATCTTCTTCTTCTTCTTTTTGAGCTTTAGACACAAGCTGTGCCATCCAGGCTAATCATCTTGCCAAACGTGCAAGCCTCTGTGTGAAGGATCATGTAAAAACTGTGAACTGAACCATAGTGAGCAGACGCACGAATAACACATCGACCTTGATCGCATGAAACTTGTTCAACATTCGGTAGAGCTGTGCAATCCATTCCAGGTTTCTCTTCATCTTGTAGACAGCCTCCGCAAGATTCGAGCGTCGACATTGTATCGATACACTGTAAAATAACGCAGATAAGCACTCATCACAACAAATCACCGGGTCGTAGCTGACTTCGTAGCCTAAACTTGAATCGCTCGAAATTCCCGTAGCACACGCAGTTTGACCCATTGGACATCCTAGTCTGGTGGAACGGCCATTTGAGAAAGCGTTGGCCATAGCTTTCGCGATCCTTTCATGCGTATTGGCCAAAGCTCGCTTGAACCTCTGTCTAGCTCTTGAAGAAGGTGTCGCAGGTGTATCGCGACAGGTAAAATCGGTACATATTCCGGATGCGCAATTATCGTTTGTAGAACAGCCAGACCCTGCCCACATTCCTTGCGGTGGAGCGGCTTTGCAGACATTGGGCGTACTTCCATCTGGAGCTGGTGTAGGTGATGGTCTACAGGTATCTGTACAGCTCTCAGATCGGTTGATCTAGTATATACCGCGAGAAACGTACTTGAGAAGCAATCTGCAGCTCCGTTCGGGCACATCCTGAGGGATTCACTAAGCCCTGATCAGTGGGGAAGGATTCAGTATAGACTCACGCTCCAGCTCCACCACAAAGACCGTCTGTTCCACATGTCAAGTAGCCTGTAATTGGTCAGTTGCGTTTTCCCAGTACCTGACAGATAAACCTACCTAAGCAACCTAAAGTATCGCTACATTTGGCTCCAAGATATCCTTCACACTTGCCACTCTCACATCGACCTATGTAAAGTCATCAGCTTGCGAATGGGAGGATGACGAGGGGCTGACCGAAATCACAATCCGCTTCAGTTGAACAGGTAGCTCCTGCATACCCACAGAATCCGTATGATGGTTGCAAAGGATCTATACTCTTCTGTGAACACGATCCACAAGTGTAAGCTAGGATGAAAATTACCTGCTACGCAATGCATGTTTGCTGAGACTTCTGTCGGTTCTGATGGTGTTGCAGGATGAGCATAAGCTGGACATGAGGCATCTGTTTCGCATGGATAGTCCGCGGAGGCTGTGCTTTGCTGAATGAGGGAAGCCAGGAAAACAAGAAATGAAGTTTGTTGATTTGAAAGGCGCATGATTTAATTGCGATTCGGACTGGTTTAATGAGCTGTGTAGTACGTGATCTCTATGCTGCTCGTTGAAGAATTGATGACAAGGTTTAGAAAAAGGAAGAAAGAGCGGCCAAGGATTTCCTTTCCTTGTGCAGTTAGAAAATGTGTCAACATTTCGGAATATCGAAAAGGCGGTGAATCTTATCAGAGCTATACTATTATTGGTCTGCACGGCTATAGTTCAGTTTGGAGCGTCAATACAGTTCGTGCTCGGCTGAAATGAGCACTGACCCAAAACAAATGCTCGTGAGGGCAAAGTCATAACCATAGTGATGTCACTACAAATCAATTCCGCAGTGAAGACGACTGAAACTGCAACACTGTCCTAGAATACAACATCAGCGTACTTCGAGCTCTGCCATTTGCAGAGCAACCTTTCTATGTCTGTTAAGTTGCATCATCTCGAAGATCTGCCTCAGTTGCATATATGAGAGGCGCGACACTCTCACAGTGGCCAGTGTCTTGTACACTTCAGAGCACGGCTAATGCTTCTCATCCTGCAAAGTGACACTGCTCCTACGTCAAGCAAAAGAAGGAGCTTGTCATCTTAAGAACATGCTGTGATGGCATCCATTCCAAAGGATCTGGTAGCTTGACAATATCGAGATGAAAAGAAAGCATGGCGAAACGAAAAGATGGCCACAAAAGAGGAGCAGCATCACACAAATTCGACAGGTCGAGAGGGAGAAAAGCAGAGTATCGGTAGAAGCGATACTTAGAAAGACTTTAGGCCCTCAGTATTGGCTTGCAATACTCTTCGAGACGACTCCAAATGTCGGTGAGCATCTTTATCGAACAGGACTAATTACGCGCAAAGCAAGAACTGAGCGAAAGCGTCCAGGCTGCCCTTTAATCTCTGACACGCGAACAGAGAACGACCGGAAGACTCGATCAGAGATACACTTCTCACTGGAAATCACTGATTCTGGTATAATATGCCCTGTCGACAGCAATCAGCATAGAACGCTTTTGTAGCGCAAACGTACATTACAAAACGATGATGCGATCCTTGACCCAATACTCACAGATTATAATACATCACTGAAAGTATCACCAATGTTATTGCTGACTGGAGCTAAGATATCTTGACGCAGAAATCCGAACTTTAGACATAAGAAAACAAGTATGAGATATGAGCAAACACGTATCGCAATATTCATACAACCACCTTGGTAAAGTTTTCTTGCAATTACTCCGACTAATACAGCTGTTGAAGGGATGTTACGGAAATGGCGCCGAAATTAGCGAAGTCACGAGTATGGCGGTGCTGGATGTGAGGAGGGCGATTGATCCATTGGCTGAGCCCGAGCATATTCTTGAGAAGCAAAGTGAGTCTTCTGCAAACCATAAGTGTATTAGAAACACCCGATTTGTCGAGCAAAGACAGAAACACTGACTGTAGCTTCATTTTCCTCATCGTCAAAACCGCACGAACACATCTTCTTACAGTAGCCTCCGCAAGCATTTGTACCGCAACAATCTTCACAAGCTCTTGCAGAGCAAAAGGAGTTGGTCAAGTTGAAGTAGCTTGACAGACTAGAGATGAAGAACCCGCAGAGACCTCCGCCAAAAGCTGCTTCGCCAGACATTGATTGCTTGTGATTGGAAAGGAGGAGGAGGAGATAGCAGAAAGGTAAAAGAAAGCTAGAAAGCAAGTTGAAAAGCGTGGTAAGGAGCTTAAACAAATGAAAAGGGGATAGAAGACAAATACTGAGGCCGGCTCACCTAAATCAGTGCTGCGCCGGAGATACTGTAAGCGAGCTAGCAGGAGGCTGTGGCTATCGATGCGTGACCGGTGTCGCTCGGAAGCATGCTTGACTTAAACCACCTCTCGAGCTATCTCGTAACCCTTTACACGACCCTCTATACGACCTTAATCAGCTAATATGGAAGGTGAGGCAGTCATGAGCGCAAGGGAAGAGCCTCTCGTCCACGAGCGAGCTCTCCCTTTGGAATTCTCGAGGTCCGAGGCGTTGAATGCTGATTGCTTGCCGTGACAGACGAAGTTGCTGCCCTCGTTATCGACAAGTACGTTATCCTGCCGTGTCCTATATGCAGTCCTTGGCTAAGTACAATGTCTTCCCTTTTCATAGTGGATCGTAAGTTCTCAAGCCTCGTCATAAAAGTTGTAGTCTTATCGAGCTGCGTTCGCCCATCTCAGCGGAATGTGCAAGGCCGGTTTCGCTGGTGATGATGCACCAAGAGGTACAATCAACTCTGGCATGCTTGCAAAGGAGTTTGAAGCTTATATCCTCTTTTCTCTCTCTTAGCCGTTTTCCCTTCCATTGTTGGACGTCCTCGTCATCAAGGTGTCATGGTTGGTATGGGACAGAAAGACTCTTATGTTCGTCGAGGCTTTTGATCGGGCAGCGAAGGAGTTTGGTTTGAATCGTTTTCCGATGCCAGGTCGGAGATGAAGCTCAATCCAAGCGTGGTATCTTGACCTTGAAATACCCTATTGAGCACGGTATTGTCACCAACTGGGATGATATGGAAAAAGTGAGTTGCTTCATTTCCTCAGCCCAGAGTACAAGCTGAAGCTTTGTTAGATCTGGCATCACACATTTTAGTACGCTGCCTGATCTTGGTGTTTCGCTTGTTGTTTCGCAATGTGCTAACTAAGCAACAGCAACGAACTGCGTGTTGCTCCAGAAGAACACCCAGTCTTGTTGACAGAAGCTCCTCTCAACCCTAAAGTCAACAGAGAAAAGATGTAAGCTCTGCCTGACTTCACAATACGCTATTCTTAACTCCGATAACAGGACCCAGATCATGTTTGAAACTTTCAACGCACCTGCTTTCTACGTCGCCATTCAAGCCGTCTTGTCTCTTTACGCTTCTGGTCGAACAACTGGTATCGTTCTGGATTCCGGTGATGGTGTAACCCACACCGTGCCCATCTACGAAGGTTATGCTCTTCCTCACGCCATTCTTCGTCTTGATCTGGCTGGACGTGATTTGACCGAGTTTGATCTTTTCCTGCCCTTCTTTACTCGAGTCTAACTTGCCTTCCTAGCTACCTCATTAAGATTCTGATGGAACGTGGTTACTCTTTCACCACCACTGCTGAGCGAGAGTGAGCTAGTGCGCCAGAGTGATGTTTGCCTGTATTGACTTGCTATTCTTCCAGAATTGTCCGAGACATCAAGGAGAAGCTCTGCTATGTTGCCGTAAGTATCAGGAAAGCTTTACGCTGGCTTGGTCACTCATTACTTCTTTACAGCTCGACTTCGAACAAGAAATGCAAACCGCTGCCCAATCTTCTGCTCTTGAGAAGTCATACGAATTGCCAGACGGTCAAGTTATCACCATCGGCAATGAACGTTTCCGTGCTCCTGAAGCTCTCTTCCAACCTTCTCTGCTCGGCTTGGAAGCTTCTGGTATTCACGAAACTACCTACAACTCCATTATGAAGTGCGATTTAGATATCAGAAAAGACCTTTACGGTAACATTGTTATGTCTGGAGGTAAGCTCTCTTTGCTACTTGTCTGGAAGATGATCGTGTACTGATCTTTTGTCTCAGGAACTACCATGTAAGCAAATTTCTGATATTTCTTGTTGCTCGTCTAAAATCTGCTGCAGGTACATGGGTATCTCCGACCGTATGCAGAAGGAAATTACTGGTCTTGCACCATCAAGCATGAAGGTCAAGGTGAGTAGTCTTTTTCATTAAATTCGAGCTGTGCTCATCTTTGATCTCTAGATTGTTGCTCCTCCTGAACGCAAGTACTCTGTTTGGATCGGTGGATCTATCTTGGCTTCGCTATCTAGTCAGTCCCAGACCCTTCTCACTTCTTACGTTTTGCTGATCGTCATGCTCTCGTACTTTAGCCTTCCAACAAAGTAAGTTCTTGCGTTCTCGTTTTTCAGATGATGTACTGATCGCTTTTTTGTAGTGTGGATGCGCGTCACCTTCATTCGTTGCCCTTTAAGCCATACTAACGATCTTCCCTCCGCAGTTCCAAGCAAGAGTATGATGAATCCGGACCAAGCATCGTCCAGTAAGCTGCTTTTACCCGTCCTCGCTTGTCTTACTCATACCGTCCTGTGTCAGCCGCAAATGCTTCTAGATTGGTTGTTCTTGTTGACGAGCTTGAAGAGGTCAGATTGTACTTCTTGCATTCTTGATCACCGCTTAACTTGCTTTGACTACAGGCTTCCAAGCTCTTTCGGCGAAGAATATCGACGTTTGATTGGAAAAGTAGGCAGGCTAAGGGTTGGCATCAGCTGGTTATGATTTGCAATAGGATATTGTGTGGAACTCTTTCGAAAGACGGACTTTTTCGTACTGGCTCTTGCAATCGTAGATCTGGTATTGTGTCTGTCATCTTCCCGCGACGATGTGGATCGTGTGCCGTTCATTACGAAAGCCTCGGGCAACTTCGCGTCAGGCAGCGGCACAAATCGATCAAGTTGCATTATTGTCATACAACGAGCACGAGCTGATCTACACGGGCTGGACCCCTCAATCGTATTCTCACACTCTATAAGACCTATCCAGCATTAGGCAGATAGCTTCCGACCTCACTCTGGCCAAACACAACTTTTTCACATAAAGTGCATTATTGTATCTTGAGCCCGACAAGCAAAGACCTGCGAACCTTTTCCACTAGCATAGCTCTGATCAGCACTGCCTACAGTACTCTGTAGCAGTAGAATCTGATCATGCTAGGTGCTAAAGCTACTGTAAGTTGCTCGAGCTCTTCAGACATTTTTCAGCTCTGAGACTTGAATATGTAGAAGCTACACCATCTTGCACATCGATCACTTCGCAATGCAGTCAATCTAAACTTGAACATTGGTAATCAGAACAATGCAAGCACTTCAGCAGCACCAAGTGGTTACTTCACTTCCACAGCCTCACCTGAATTTTCTCAGCAAGGTGGATTCTTTACTGCCTCGCCTCTTCCACCCAATCTAGTCGACGTTGTGACTTGTGGACCTGTTCCTACTTCTTCAGAAAAGAAGTCAAAAACTGGTCGAGGAGAGCAAAAGTCTAGGGATAGTACAGGCAATAATGAATGGATATTCTCTGTGAGCTGTAGTGTTCCATGATTGTCAATACTTTCTAATATACATCTGAAGGGAAAACCTCGTATTGCTGTTGTCCAAGCCGGATCCAATACAGCTTCGCAAGATTCGCAAGAAACGAATCAACGGAAAGATGAGGAGGAAGAAAAGCAACCCAGCAGGATTAGGCCCTCTGCTAAAGCTTTTACACCTCGACCTTCCCTTTCTCGCGATTCTGCCCTAGCCAGATCAACCAGGTCGCCAGTAGATGTGGATCAGCGCAGTATCTCCATCGACAGTCTACAAGCGTTTCAAGAGCGCTACAGATCTGCTTTGACAGGATCGAATTCGCGACGCATACTCCCTCCATCAACTCCATCAACTTCAACAATAAGTGCTTCACTTGGTGCAGTCCGTCACAACTCAACTCAAGCGATACCTACAACGACTTCAAGCGATATACCTCCTCTACCCAATCTGCAAACCGAGAAAGGTCCTGTCGTCAATCGACAGCTTCTTAAAAAGTCAGAACAGGCTTCAAAGCCGCAACAATCATCTCCTTATCGCAACCGTCCTCGTGCCAATTCAGCACCTAACAGACCTCAGCGCTCTTCTTTCGCTCGCAAACCTGAAGACACTGAGGCAGAGCTTAAACTCAAGGCAGATCTCAACGCCGCTATAGCAGCAAAAGATTTCTTGGCCGTGCAAAAGATCAAGGACGAATATCTTCAATCTGGGAATCTTACTCAAGGCTCGCACAATGCAGTCTTCCGAGCTCTTGCAAGGACTTTCAATGGCAGTCAATCAACATACCATATCAACAATTTCTTTGCTACTTTCAGTCCGAACAATTTTGTACCAGATATCAACAGCTATGCAGCTTTGATTGAAGCACTATGTCGTCGGGATGCTCGAGTTTACAAGGAGCTCAATTTGGTATACAATCGAAATCTGAAACGTCAATTAGTTGTCCAAGCACGGCTGGAGACTAAGACGCAAGACAATTGGAGCTCAGAAGATGCTGAAATCGTCATCCAGAATGAAGAAGCATATCGTCGAAACATCGCCAGCGAGCGAAATGGTGTTGCTGCTCTTCAAATTTATCAAGCTATCGGACCTTCTGCTTCTTACCTGTCACCGCTCATTTTCTTCCAGCTCTTGGCGATGTGCGCTCGAAATGGATTTGTCGAACAAGGTGTCGACATCTATGCACGTTTAGAGCAACGTCATATCCACAGACCTATCTACCCTCTCTCGCTCATGACCAGACTCTATGCTTCCGCAGGGGATCTTTCCGGTGCCAAAGAAGTCTTTTCAGCTTATGAAAAGTTCAGGCAAGCCAATCCAATATCAAGCGAAAGTGCGCCAGCCGATGCGCCTTTCCCTCACTCTATTGCAGGCGGCCATGCTATCAGCTACAAGCATAAATGGAACATCGAAGACTATCCAATGGCTGAATCTCGATTTGAAAGAAATGATGAAACTGGTCTTTGGGTTTTCTACATCAAAGCACATTTCGCTGCTGGTGATTTTGCAGGAGCTGTGGAAGTGTTTGAAAGACTCATCAAACCCGAAACTGGCGTACCTCTTGATGCTTTGGTCTTTGCGACAATGGTAGAAGGTTTCTTGGGCACCAACGGCAAGTCTTCCAAAGTCGATGTTCCTGCTGCTAGAAGATGGTTCGATCAAGTAATGCAGCAACCATTCTTTACCGAAACTACAAGTGGCGAAGCCAAACTCTCTGCCACTTTCTTCCTGCCGTCCTTCTACACCCTGTTTTCCATCGATACTCCGGAAGCACTTGATACCGCATGTCATATCTATACATCCTACGTCAATTATGCTCGTCGGTACAAACAAGCTATCAGAATTTCTGAATTCTCTGCTATCATCGATTTCTGCATCAGTCATGCTCTTCGTCCTGGAACTGCTCACGCTCGTGCAAATGAGCTATTGGATCGCATATTGGCTTTCAAGAAAGATTTCGAAGCTGATGTTGCGACTGAACGAGTGACCAATGTTCCTAAAGACTATGTCCTCGCTCATGGCATGATTCGTCGTATTGCTACTGCTTTGGCTTATCATGGTCGTTTTGAAGAGGCAGAGTTATTCTTTGAGGAATTGGTCAACGGTATGCAAGCGGAAAGTGAAGGTCATCGGGACATACCATCGCCTTTCCAAAGATTCAAGCCAAAGCTCTACGATTTCGGTTTGGCTATTCTCGGTTACACGAAACCTTCCATCTCTGGTCCAATAACTCCCACTATCACAACTCTTCTTCGTGTGGCTGATGTCTTCTGTCGCACACTTGGCAAGACTCCGAACGCTAGAATGGGATTTGATATCATCAAAAGGTATCGAGAACTGAGACAGTCTCTTCACGGTGAAATTACTACCGGTTCAATGCTTTCTTCTGCCAACTGGCTCGCAATTTTGAACGCCTTTGCCAATAAAGAAGCTTCAATTATTAAACACAAAGAACCAATCACCGGTTTTGGGCTTTCGACTGTTCTTGAAGATTTGCGACATGCTGACATCAAGCTTGATGTGGACCCTGTTTACATTCCTTTACTACGCGATACCGCCTTGTCATTCAAGGATGCCTTTGGTCACGATGAAGCCATCAAGCTTATGCAGCCTCTTTTGCCTAGTGAGAATATGTCTGAAGTCACCGCGGAAGGTAAGAAGCATGTACCTAAACCAAAAAAATTGCCAAAGCTGAAGAGTGGGAAATGAATAGCCGTCAAGGTTGGCAAAAGCGACAGTGCTACCACAACAGAGGAAGAAGCGATCGGAGAATCATCAGCTGTGGCAGAGCCTGCGTCATCGGATGTTATCACGACTTCGATTGTCGATGCACTGAATGCAGAAGATACTGCTCAGTCTGCAGCATTCGTAGCTGAAGAGATTTCTGATCAAGATTCCGCAACCGCTGTCAACAGCTCGCAAGAAGATACACATACTGCCGCTTCGATCAATGATGATCAGGTCGAAACGAAATCAGCACAACCCAACCTCGATCTTCTCGTAGCCAGATCTCCCACCCCTGACTACATTTCTCTCCCCGCACCGACTATCGCGGCTCGAGAATCTAACACACGTCCTTACGACGCGCAACTGAACGAATCAATCTCAAATCTACTACACGATCGCGACGGATATATTGTTGCTGCTCGCACTTTGCTAGAAGCTGCAGCTCAAGGTCGTTATTCACATCCTAATATTGTCAGTAAAGTCATGAGGGAAGCTGGGCGCCTCGGCGGAGACCCTCAAGCTGTGGAACAGCTATATTTACTGGCCTATCATCTTTTACCCCGTTTAAATCCCCATCCCGAGGGTCAGATGCAAGCATGGATTCAACTGGAAGATGATGCTCTGATTGCTATGGCCAACCTGGGACTTCTTGATCGAGTTGCACAACATCGAGATCGCCTTATCGCTGCTGGAGCCGCGCCCTCTGCTGATGCATACGGCTCGATGATTCTTAACGCTCGCGATACTACAGACGATGCTACCGTCGCTATCGAGCTCTTCGAGGAAGCTCGTCGATTAGGTGTCGTTCCGAACACTTTCCTCTTCAACAACCTTATCTCTCGTCTGTCGAAGGCTCGACGCGCATCTGCCGTACTTCAAGTGTTTGAACAGATGAAAGCAGCAGGCGTATTGCCGTCTGCTGTGACTTACGGTGCCGTCATCAACGCAGTATGTGCCAGCTTCGATTGTGTCTTTATCAAAGCTAAGAGTTTCTGTAGTGCTGCAAAGTCGGCGATGTTGCTGCTGCTTCTCATCTCTTTACGGAGATGCAAAACCTCCGTGATTTCGTTCCTCGAGTTCCACCTTACAATACCATGATGCAATATTTTGTCAACACCGCTCCCGATCGTCAAAAAGCTCTCTCATACTTCCATGACATGATTCGACGACGGGTGCAACCTTCTGAACATACTTACAAGCTTCTACTCGACTGTTATGGAGCCATCGAACCCGTTGATAATGCCTCACTCAAGGACGTCTTCGCTCGCTTGCAAGGCGACCCCAAAGTCAAAGTTCAAGGCGTTCATTGGGCTGCTCTGATCAGCTCGCATGGTTGTATTCAGAACAATTTCGAAGAAGCTCAAAGGATTTTCGAATCTGCTTCTACTTCGGACGCTGCAATGCCTGATGCAGTATGCTACGAAGCAATCGTCAACGCATGTCTCCACAATGGCAAGCCTGAACTAGTAGAAGCCTACGCGGAGAAGATGAAAGGTCGCCTGCATTCTACCGCGTACATCGAGAATGCCAGAATAAAGGTAAACTCTTCCTGTACCACTTGAAATCTATGAAGACTGACATAATATTGTCTCAGGCCTTTTCTATTCAGGGCAAAATCGAAGACGCTCGATCAGTTTTCAACGCCCTGGTAGATCCACCGAGTGGGAGCGCTGCACCTGGAAATCACCCTGGCGGTGGAAGGAGAAGACGCGGTCAACCTCGATTCATGTCATCACAAGATCCAGTCTATCGAGAACCAAGTACCTTCGACGCTATGATTAGGGCGGAACTAGCTGTCAATGAGCAGGTGCACGCTAAAGAGCTGTACGATATGGCTGTCGCAAGGTCTTTCCCTTTGGCAGTAACTGACAAGTGAGTGCGCCTGTACTTGTCTTGGGCATAAGCTGATGCTTTTGATCAGGCTAAAAATGTTGCTTTCCAATGGTCCATCTCAAACACAACAGGCGTAATGATTTCTTATGTATGGTCGTTTCTATATTTGTATCAGTCTTATCATTCGAAAGAGCAGCATGATATCAGGGTTAGATATGTGCCAGATTGTAGAAATAGTAACATTGTAAAATAGATGCATTTTGACATATAACTCTGCTCAGCGCATACCCAACTCTTTACTGCTACAATATTCATCGTTCTGCTGACTGTACAATTGCATTCAAGCTAATTTCGTACGTCTGGTTGATCTTCGAGCAAATCTATAACTTTGCCATCTGGTAAGACTATCTTCCATCTTACTGCTCTTACACATTAGCATTTTTTATCTGTATACGAGCAAAGCAGACAACGAACAGATCTCGAAAGCCGCATCTGAAGTGCGACGAATAGACGTGAAGAAAGCTGTGCCCGTTCCTTTCTCGCCAGCGATAGGGAAAGACACATCAACCGAGCCTGTCCCCCTTCCTAAGCCTTGACTATATCTCATTGTAGAAAACTAGACTGACCTTGAAGAAGATTCACACTCCCAGAAATCCATGGATCGCTACCTTATTCACCAATCAGCAAACAGCTAGACAGTTCAGTAAAAGGGAAAGAGAAGCGCACTGAATGCACAAGGTACTGGTTTGACATGTGCTCCTAATGCTGCTTCTATCTTTGGCGACTTCTTCACTTTGGTGATTAATGTTCTGACCACTTTTGAACACTGTCTCAGCTACAAATTGAGGAGAGAAAAGGAGGAAACTCACCTGATGATGATGCTCGTTCGTAATTCATGGCTATTATCCTGTCAGCACATACATAGCAGGGAATGATCGACCGACCATATGACAGAAATCCAGCCCAAGCTATACCTGGTTGAACATAGAGCACAAGATAAACGAAGGAGAAGCTAATGAGTGACGAAGGGACGAACATGCGAAAGCAGCTGTGCCAATATACAGGGGCAGCTTATTCTGCAACTCAGGCAATTCTCGAGGTTGTGGTCCAGTTCTTCTGCGCGGCCGCGGAATAGGATTAACTAGAGGTTTGGGTTGAAGAGGTACTGCTGTAGAATACGCCCTTGCAGGAGCTTTGACTTTACAGCATGATCGAATGAATTGTTGCATGACTTGGTTGGAGAGCAACAATCACCAATAGCGAATTTGAAGAGCGCGATCAATGGCCAAGATCTTAAGAGGCTCCTTAAGGACACTACCTTCCGCAACGGCTCATGGCTATACCGCTCCATTCTCTTTAAGTTGCCAGAAAGTCGTTTTGCATTATTGCGATACTTGGGCTTCATCTCAAGGGATGCGTCAATATCTTACAAAGAATGCTGTTACGCTGGCCAGCAAGTATCCAAGTGTGGAATTCGTAGTCCTCAAACGGGCGAACAAGCATCCGAATATTAAAGGTTGCTTTGGTAAGTATCGCGAGACGGCGAAGCTATGACCCTAGGCTTATCTGTCATCTGTCAATCGGTGTAGCCAATGGAAGAGACAAGACCATTTGTGTTAAAAACATGAAACCAAGCGAAATAGCGGAAAAGATGTCAATAGTATTGGACTCAAGCGGGGCAAAGATGCGGCAGCTGGATAGGTATCCTGTTCAATCGATCAGCGAGAGTGTGCGAGGTGTATGGAGTCCTTTTCACGAGCCGGTGTGATTTTGGACTGGGGCATTTGGGTACTTTCAAGTCTCTAGACGGTAGCATAGATTGTACATCTGTAGAATATATAGCATTGCAACTCATTACCCTCAACAACAACAACATAATACCATACTGCCTCTATTTTTACCGTCCGTAACCGTACTAGCAGAAGCAGTTCCGATGAGAATGGCCTCCGAAATAACTCAATGACACTTACAGGCGAATCCATCCTTCCTACAGGTCGGCCTCTAACTTGAGAAGCTGGTACAGTGACAGTCTTGAGTAATTCGCAAATTGTTCCACCAGGGATAATGGGTCCTGGTGCGTTATCAGTATTGTTTCTTCTCTCAATCGAAAAGGTAGACTGACCATTGAAAGCACTTGCGGACGGCAAAATACTAACGAAATACCTCAACAATTCTGTAATACCATCTTCATCTTCAAATCTTCTTCCAGGAGGTCCAGCGAGCGGCGGAGGTGGTGAAAAGCCTCTTCCTGCTCCTCTTCCTCCTTGTCCTCTGCCTGGAGGTGGACTATTTGGTCTTCTGCCCATCGGCGGTATTTGTCCGCCTCTTCTAACAGGACTTGGTGAATCCCGTCTCAGTCTTTTCGCTCCACCAATCATATCTGGTCTTCTAAATCCAGGCGGAGAAACGCTGACTCTTCTTCTACCATAAGCCATACGTTCTTCAGAAGGACCTCGTTTCATTCCCGCGCCTCCTCGAACAGGTGAAGGTGATCGAGAAGAACTGGCATCATCCCTTGGTTGTTGTTGAGCTTTCGCTGCTGCTCCAGGTGGTAGGAAGCCAAGATCTTTAGTGAGCATTTCTGTAAGACCTTGATGAACATGTCGTTCAACGAATCGTAATACAGGTTCGCCTAGGTTTCAAATTCAGACACGATGAAATACTAAAAAAGGAAATGGGTACGCACTGTTTGGATATGCCTCCGCTATCCGACTGTCGAGCTTTTGCATAGCTGTTAGATCACCAAACTGATTCTCAAATCGTGCCCAGCGATCCCAAAGCGGTTTAGCATGTTCAGGCGGGATTTTTCCAATGGTTCTTTCAAACACTGCTCGAGCGTCTACATTTCGTAGATTAGCATGGTAATAAATAGGAATGGACGGGAAGTTACTTACTTGTGTCGTCATTCGTATTGATCAGGAAATCCAAATACCGGACAACGTAAGCTGGTTCTTCGCTGAAGGTCTTCAATCCCAGCTCAAAGACGTTGGTAGCTACTTTAGGTTCTTTGTTCCAGTGATACTCCATCATCGCTGTCAACAGCATGATTAGGTATTCGAATGCTGGTCAATTCACTCGAACTGACCATCTGCTTCGACAACCTGCCACACTAGGTGTTCCGACTTTCTTGCTTTACCGAATATGGCTCTAGCTTGTTTGATGCCCTGTTTGAAGAGATTGAGAACCACGTAGCACTACTTCGGAATTGACTCACTTCAGCTCTCCTGGCAAACCGCATTTGCGCAATCCAAACACTTGCAGCAGCTTTTTTGAGCGAATCAATGGCAGGCTGAGCTTCTGAAGTAATTGCTTCCCTAATCTGAACGATTTCTTCACCTACAGTCTTCTCGCCGTCAGCCTCAGCTGTTTCAGATTTTGTAGCTTGTTGCGCTTCTGTTGTAGCTTTCTCTATACTTTTGTCTCTTCTACTGATCAAATCGGCCAAACTGGCATGGAAGCGAGATAAGAGGGAATCGTAGGCTTTATGACTTTCTTCAAAATTCCGCTTGGCTTCTTCTGCTTCAGCATAAGCAAAACCAAGGAGCAGACTGCCGAAGTAGTCAGAGAGTATCAGCAGTAATGAGAGCAATTTCAAACCTCGTATCATTGGCTGTAAAGCCATTTTTGAGCATATTTGCTGCCTCTTCGTTCTTGCCTATCGACTTTGCAAAATTCGAAGCTAGAGCCCTGTATTGCACGTCAGATTCCGATCTAATGCCCGAAATCGCAGCCTTACCATGCTTCGGGATAGAACCTCAGATGGACCAAAGATTTCCGATGAGCGAACAGGATACGCATGTTGAGTGCGTTCTTATCCTCGAGCTGTAAAGGGTTGCCTTCTTCCCACTTCAAGTATTGCCGCCACTGCTGTATGTACAGTCGATCTGCAGAATTGCTCCAATCCGGTCGGTGCGGTAGTGAAGCTAAGATGATGGGGATCTCGATCGGTTCGACCAAAGGACGCATCTCTCTTAAAGCGCTGCGAGCGGTCATATAGGCTGCACTTCTTTCACCGATGAATTTCTTGGCCTGTTTGTGGTTGTATCATAGGTGTAGGAGTAGGGTGAAGAGGGAAGGAAAAAAGCGCAAAGTCATTTCAGAACATAGTCTCGTGAAGCGCAACATGTCAAAGTCAAAAAAGGGAAAGGGGCGTAGCGTTGTTCGATTTCGCTGTGCGAGTAATGCATCATGCCTTGCATCGTGTGTAAGAGCACAATACCAAGCGCGTCCGATCCATTCTGACCAGGCTAGATCAGAGCAAATTTGGAAAGATTGACTTACGGTGAGTTTATTCAAGTTCTGCTCCCAATGATTGTATTCTGACCAGATCTGTTCCACGTTGCTCAAAGGCATAGTGACGGCTTGCTGATAGGCCTTCCGAACGCTGTCCATGTTCTGTTGCATTTCCCATTGTCCGGACGCCTAGCAGAGTTTTGAGCCTAAGACTATACTTATGTATGATTCACTCACATCTGCACTCCTCAAAAATCCAATATAATCATGCCATAAGCCGCCAGCGTTCTTGTCTGACCCAATATGTGCCAAACTGAATTCGTATGCTTTTACAATCACAGTCCTAGAATGCTTGGTCTTCTCTGGATCTCCGAGTTCTATCTTGTTGACTCGCCGGATGTAAGTGAGGTAGAAAGCCCAAAGATTGACCGCGGTAGATGTACGAAGACAGCGTGCAAAGATAGCTTCAACTTGAGGGAAATGAGAGTGTTTGAGTTCCATATCGGCATAAGAGATCCAATGTTGGGCCTGTTAGGACAGTATTTGACTTGAGCTGATTGACAGCGAAGTTCCACCTTCACTAACCGAATCAGGGAAGACTTTGAGCAGTTCCTCGTATACTTGACGTGTCCTTTCTAGATCTCCCCTTTCTTCCGTCAGCTGAACATAGCCTTGCCAAGCCTCTCCGTCCGTTGGATTCTCAGCTATTCTAGCCTTGAGCACGTCAAGTTTGGGAGGTCCAACATGAGCGAGTTTCGATAGAGCTTCTGCAACTTGAGCAGCTTTCTCAGCAGCATTGAGTGGAACTTTTGAAGCCGGACGAGAACTAGGTAAGAGAGCTGGGTTGCTAACAGGTCTCGATTGAGCAGTAACGCCCGTTATTGAGGCTATTCGTTGCGATACTGGTGAAATGGCTCTTTCTGTCTGCTGTTGCTGAGAAGGGACTGCGTTGGTGACCGTGGGTGTTGCAGAAATCGCAGCATCTGGCTCGGTCTGCTCGGAAACAACAGAAGAATCAAAGAAAGTGTGCTGCGCGGTTGAGGAGTTAGGCTTGGTGGAAAGGGTTTGTTGCTGAGGATTTGGTGTAGACACAGGGACAGATTGAGCTATAGTCTCGTTTCCATTCGAGGGAGTCTCAACGGCAAAATCTGTTTCGAGCCCATTCGTGTGATTGACGCTCTGATCAGTGACAGGAACTGTGCTATCAGACATTGTGCAAGGTCCGCAAGCAGTGAATGCAACGCAAATTGGTAGTCAAGGTCAAAAGATTGTAAAGGCAATTTTCATGATCTGTCAGGACAGCGCTGAAAGTCACTGGCGAGCAAGCTTAGCCGTAGTAGTGTCTATAGTACATTTTCTGTCACTTTCCGTCATCGCAAGTATTCCGAGCCCGGTGCGGAAGACATTTGCGCTGCTGAAGCTCTTGCATCCAAAAACAGGGAAGAGTTTTCTGCAACATCTTCCAGCGTTATTTCTGTCCTTCCTGCTAGCTTCGATAGAATCGCAGCAGGTGAAAGTAATTGAATCGCGAATCTATCGACAAGACATCAGAACAAGTTTCCAAACGCAGAGTAGCTCTAACCGACCTCAAAGATGTTCTAGCACCTTCGTCCGCCAGCTTCTCCATCGCTTCTTCCGATACAGCCAATGCCTCTACTTTCGCTCGCAATTCGAGAACAGCTTTAATTTCCGGTCGAGCGTAAGGCATAGTCTTGACTATCAGACACCTGTCGAGGAGATCGACTGGAATACCATGCGGGCTGACAATGCCTTCTCCTCCATCTGTATCAGTTCCTCTGATTGTGGATAGACCTCTGTTAGTAGCGAGGATAACATGAGGTGAAATGGTAGATTCGAGTGCTCGGTTCAGGTAGGTGAAGGCTTCAATGTCCAGCATGTGTACCTGGAAAGACATCAGCCTTGGACTTAAATCACATTACAGAAATGTACCTCATCAATGAACAGTACTCCAGGTACTAGTTCTGCTATTCCTTGATCGATATATCGATCAACGACTTTGTTGATTTCGGCTCGAAGCTTGTCCGTCACTTCCGTCCGCTTTCCTTTGACCAACTGACCCATAACGCTCATCACATCTTGACCACCTTGAGGTCTCGCATTGGCCATATCAAGATCATGAAGTGTAACATCTTGAATGATCTCCTTCTTCTTATGCACATCTCCTTTCGGTAGCGGCACATACTCTTCTGCTTCTAGATCGAATTCTGTTGCATACGCATCTGATCTTCCGACTCTTTTGACTGCTCCCGTATTGGCTTCGATGTAAACTACATCTCCAACAGTGACTCGCTCTTTCTGTATCGATTCGTAGATGCTAGGATCCAGTCTAAGTTGTTTCGTTCCCTTGACTGTCTTGAGCGTAACGATGACATGAGAGATAGTCTTGCCATAACCCGAAAGGGGGTTCTCAGTTTCAGCAGGTGTAAGTTCAGTCACTTCCCCTTCATAGACTTCTTTGGTTTCCTTTACTCGCAGACCTTGTCTTGCATATCAGACACATGGTAATTATGTCTACTCCAATGCACAACGCACCTATCGCTCGCCTAAAGTTTTCCATCAAGACTTCAGTCTTCTTGACTTCGTTGCTGTAGATTTCTGAGCCGACCATAGGGCAAAAAGGAACTTTGGTGCCCAGTTCTTGAGCTATAGCTAAAGCCAGAGCAGTTTTCCCTGTTCCAGGTCCGCCTGCCAACTGGATGATATTACTTGCATTAATGCGGTTGATTTAACACTCAGAAGAGAGACGCCTACCAGTAAAGCTCTTCCTGCGAATCGTTTTGTCTTGATCAGATCCAATACTAGACCGCATGCTTCTCTTGCTGCATTTTGACCTATCAACCCTGCTGCGTTTTCTCTCGCTAATCCATCTTCAGGATCAAGTCCAAGGCCTATATATCATCGCATTAGAGCTGCTATTGCTCCTGATAACAGTGCTACTAGCCTTTTATATGCGAATGCGAAGCAACTCTGTTGCGGAAATCTCAAATTGTGTACAAACCTGAGAGAAAAGGCAAGCTTGCCTTGAAGACGCTCCTTTCGATGCAGCTAATACTGGCTTCATCTGTTTTCTGGTTTACTAAAGTACTTGATTGTTTGAGATCAAGATGAAGCTTACTTCAAAGCGGCCAATCCAGTCCAATTAATGTTCTCTGCGGACCAGCAAGCTGCCTTTTAATGTAGCCGTGTGTCAGAGATAGACAACCAGCTTTCCCAGACGCGTGACTTCAAGCTCCCAAAGATTCATCTGCTATAGCTTGGTATAATGGCCAGATACAGGACCGACAGTGAAGCAACAGAAAGCGAGAGCGACAGCGAGTCTGTAGGAGAACTCTTCATCATCGAAGCAGTGCTGGACCATCGAGAAGACAAAGTACGTATACACCTTTCTTTCGCCCAATCCCTATTCTCGCTCGTCTTTAGCCTTCTCCCTGCTTTCTTTCTGCTTTCTTTCAACACAAGTGGAAGCGCGTTGGTCTGACTACGAGATAGTACGGAAATCGTGAATACTTTGTCTCTTGGGAGGGATATGGCGCCGAAGACAATACCTGGCAAGCAGAATGTGACATGCCGTACGTGACCTTCACCATCTTATAGTTGCATGAGCTGAATATCGACCGCAGCAAGGTCAAAACCCTCGTCAACAAGTACTGGAAAAGTAAAGGCGGCGATCCAGCAGCTGTTACACGTAAAGCTAGTGGAGCGAAGAACAAGAGCACAATGTACGCACAAGTTGAATCCGTGCCTGTTGAAGAAAAGCTCAAAGCGGATTGTGAGCTTCTCACCTGTTATCAAATCATAGATCTCTCTTTGAACTCCAGCATACTAGTGGACGAGCTGGATGCGAATGCACTCGAGAAAATCCGCAAAGCGCTCAAATTAGCTTTGCACGAAGGAACTGGTGCCAATGAAGCGAATGCTGCCATGAGAATGGCACGAAGGCAAATGGTAGCTCTCAATATTACCGAAGCTGAGTAAGTCATTACAGAATTCTGCTCTGAATTTGTTGCTGAAGTTAGCTACAGCGTTATTGAGCATGAGACGAAGGAAGCACAGTCTAGAAGGGCTGGAATGAGCATTTGTGCTCTCAAATGGCGTGATGTTGGAGCTAAGAAGAGCTATCGTAAGTGCATTTGCCGTCGCGATCGGCAAGCTGATAATTTGTTGTTAAGCTCAGCTCCAAATACTCTATGGCAGAGTCGCTTGGGGTCCGCTATGTGTCAGTTTTTCGACGTCAAGCATTACACCGAAACATCGCCGCGAGAAAAGATTCTCGTGAGCTACTATCTGTCTTCAGTTTCCCTCGTCTGATTCGAAGGAAACAGCGCTACAACTTTTACGGGTAGGTGTCAACACTCAGGATAGGCGAACGAGACTCTAATCATTCTACCCGCCTTAGTATTGCAGGTAACACAACTGCTGCAGCTTACGCTTTCGAAATGTGCTTCAAGTAAGTATGTGTATCTAAAGCAGCTGTGGGTTTGCTAATCTTGTTTCCATGCTAAGTCAGATTTTGACCTGGAATGGTGAGGCTGAGCGATTTCGTACAAGGCAGGGATCTTATTCTAGCCATCCGCGATAGAGGCAAAGAAGGGAAAAGAGTTCAAAGGCACCGTTGGCAGTAATTCGTAGGCCTTCACATGATTTGTGCTGTACTGGAGTATTGATCGGCGCATATAGATACAAGGATGGCGTTGCGGACGGACTCTATGCAACGGCTATCGCTGAACAGAAAGTCAGTACTTCCATAATCACAGCATGAGTACTCGTCTGAAATGGTTTGGACAGGCTGAAATAGTAGCAGCTAAAGCAGAAGAACGCAGACTTCTGCAAGAACGGATCAAGGCTGAAGAAGCAGAGAGGCAACGCCAGCTCGATCGATTGCAAGGTCCTTTAACAGGCGTCGTCGTGGAGGACGAAGCCGAGGAGCTTGTGGCTGAAGAAACTTCGCGCAAACCACCTGAAGAGCATGCTAGTCCAAAACCGGACGACCATGGATCAAGTGACGACGAAGATTTTGGTCCTTTACCTGATGCAAATCATGATGGTACGATTTGTTCTACTTTACTCTTCTTCTCATGTAATCATCATTGATGTTAGATGATGTGGCTGACTTCGACATGGATGTTGAAGGACCGGAAATGGATCTTGATGCGGAAATGAAGAAGGCTGAAGATAAAGTCAAAGAAGAACGTCTTTCTCCCGGACCAATCCCTGCATCTGATGTGAAGACGGAAAGTCCTGCACCTGTCGTAGCAAAGGTAGAGCCTCCTGTGATGGAGGAAAAGGTGAAGAAAGAGGAGGAAGAACCCGAAGCACCTGTCTGGACAAATACTCAGCAGCTTATTACCTTCCGAGCTAACGCAGAGAGCATTGCAGAAGAGTTTCTCAAGAAGAAGAAGGTGAAATTGGTAACAAAGAAGAGGAAAGACACGCGCAAGTTTGACAGAGACGCTTTCAACAAGGGGAAAGCTGACTCGCGCCAGATTGACGTTAAGCGGCAGAGGAGTAAGCCCATGCTAGTCGTTGTCTGTATCACCGCTAATCATGAAGCAGTTGAAGGCAAATCCCAAAAGCAAGAGAATTGAAAACGCGTCGGGCACGCTCTATACCTGTCTATATATACTACAATGACTTGTCCGGCAGGCTAGATGAGCATTCATGAAGGGATTTAGCAATTCGTGATAAACTTGCATGAAATTAAAGACGCGTCTCTTTGACTTCAACAATCGACTTCAAAACTTTCATTAATGGACATAGACAATGATGATACCACAGGACAGGGTCAGCAGCCCAACAACGCTCGCTCGAGCTCTCCATTGCAATTCCCTCAATCTTCAAGTCCAATCGTAGCCAATTCTTTGGTTGGCTCGCAAAGATTGGCACAAGCGGCGCGTCAGTCACGTCTTATAAGAATATTCTACTGCATCTGATGTGTCAGAGTAGGTTCTTCGAGTCCTTTGGCTTTTCCTGGAACTTCTTCGCCAGCTAGAAATCGCGGTGGTGCTGATACCAATGCTCAAGCAGCTCCCCTCTTCAATCCTCCTTCATCTGCACTGAGGCCGACTGGAGATGGTGGATCAGCTTTGAGAAGGGTTATAGCGTCTGGCGGTGCTAGATCAAATGCTTCAAGCGAGCCTTGTACGCTTGCACAGCAGCACACTAGATTCAAGCAACCCTGCTAACGCGTTGTCTTCTGCAGTATTCTTCCCTGGGTCAGCGCTTGCGACTGATAATGGACCGGAATAGCAACTTATCACTTGTGTACAGATCTGAAGGAGGATCTACACCTCGCCAACGCGCTCGCAACAATCGAGGCGATATCCACCCTTCTCTTCCAAACGCTTCTTCGCCTTCCCTAGCGAGACGCGGACCGAACAGAGATGTGAATATGACTCCTGGTTCGACGATTGGTGGAGATTTGGGTGGGAATCCACCTAGCTTGAGCAATGGTCAAGCACCTTCTAGTGAAGCTGACGGAGCGCCTACTGGACCCGTGAGAGTGCTATGGGGAACCTATGTGCGTTTACATCAAACTTGCATGATTTTATGCTTACGTTTGATTGCAATTGCACAGGTGACAATGGCGGAGGCGATGAGCTTGTTCAAGACTTTCCTTACTCAATACAAAATCAAATATAGGCGGAAGTACGACGAAGAACGAGGTATACCTCTACCTGCTTCGGCTGCTTTCGAAGACCCAGAGCAACTGCTCTATGAACATTAGTCAGTCTGTTTACAATAGATCTCCACTGCTCTGACACGGTTGATGCAGTCTTCGAACTATGCGACTTACCGCTCAGACCAATCTAAACCTTGATATGACCAATCTGGCTGCCTTCCCTCCCACCAAGAAACTCGAACGCTGGCTTCGTTCAAATCCTCAAGAAATAGTTCCGATGTGCGATCAAGTGCTCAAAGAGTTTGTCTTTATTGCTATATACCTGCATGTTGTGATTGTCTGATGACGAACTAGTTGTATTGTCGACCTTGCATTGGCTGACAACGTACCAGAAGAAGAAATCGAGGAGATGGAATCGCGCGTCTACAAGATCAGACCTTTCGGGAGTGCTGAAAAGGGAAGAGTCGCTGCAGCTCGCGAACGTGCTGGCATCATCTTAGACGAAGAAGAAACTCGTCGGTTGGGCGTCAACATGCGTGATCTAGGTCCAGGAGGTGAGCTTACTACAAGAAAAGTACATGTTGAAATTGCTTACATCTGTGTTAGACATTGATAAGCTCGTTACTATCAAAGGTCTGGTCATTCGAGCTACTGCAATTATTCCGGATATGAAGCTGGGTGAGTCTTTCCGCATCTCTTTTGTGCCGCTCTGACTTGCGACAAATAGCCTTCTTCCGCTGTTTATCTTGCCAACATACTTTGACTGTTGAGAATGAGCGAGGCAAGATCACCGAGCCTACTCACTGTCCTCGAGATGTTTGCGGTGTTCAAGGATCTATGAGCTTGGTGCACAATAGATGTGAATTTGCCGACCGACAAGTCGTTCGCCTGCAGGAAACACCTGGCAAGTCGATTTAGAGTAATTCGTGAAGACGAGGGCTTACGAATTTGATTGAATAGATGCT
Organism: Kondoa subrosea; assembly: GCA_039545335.1. NCBI lineage: Eukaryota > Fungi > Basidiomycota > Agaricostilbomycetes > Agaricostilbales > Kondoaceae > Kondoa > Kondoa subrosea. Next base: position 1,961,674 of record BCIN01000002.1, on the reverse strand, counting down.
GTTCCGGATGGTCAAACACCACATACTGTTTCACTCTGTGTGTACGACGAATTAGTCGATCAATCCAAACCTGGTGACCGAGTTTCCGTCACTGGTATCTTCCGCTCTGTTCCAGTCAGAGTCAACCCACGCAATCGAACTATCAAATCTCTTTTCAAGACATATGTCGATGTTCTGCATATCAAGAAGAACGAAAACGGTCGACGAATGGGTGTCGATTCTTCTACCCGTAACGAAGGTCGAGCAGTCGGTGTAGGAGGAGATGAGAATGAAATGGCTCAAGATCAAGAAGAAGATATACGATTGGCTTTGGATGCAGATGAGAACGACGATGGCATACAACCGCCGAGAAAGAAATCTCGAGCAGAAAGGGAAGAAGCTCTGGTTGAGCTCAGCAGAAGAGTGGACATTTATGATCTTCTGAGTCGCAGTTTGGCACCTAGTATTTGGGAAATGGAGGATGTCAAGAAAGGCATTCTGCTTCAGATGTTTGGCGGAACGAATAAGACCATCGGCACCGGAGGTGGAGGTGGTGGTCCGCGATACAGAGGTGATATCAATGTGCTACTCGTCGGTGATCCTGGTACAAGTAAGAGTCAGATCCTTCAGGTGAGCATCGTGCTGTGCTGTTTTGGCCTTATGCTCAAGCCAGGCTTTAGTATGTTCACAAGATCGCTCCTCGAGGTGTATACACTTCAGGCAAAGGTTCTTCAGCTGTCGGTCTGACAGCCTATGTCACTCGTGATCCGGATTCGAAGCAGCTCGTACTAGAAAGGTAAGCCTGTGGCCGCTAATCCTGTGGATCGTGCTGATAGATAGCAATAAATAGTGGTGCACTTGTCCTTTCTGATGGTGGTGTATGCTGTATCGACGAGTTTGACAAGATGAGCGATGCTACGCGTAGTGTCCTACACGAAGTCATGGTAAGTATTGCCGAGACTTTCACTATATCTAGCTAATTCTCTCGTGCAGGAACAACAAACCGTGTCCATTGCAAAGGCTGGCATCATCACTACCCTAAACGCCAGAACATCTATTCTTGCCGCTGCCAATCCTGTAGGGTCAAAGTACAATCTCAAATGGCCAATCACTAGAAACATCGACCTTCCGCCGACTCTCATCTCTCGTTTCGACTTGCTGTATCTAGTGCTCGATCGAATAGATGAAGCAAATGATCGGAAACTTGCCAAACATCTAGTCAGCCTGTATTTGGAGGATAAGCCAGAGACCGGCGGTACAGATGTCCTAGTATGTCACCTCTTGCATCGACTGTTGTACAAGCTGAGTTGTGTTCTGCAGCCACTGGAGACATTGACTGCATACATCTCGTATGCTCGCGAACGGATACATCCTCGCTTGACAACGGCAGCTACCGAACTGCTCGTGTCCACTTACGTCTCAATGCGAAGCGCTGGCTTCGATCCTCGAACATCAGAAAAGCGCATCACTGCAACGACTCGTCAGCTGGAAAGCATGTAAGCATATTCTCGAATTGGCTGACCTTTCTCTGATTGTGGCACACTAGGATTCGTCTGTCAGAAGCTCACGCTCGTATGAGGTTCAGCGACAAAGTTGAAGCCGAAGATGTAACAGAAGCAGCACGACTGATCCGCGAAGCTCTGAAAGAGAGTGCGACCGATCCTACAACCGGTCTTATCGATGTGAGTGATGTGCTGACATTTGTGATCGACACTGATCAGTCTTCTAGCTCGATTTGCTCAACACCGGTCAAGGCATGCAGCAACGCAAAATGCGCGGTGATCTTCGCAAGGAGATTCTGACTTTACTCGAGGCAAGGGATCCAGGGAACAGAGGCATGCGATGGTCAGACCTACATCAGGCTCTGGAAGATCAAAGTAGTATTGTGAGTTCATTCAATTGTTGGGCAACACATGATCTGAGCGATTCATAGGCTATTGACAATGCTGAATTAAGCGAAGTTATTTCTGCGTTGCAAGGTGATGGGTCGCTCAAGGTGCAAGGCGAGAGGGACAGGAGAACTATTCGAAGACAGGGTTGACTGAATATATAGCGTGTAATATGTATTTCTAGAATCGTTGCCTGCACTACATTTCTTCAAACATCAACTTCCAACGAACCCAACCCCAATCGAGCAACAAACAGATCAAGCTCTGCTGGACCCGCAACTTCTAATCGCTCGGCGATATCGCCCTAAGCATTCGCTCGAAGGGGAAGACTGCAACGCAATCGCAATCTCGCGAGAGCGCGCGAACAATTGCAGAGCATGTAGGTAGAGCATCATGAATAGTCCTCTAATGATGTATCAAAAGACATTTTGATTTTAGATTCAGAGAGCAATTATGGACAGAGACAAAGAACTATAGAAAAGATAGACGCAAAGGTAGGGAGAGCGCTTGCAAGACAAAAACTGACCGGAAGTTGCTCGATTGAAACTCAACGCATGCTTCAATTGCAAACTTCCGTGATGAGACGTTACATCCTTCCTTTGCAATTTCAAACTTTTGCAATTTCAAACTTAAGCCTTGATTTTCATCTGGCCCAAGAAGCTACAATGAGGGAAAGATTAGGACCATGACCCAAAAGAATAGGGGAAAAACATACGAGTTCTTCTCGCTCTTCGTCTGGAAACCTATGGCAGTCAAGAAGCGTAAACATGAGCGAACAAGATGCTACTGAGGAGGATCTTGACTTACGACCGTGACCAAACTTGGAAGAGGTATCGATGAACTTCAACTGAATCTTTTCTAGGTCTACATTGATAGCTGAATCAGCGAAATTGAATCGAGCGCATAAGAAAGCGTACCTTTGCGAGAAGATGCTACTCGGAGAGATTTCCTTAGAGTGAGGACACGCTTCTTAACACCCGGGCCTGCATAGAGTTCAGAATGGACTAAAACTGTGCAAACACAAAAACTCACATGAACCCTTGATCATGACAAAGTCGTTCTTGACCTGTCCGTAGCGAACGAAGCCACCCATTCTAAATCATCTGTGAGCACAGGGGTTGGAAGAAGCGTAAATAAACCTACGGAGTGATCTTCTTTTCTGTGGTATCGAAATCGGTCGATGCAGACTTTTCATCGTCCGCAGCTCCCAGACGGTAGATCTTGTGCTAATGCGCGAAGAGGATCAGTTTTTCTTCTCTCGCGCCCTTCTTGCGCGCTTACATTGACCGATGTACGGTGATGATAACCATTTTGACCAGCTCTAGCCACACTGACTGCAATGGGAAGGACCGGTCAGTACGTGCACGTTACTGTACTGTATTAGACGTACACATGACCTAAAACACAGATAATCAGCGAAAATTGCAAATTGCAGAAAAATCAGACTAACCTTGGATGGATGCCATGCTCCGATACAGGCGACCTTTCGGAGACCCTTGTGTGTCTTTCGCGGCAGCTTCTTGGTTCCCCAACGAGCGGTAACACCCTCGAAACCTTTACCCTTGGTAACACCAATCACATCAATGTTCTCATCTTGCTCGAAAACGCTCGACACTTCGACAGGCTTTTCAAAGTGAGACTTGGCGAAGTCGACCTTGTCTGCAATGGATCCACCATTGACTTGGATTTCCATCAAATGAGCCTTCTTTTGCTTCAAGCCAGTCTTGCGAATTTGAGTGTGGGCAAGAACACGAACGACTGTGCAGTATTTGCGAATTCGTTCAAGTTCTCTTGCAACATTCTGACCATTCGATTCGGCGTGCTTCTTGGCATACTTGGTGAAAGCCTTCTTCTTTGAGGTATACCAAGATTTGTAGAAGCGACGCTTAACTTCGTCTGAAAGGTGCTCGGCCCAAACAGTGGTGAGAGATCGAAGACCACGAGGAGTTTCGACGTATCCAACAACACCGCAAATGACCATAGGAGGAGTTTCGAGAATAGTAACAGCTTCAACAATTTCACGCTTGTGCATCTCTACAAGGGCATCAAATTTAGAATCTGAGCGGCCCAAGAGTTCATAGCAATAGACATACTTGAAGCAGGTCTGCGATAAAAATTTCATCAGCCTAAATTCGCGACATAAAAATGGAATATGTATGCGTACCGGTCCAATTCACGAACAATGTGGGTCATACCACTGTAATACAGTGATGAGTTGCATTCAGAGGCTTGCCTGTTGGGACTTACGCCTTGTAGGCCATGAAAGCGGTAAGGTGAACAGGCTTCTTGGGATCATCCTTTGGGAAAGCCTTGACACGACCTCTCTGGCGGGCTGCTCGTTTCTATCATGCCCCCAGATGTCAGCCGTTGGCGTTTGCTGATGCACATTTGATAAAATTTACCCTGGGCAAGAAACCTAGTGAACCATGTCTATGGCAGATATGAGCAAACGATCATGTTGCTCCTGAAGAGACCCTTGACATACCTAGGGTGTTCGAATTCTAAGTAGGCATGTTCAGCGAAAATCATTAAGAAATGCAAGAAGAGCCCTCACTTCTGTGAGACATGTCTTCTGTTACAGGAGGCGGTAGATGAGCACAACAGACGGTATGCAAGCGTGCTGGGCACTCACGAAGAGTAAGGTGATGCTAGAGGGAAGTCAGTCTTTCGCGATTTCTTCGAACTCGACTCGGAATTTACGGATCTAACCGGTCAAGGCAAGGAAGGCAAGGAGAAGGGAAGAAGGAAAGAAGAAGAGAGCAACGGCTCAGGAAAACTATATCGTGCATCTCAGAGCATGCTATGTCATTAGTACAGAAACGGAAACCAAGAGATAATCTCTGCCAAAGTCTATTCTCTAATGCCCAACCACCCTCTCACTCGGCAATACCAGGAATGGGACCATTACGGCTAAAGCAGACGTTGAGTCACGAAACAACATAGCATATCAGACACATACTGGAAAGCATCTAATCTCTCTTCTCTATCAGCCAAAGCGCGACGAGTCTGTTTCAATCATCAGCACAGGCCGGACAGCTTGACAAAAGCGCACCTCAATCAGCAAAGTGTTGAGACCTTGGACCTCTCTAGTCTTGTTATCCAATTGCTTTTGCATATCTTGAATAACGGTATTGAGTTCTGCTGGTGCATTCGTCGCTTGTACTTGTTGCAGCCTAGTCTAGTATTAAGCACAAACCATCTTCGACTTGTAAATGCACTCACCTTCTGACTTCCTCGCCCAACTCATTGATACGTCTCTCATAACCTTCCTGCTGATGTTTGGCCAAACCACCAGAACTCTTTTCCTGCTCAGCCAACACTCTTTCCCTTTCCAACAAAGATAATCTCAATCGATCAATCTCATTCTGTTCATTGTTCAACTTTTCCAAATGAGCGACCTTCTCTTCCAATTCCTTCATCTTTATATCTTTTCTTTCTCTGAAAGCTTTTTGAGCAGCTCGATTTTGTTCAGCTCTTTTACTTGGATCAACAGCTCGACTTTTCTTTCCTTTAGTAGTGTTACTTTGAACAGGAGGAGGAGGTGGTGAGGCATCATCTTCTGCTTGTGAGACGTTCGCAGAAAGGTTATTGGCAGCTTTGGTTCTTGCAGTTCTAGTTCTTTTAGCTGGTGGGCTTGCAACAGGACCATCTATAGAAGCTTGTGAATGATGAAGAAGGAGTTGATGATCTTCGGGAGGTAATAAATCAGCCAAACTTGCCGCTGCCGATCTTTTGTTGTTGTTCATATTGGTGGAAGTAGAAGGGAGAGGTGTAGAAATACTAGGAGGCAATTCAATGTCCTTTAGATAGGCTCCATCTTGCGCCGCCATGCTATCGCTGCTGTGGGATTGCGAAGTTGGGTGGAACAGAACTGCAGTCGCCAGCAGGCCCAGTGAACCCTCGGGAGTCAACAGAATGGGAAGCGTATGGAGGGTGAAGGGGAGGGTTGATGAGGGATAGGGCAACAGAGGAATTGCTATGTAAGCAAAGAGAACTTAGGTAAGCTTTACAGTGGAAATCGATTGTTGTCCAATTAGCGGCAGCTTTAACGTGTTGACTGTCCTGCACACGCTTGTATGTAGTAGCTTGAGCTTCTTTGCTATAGCGGAGGGCAACAGCGAGAAAATTGGAAAAAGGAAACGATCCAAGTCGTTGGTCAGAGAAAAGCTGGGATCTTAGTGTCACTCGGCTTGCGTGGCTGCTGGCTCTCCAAAAGATATAGCTACTGGCCGTCTGGGAGAAAGTTACCGCTCTGCCTTATCCAATACTTAGTCGACTCTGCTGACTAAAGGGTGGCTTAGTAAGTCGATTCATTGAAACAACTCAATCCGATGTTCTTGTTCCGTAGTCGCTACATCGCTCTAATAACTTTCGGCAGTATGAAGACTCTCGAATTCAAGGGTAGGTATAAACTTTTGGCCAGCTGGCATGATTTCAAAGGTGCTACAACTCCTGATCACTTGTAGGTTCAGCATGTCCAAATCGATATATCACATCCTGTCACGAGCCATATATCAGCATAGCTCTGGGATCACCCAGATTCCAGTAGCTCACATGATCATTCGAACCAGCTTGTAACAAATGAGCTTCATCCCTTCCAGCCAATTTCGCCGCCAAAGCTAGCAGAGAAGACCCCTGTGCCAGATTCATTAGAACTGCTAATGGAACGGCAAGAAATCAAAGGCCTACCGATGGTTTAAGAAACATTGATTTCCTGGTTAATGGTCGAAGTGCTTCTTCTCGATCACCTCCCGTATAATGTGTCAAAGTTCGTTCAAGAAGTGCTGCTGATTCCTACATCACGACGAGTGAGCTTGATGTCACACGCTCGCTGTGAACAAAAGACTTACCTTCGAAGATTTCAAGCTTGAGGATTGCACTATAAAAGCTATTTTATCGCTTCTCCTCACTGTGTTTAGAAATCAGAACTGGGACGTGACTATTCAAAGAGGGAAATATACACTGTCTGAGGTATTTGCCAGTGATGATGGCTGATTTCAAACCCGCAACATTCGGTAGTTCTAGCGAAGCGACATGCGCCGAGTTGTAGGACTCGAATGAATAATTAGGCCAGTCTAACAATTGTGAGTGAATTAAGCTGAACTGTAAGGGAAAGAGAAAGGGCAAAACAAACCATGCGAAATCGAAAGAGGTAGACCTGCTTCTTGCATTCGACTTTCCACAAGAGAAGCGACCTTTCCCGAAGGACTATTGAACGTCTTCGATGAGCTGAACAATGACTTCCGGCTGGCCAACATACCTTGTTAAGCGCAATTGCGGATTACTCGATCCCTCAGTAATGAGTACCAACGCTTTCGATTTTGACTACATCCTCATCAGTAACGATCTAGAAAGACACAACGTAGACTTACATGTTTGAATACCTCATCTAGCATCTGTTGAACAGTAGTTGATGGATTAGAGAATGGATCGTCGCCTATTTCAACACGTTAGCGCAATTCCACAGCTGAGGGCAAAGGAAGTGACTAGATGCTAAGAAGAAGACAGGAGCTTCACAATCATCGTGCTTGATTGGACTTGTAGCAGCTGATACTTTCTTCGCAGGACTATCCTCAACCTCGCATTAATCCCTTCATCCTTTCGACATGCAAATATGAAGAGCGCGACGAACCCCTTAAGGTACTCTGCAGGTGGGTTGAAATCTTTACTAGCAGGATCATAATTTGGAGCAATTGGTTCTTGATGTTGATAACGTTGGAAAGCATGCCAGCTTGAAGAAGCAGATCCAGAAATTAAGGAACGCAGACCATTGATTGATAATGTTTGTGGATAAGTCACTGCTAAGAGTCCTACTAGACAGCCGAGCGAAAGTAACTTGAAATCTAAATAGGCGGGCATGACGCGTGTGCTTGTGCAATGCAGTGTGTATAAATGGAATGTACAGCAAAGAACAGATGAGATGAGACAGTCGAAGGACAACAGCAGGATAGCGGCGTGGAAGTACCAGGTCAAGAATAAATGATGCAAGTTGTTTGCCAGCAGTCATGTCAACAGGCGAGTACGGATCAGGCGTATGTGAGAGATAGGAGTCACTTCACGCAACACTGATATGACCTTGCAGGACAGGATCGACGATGGCAATGAAAGTATGTACATATGGGCGGGATCCAACACTCGATGATACTGAAGTCCCTCCCTCTCTTTCTCTTCTAGCACAAGGCAACGATTACACTCAACCTCAGCAACAACAACCTCCCTCTCAAGATCCTTTACAAGAATCGCTAGGTTCTACACAAACAGATGGCTCTGGAGTAGAAGATGTAAAAGGGTCAATTGATAGTGAGTAAAATCAGCAAGCAGTCTACAAACCGGAAGTCCATGACGGTATGTACCAGCTGCGGACAGCGGAGGTTATGGAGTCAACGAAAAGGGAGATTCATTTAGCGTAGCGAACCAGAGTACGTCGTCTCTTCTCTGTACCGCGGAGGCACAAGTTTGATCCGGTAAATTTACAGCGGGAGAGCGAGATGCAGAAGCAGAGAAAGGCCAATTCAAGTAGCGAATCAAGTAAAGCAATGATTGAATGCATGCATGACATAAACTCCTTGCGCGGTGTGCGAAATGCCCGTAGGATTGACACATACTTGCTGCATGCTTTGAGCAGAGCAACTATACAGAAACACAATGCATAGAGAGCCAAAAGCAATTGACATCAACATTTAAGCAAGCTTGAGCAGTAGCAGTCATTCAGAGCAGCCTCATTCTGGTATACCCCCTAGACGAACGATATCCTAGAAGTGATATTCCTGCACCTGCTACAAGACTTCCGCGGTTTTCAGTGCGACCTCTTTGAACCAGAAAAATCAACACGACCAAGTAATAGGCCTGAACATTCAGAATGCCTCGTAGGCTCTCGTACTGACCAGAGTTGATTTATCTAATACAATGCTACTTCAGGTGAAATCATTAGTACGCGTTCTGTCACAAACGATCAAATGAAACAGCTAGCTGATTACAGGAAATGCAGCTCTACAATGCGGTCAAGCAGGCAACATGAGTCAGTTCTCCGTTTGCCTTTCATTCGAAGTTTCTCATGACCATATCTATCACAGTTGGGAGCGAATTCTGGCCTAGACTTTGTCAAGAGCATGGCATTTCACCAAATGGAGTCTTGGAAGATTTCGCTATGGCTGAACAAGGCGACAGAAAAGATTGTTTCTTTTACCAAGCAGATGATGAGGTAAGTCATCTTTGTCCTCGTTCACAGATTAAGATTGATATTCATAATTGATGATTTGAATTAGCATTATATCCCTAGAGCTATTCTCGTTGATTTGGAACCTAGAGTAATCAATTCTATACTTACTGGTCCTTATGGTGGACTCTTCAATCCTGAAAACGTTTACATGTCCAAAGACGGTGGTGGTGCGGGCAATAATTGGGCAATGGGTTATTCAAACGGAGAGAAACTTTACGAAGACTTGTTGGAAATCATTGATAGAGAAGCAGATGGTAGTGATTCCTTGGAAGTAAATGTCTCTCTGTTAATATTCTGAGAATTATGGTTGACGAATGATTAGGGATTCATGATGCTACATTCGATAGCTGGTGGAACAGGATCAGGTCTTGGTTCCTACTTACTCGAAAGACTCAACGATCGTTACCCAAAGAAACTTATTCAAACCTATTCCGTCTTTCCAAACACATCAGAAGGAGATGTCGTTGTTCAACCTTACAATTCACTTTTGGCTATCAAACGTTTGGTTCAGCATGCCGATTCAGTAGTTGTACTGGATAACAGTGCTTTAGCAAGAATAGCAGCGGATCGCTTACATATCCAAAATGCTACTTTTAGTCAAACCAATCAACTCGTCGCAACAGTCATGGCTGCTTCAACTCAAACGCTTAGATATCCTGGTTACATGAACAACGATCTAGTCAGCATACTGGCCTCTTTGATTCCAACACCGCGATGTCATTTCCTTATGACTTCCTATACACCTTTCACTTCCGATATTGTAGAAAATGTGAGTCTTTCTCAGTCTACATTTATTAATCTTTACTGACATCTAGCTCGTAAGGCTAAATCGATACGGAAAACAACTGTTCTGGATGTCATGCGAAGATTACTTCAACCGAAAAATCGACTGGTCTCTATTGGATCTGTCGGTGCTCCGGGTAGCACAAAGATGAACAGTAGCTGTTATATTTCCATAATGAACATCATTCAAGGAGAAGTCGATCCTGGTGATGTACATCTTTCCCTATCCCTCTGCTGCAGAAGACAAAGTTTGACCTGTGGTTATCAACAGGTACACAAGAGTTTGCTCAGGATAAGAGAGAGACAGCTGGCTAATTTTATTCCCTGGGGTCCTGCTTCGATACAAGTAGCCTTGACCAAACGGAGTCCGCACATGCAAACTTCGCATCGAGTTTCTGGCTTGATGTTGGCAAACCATACGGCTATTGGTACAGTGAGCAGAATGTCCAAGTCAAATCTCATTTCATTGCTCATGTGCTGGGAGATAGATTTTCAAACGAGCTGTAGAACAGTATGATCGCCTAAGAAAGAGGAACGCTTTCTTGGAACAATACAAGAAGGAGAGCATGTTTGAGAATAACTTGGATGAATTTGATGATTCCAGGTCTCTCTTATTTCCTGACCTTGGGCATCAATCGCTCAACGTTACCATAATAGGGAGGTCGTGCAAGATTTGATATCGGAGTACTCTGCATGTGAGAAGCCGGATTATATGGTGCGTCCCAGTACCATCCTAGATTGAAATAGCTTAGGTTCAGTGAAGGAACGCGGAATCACGCATCAACCTTAGTGTCTTGTGAGATGTAACCCTGTCAGAATCGCAGAGGGTATTTACCTGGCTGAAGTAAGCCATTTGTATTGTAAAGGTTCCGAATGTAATACCAGAGAACGACCAATTATACATTGCATAAGAAGTTACAACCCTAAACACACTATGATTTCCTCCCAGATTTTTTCCTCGTCCGTCTAGTCTAAGTTATTCTAGATGGTGTATTTGAAGAATGGCTAAGAGGAACGAATAAGTAAACTGCGATCTTCAGCAAATTGATGACATACGTTTTCATCACCCATGTCAGCAAGTTCTTCGTTTGTGAGCTTCGCAGCAGCGCCGGAATCAATCATACGTTGCTTTCGAGCATTAGCAGCGCGTAAACAGAACGCGTTGAGGAGTGTGACGACTACGGCCGATGCGCAAAGGCAGATGTTGATAAGAACACCAGGACCATAGTGAGGAGCATCTTTAGCGACGACTAGGAGCAGAGAAGGCGTAAGCCAAACGGCAATCCTTTGAAGAACAAAAGCCTTACAGATGTTTGACGAGATCATTCCCGCATTGCCTCCGATTCCGACCAGAATAGCTATTTGGGTAGCTCGCTTGGTGCTCCCCCCTGAGTTGTTGGCAACCAAGACCACTGGATAAGAAGTTTAGCTTAGAAAATTGCCTTTTCTTGGAGTAGTGCTCACCGATAGCAGGGAAACATCCATAGGCACCGCATGCAGCCAAGAAGGCACCAAAGTATCGCACTCCACTGGTGTAGGAGACGTATAGAATAATATATCCGATCCTAAAAGAGTTTGTTCAGTCAAAACGTAAGAACATCTTTACGATAGACTTGGCTCACATTGACGTGGTCATACCGAACACAAGGATATGAGAGCGAACTCTATACTTGTCCGCAATGAGAGCCAAGACGATAACGGAGATGGCAGCAGCTATGTAGACGGGGACCTACAAGGAAATAAGCAAGGGAAGGCAATGCAGAGAGAAGAGTACTTACGGTTATCAACTGCGCATGAGGACCTGTGTAGCCCAGACCAACGGTGATAGCAGGCAAATTGAGGGCGACAGAGTAGACTGGCGTGAGAGTGCAAACATAGATGACGCTGAGAGAAGAAGTATGAATATTAACGAACAAAGAAGTTGTTGCTGAAGAAATTCTTGACTTACAATGTGGTCCAGATCTTCCAGTCAAAGATACCTGCTCTGACAAATTTCCACGCAAAGTGACTGGACATAGGAACATCGACACCATCGTATTTGAGACGCTCTTCCATGATAGTTTTCTCTTCCTCAGTGAGCCACTTGGCTTGTCTAGGGGTGTCGGTGATTGCAAAGTACGCGAATATAGCGGCTGCCACGGTCAAAAGACCTTCGACTAAGAAGAGCCAACCCCTGAGAGCGGGTAAGTGACGTGAAAGCTACTGATGACAAGTGACTCACCAGCCTTTTATAGAGCCAGCATCGATTTTGGTCAGACCGAATGCCAACAAGCCTCCGAAAGCCCCGGCTATCGTTGCAGCGCCGAAGAACTGGTGTAGAGACGCACGTAAGCTACCGAAAAGAATGTACGCAACAAGTGTAACATACGAAACCGACACGGAATTGCGACTCAGATCGTTTGTACCAGCAAGTCAGATCTGTAAGGGAGGATGAGCCTTGTCGTACTCAGAGCATGATCTTACTTACAGTAAGTAACTCCGGGGAAAAGTCCAGCTTCTACAGACGTCAAGTATACAGATTAGCAAGAAGCCTCCTGATCTCAGAAAACCCTCAGCGCACCAGCTGCACCAAGGAACAGGCGAGCGACCAAAAGACCATGGTATGATTTGACGAGAGAAGTCAGGGTCATGATCGTTCCCCACCAGAACATGATAAATGCTAGCCACTTGGAAGCTCCGAATTTCTTCAACATCAAGTTTGATGGGACTTCGAGTAAACCGTAAAGAATGAAGAAGACTGTAGAAGCATGTTCAGCTTAGGTCTTCTTCTGCAGCGCTCGCAATCTTACCTGTAACAGTTATGTTGTACTGCATTGGAGTCATTTTAAGGTCTTTCGCCAAGCCTGCAATTCGTGCATTTCCGATTCTGAGCCAGAACGTAAACGGAAGAGGCATGATATTTTGGAGAAAGACATACGCAGTACGGTCCAAGAATGACAGCAGATAGAGGATAGACATGACTAGGAAACGAAGACATCAGCTCTATGCGCAGGATTCGGAAGAAACATACCTGGAAGGATTCTTAAATCACATTTCCGCAAGATTCTCTTTATCTGAGCAGGGTCTTCAACAGCCTTTAACAGATCTTGCATAAGTTACATATTGCATGTACTGGAGATGCGTGGTACCTGCGACTTGCCAGCATGTTCATACTGGGCGTCGGACTGCTTCTCGTCTATGTCGGAGCTTCTGTGTTCTAATTGAGACATGTTCTTTCGCGAGAGTTGAAAAGAAGGTAGAGAGTTTGAAAAGGAGATATTGAGAGGAAGATGAAGAAAGAAGAAAGAAAGACGCAGACTATAGAGGAAGCAACGAGCCTGTTGTGAGTGTGGAGCACCCTACTTGGGGCCCTTAAGTTGTGAGTGCCAAGCAATAAATCCCCAGTGGACTTTGTTCGGTGAAACTCTCCTGAAGTTTAACCAGTAACCTGGACTCTTGGCAATACAGATGGACAGCGTGCAACAGCACCATCGCAGCATTACTAGTCAGCGGAACCCGAAATGCTCCGCGGAGGAACGTGGGCGTTTGCGATCAGGAGAAATACAGAGTAAGGACGAGAAAGGAAGGCAAATATAAGTCTGCGGCGATTCGAGAAGAGTATTGGCTTATCTGCATGGTGAAGTGCCTCGCTGACTGAAAACAACAGAACCAGCTTCGATATGTTGCAAATTGGGTGAAGTTTACTTGAAGCATTGCTCGAGTCGCTGTACACTTCCGGTTGCATCTGACACATAAGTTCATTATCCGAACATTAAGAGAAGCTATGTAAGAGTGAATAATATTCAGCCGAGCAGTTCACAGAATAAAGATATTTAACGCACATCAATAATTGCAACTGAGCTTGTATTCCCAATAACGGATTGCATGTAAGACCAATGCTTCAATCGCTTCTGGTCATAGCGATAATAGACGATCGTTTCAGTAGAGCCATGCCAATGTCCTTCGAGACCCCTGTTGATGATGTCTGACTTGCATTGTCGAGCACGACGGACCCATCGGAATCAAGGCTTATGACTGCTCAAAATATGATAAGCAAGCACTGTCCTGTACTGCAGCAGAGAGCTTACAGGTTCCAACGATACGCCTGTCGTCTTCATTAACCTGCACCAAAACCCTTGAGTGTAACAGTGACCTGACTTGCGCTATTGCAGGCGAGTCCTTTTGAGTCTCCGTGTTCATTCCTGCGTGGCCGTGCCAGCAACACCGCTTCTTCTGCCTTGCTTCGCTGTGCTTGACAAAATGAGCGCGAAACAATCGGTGATGTTTGTCTGTCTTGGGTTTGTCTAGTGTTCTTCTCGCCTGGCTATGTTTCTCAATTGAATGTGTCTTGCTTGCAGCAACATGTATTTCATGTCCTTTTCTTCTGTAACAGAGTCATGCTCTGAACCTTCTTCTCAAGATGTCGAAGCCCAATCGCTGGAGCGCTTTTCAAGCATATGGTCAATGAAAGAGGATTGCAAGACAAGTTCGATCGTATAGGTAGGTAAGTCTCGCGATATAGCAGGAGACACGTTGATGTACTAATTGAAACTGATCAACAGAGAGCTCTGGGACCTCTGCATACCACATCGGAGAAATGCCAGATGGTCGCTCTAGGAAAGTCTGTGCAGAACATGGAGTAGAAATCAATTCTAGGGCTCAACAAACGACGAAACAACACTTCCGAGATTTTGATTATATTGCAAGTTCCATGCGAGTTTACCTTACATTCAGCTTCTGACGTCTCTTTTAGTTCGCTCTCGATGAACAGAACTTGGAAGATCTGAAGCACTTGCAAGCCAGTGTTCCAGAGGGCAAGGCAAAGCTTGAAATGCTGGGTGAAGATGGTGAGATCTACGTCAGGCTATGTATTAGAACATCCTGAATTGATTCCTCTACTTCAGCTGTTAAGGTCCGCGAGGTTGAGCTTGAAGCTGTGCGTTACTAATACTTTCGCAAAGGATCCTTATTACGAGCCGGAAGGTTTCGAGAGTACATATAAGGTCCTGGAACCGTTGCTAGCAGCCCGTCTGGATCAGATTGCAGGGAAAGCACAACACTGACTCCCCATTCGAGGTGCTATATATTACATGACATGCAAATGTACACCGAGTAATACACTACAAAAGAAATTCAAACATACACAGCTTCGACCCTATATGTCGAAACCATTAGTGCTGCGATAGATCAGGATTAAAATACGTACAAGGTGTTCAATGCTCGTTCGTAGCCAACAGGACTGATATATGGTTAGCAGATATATATTTGTAGGCAATACTACCCACCTATGATCTAACAACATACTGCGAGCGAACAGAGGCTCTCGATAGGCGGTCTCGACATCGTCAATTGATTTGAGAATCACTCGTAATCTAAGTAGAATTAGCAAAACTCGCAACAGTAACTAACGCTGAGAAGGCTTACGCCTGTTGTGAGACCACACGACCATCGACCTCAATTGTCCTGGACGCTTCTTGCAGTGCAATGTTCAGAACCTTGCCAG
The DNA here is from genome assembly GCA_039545335.1 of Kondoa subrosea. Classification (NCBI taxonomy): domain Eukaryota; kingdom Fungi; phylum Basidiomycota; class Agaricostilbomycetes; order Agaricostilbales; family Kondoaceae; genus Kondoa; species Kondoa subrosea. The sequence continues at coordinate 1,946,322 of BCIN01000002.1, read as the reverse complement.
CAGGATAAAGTTTCTCGTGCGAGCTGGAAGCCCTCATAGTAGAAATGCTGCAGTACAGATAAGTAAGGCATGCTGATGAGACCAAAGGACACTTACAGCGACCAATAATAATTGTCTAGATCCACCTCATCTTGATGATTCGTAGCAGCACTCATTGGCATTCTTTTGCTAGTAGTGAGTTGCCCTTCGGAACTAGTGTTGTAATTGCCCTCGTCTGCACTCGACGGAGTGTTGACTTGCGAACGATTGCGTTGGAAACCGATTACTCTTGCTATAATGTGCTCGGCCAGATCTATGCTGTATGTAAGTGACTGCCGCAGCAATAGAAGTATAGCTCACTCTTTTCATCGTAGAGGGTGACAGCCATACTTTTGAGATCTCTTAGCGTTCCAAGTGAAAGAAACGACACAATGTCGTTATTGTGCGTGACGGAAGTGACCAATCCAGAAGAATAAGCCGCTAAATCGGAAGAGACGCATGCAGCAGGACCATAAGCAAATACATGAATTGGTCGACCAGCAGGTAGGCCTGAACTTGTTCCGGTGAAAAATGCGGAACGGCGAGGTTTGTTGATCTCATCTGCATAATAAGTCGTTGCAGGTGTTGCCAAAAGCAGGCCGAGCAAAGTGCAAACAGCTCCGCCCAGAGAATGACCGGTCAGAATCCTTAGAGGCAGCAATCAGCCTCAGAGACACACGGCAAGCAGAACAGCTCACAGTCCATAATCTGGATATCGAGATAAAGCTTTCGTGATGACTTGATGCACAGAGTTGCGAATCGACGACAGATGCTGAGCGGCGCGCAATATCCCACTGTGGGCAAAGAAATACCCTTCAGGTGACCCGGGTAGCGAAACCAGTTGGAAGTCGGCGCATAAGTCGGTTAACTAAGTGTAATCATCAGCATTTCAGATCTTCTCGTCAGGAAGCCTTAATATACGATATCGCTGAAACCCCAGCTACCTCTGGATTATTCAGTCAGCTCGAGCATGTGAGAGCTGCTGAACAGTAAAGACTTGCCTGCAAGTCAATACAACTGCCTTGGCTTCGTGATCCAAACTGACGTAGGAAATAATCCGGTGTCTATCGTTATCGCCAAAACCGCCAAAAGAGTCATCCATGAAAGAAGATAGAAGGACATCTTGCAGCTCAATTCCGTTATGTAGGCAAAATGCGTGCTGCAACAAGCATCAGCGGGAGCGATACTACTGCGCGGCAAGCAGCTCACTATATTTGCGTGATGTGGCGACATTGCTTCTTTCTTGTATTCGCGATTGATACCCATCAGGTTCATGAACAGATGACCATAGGCAGACGACGAATATTTCATGTATTTGCGCAGATTGAATGCATAATGGCCTTGTGGAAAAGTGGCATGCTCGTATTCTTCGTTTGGAATATCTGGTGAATTATTCGAGCTGGATTGATCAGTCCCTATTGAACGATCTTCTTCATACGTAACAAAGGAAGCTGGTGTCTGCTGTTCTGAATTCGCAATGTCCTGATTAACGGTCTCTCCGCTTTTGCTTCTCTTCCTTGGGCTTCTTGCAAATGCTCCTCGGATACGATTGAAAAGACCACTTGACTTTGGAGGTGGTTCACCGGGATTCTCTACTTCCACAGATCGTAGCGAATCAGTATCTGATTCGCCAAGGTACTGCTCTTCGTGTGCTCGCTTGCGATTCTTCGTAATGCGAGTAGTTACAGACTTCAGAGTCAGATGGTATCGCTGGTCTTCCGGCATGCGATTAAGCGATTCATTGTGACGCTGTATCTGAGAAGAGAGATCTTCCGCGGCAGCCAATTCATTGGCAAGGTCATTCCAATTTGCGTTCTGTTGTCGGATGAATGGATGGGATTTCGATGGCCAAGGCGTAGCTTCTATAATTGCGCTACGTTCTTCCGAGATTTCTTCTGTTTCTTTCAAGTCCATGAACGATTTGCGCCTACGAAACTTTGATCCTGTTGACGAGCTCGGTCTTGACTTGACGTCTTGTGGCAGGAGTCGACGTGATTCGACCGTGAATTGCTTTGGCCGATCTGAGACTTCTTGCTTGGTATCATTCTCCGATCTGGCAGATCCTACAATCGCATCACAAAGAACACTATGCTTCACTTTGGACATGCTGCGATTATGTGTGACAGCTTGAAGGCAAGCAAAAGCTGTAATGGCTTTCGTCAGAGCCGTGATCGAGACCAATGTGCCAGCTTGAGCTATTGGGTGATCTTCTGAGTGTCGAAACTCGCGCTGCGTCATCAAAATCTGTTCAGATAGAGCTTCAGATGTTCCTCTTTGCCTTTCATGCCTTATAAAAACATACAATCGACGATATGGCTCGAGAAGTATCGTTTGATCCAAAGACATTATCAATCATCCTAACTGATTCTTCAGCAGCCATGAATGCATTCCCAATGAAGCAAGATGTGAGGGAAAAGCCGGAAGCCACAAAGAGCTCGACGAGCGAGAGGGCAGAGTTTATGTTTACCGAGAAGGACGTCGTCCAGTCTTCTATTGCGCTAATGTAGTCTCTGTCTTGATGTGGTACTTTACTGAGAGCATTCGACGTTTCATGATGTAATTGTGCTGAAGCGAGAGCTGCGATCAAGGCCCGTCTGGTCAGACCGATTCCAGTATGTGTAGAGATTCGTGCCGCTTCGATCAGATTATCCACTACGGGACATATCAGTGACTTATTCAGCAACAGAAGATGAAGACCGACCGATGAAAGAAGATGCTCGCAGTGACAACCTCAGGACAATCGAGCTATTGCTTACCAGAGCTGCCCAGCGTTGAGGAATCAGGGTGGGAACGAGCGCCGATTCATGTGCCGCTAGCATGTGTGCAGCCTGAATCGTGAGGACGCGTGCACCAGGATCGTCAACATATGTTGAGAGTTCGGAAGGCAGAGAGGTCATCGCGCAGACAGGGCATCCACTACAGTCCACGACACTGGTATTGCTTCCAGAGGTATAATGAGCTTCTCCGACGTTTGTTGACAAGGAATGTTAAATGAAATCAGGAGTTCATGGCATTGCAATGCCGCTTTGGGTGAAATGCATGATGCGGATAATATTACAAAGCACGTATTACAACAAAGCATCCCAGAACAACTACAACTCCATATCCTGCACCGCGTCTTCCTTCTCATCCACTTTCGGCTTGCTCTTGGACAGGAGGTCATTCATGTCCAAACGGGGAAAGCTGACTACCTTTGTCTGAAGAAGATCTTCGCCATATGCCAACATCTTCAACAGATTAGGTAATTTAGGTTCCGATCCATGATTTTGGCTCTTGAGAATAGCAGCGTTGACTTCTGTTGCTGTTCGCTGTCGCTGTGCTGGTTGCAAGAGTGCGTTGAGAGAGGCAGGCAGAACAGAAGCTGATGCGTCTGTCTCTTTGCTCTTGCCCTTACTTGTCGGTGCTGGAGCTGATTTGGCAGAAGAAACGACATTTAGCTTCGGTAGTTCGAATGCCAGGAGTGCCATAGTTCGTTCCAGTTCTCCAAGGAAAGCTGGATTCTCTTCTCCCCTCGGTGCTAATTCCGTTTGAGCGAAAATTAGAGCGTCCGAAATTTTGCCTTGACGGATCAGCTCGATCAGCCGTTGCTGCTGAAGGTGGAAATAAAGTGCAGGATTTGTGTCAAGAATCTGTGCGCAGGCCAATGATCAGCTAAGGTTCTTCCCGCGACAAGACTTTGATACTAAGAAAAAGGGGAACTCATTCGGACGGTTTTGGTTGTGTCACAAATCATCAAGGAAAGCTTGAACCCCAACATCAGAAGAGATGATACAGGGAAGCTTTCTGAGAGTGGTGCATGTAAAAGTTGAATCATAGTAGAGGAAACACAGAGAAAGAAGAGGTGGAAAGCTACCTCGCTGTTCAGATCGTTCAGTTGTTCTATCGCAGATTCGATATCTCCTCGATGTATGGCGTTGCGGATAGCTGTTCGTTGATCTATCGCTTCGACATTGACGGATTCCATGCCAGACTCGCGAGTGAAATTTTCCGCTGCATTCTTATAGCCTTCTACAACCAAATAATCTAGTACTAATCGATTGAGATCCCTGTGCGAGAAAGCAATGAGCTCGGTCCTCGAAGGCCGTTGACATTTCAAGAAAAGTTGATTCAGATATTTAACAATGATTGTTGACGCCATTTGAAAGTTCGTAGCTTTGTACGCTTCCAGGCAAGAGATTCCCATTTGAAAGTCATCATATGATGCATTGAACGAGTGTGCACAGAGGTGCGTTAGGCAAAAGTGTTTGACTTTCAGCTTGGAGATGCCAAAGCCGCAGACAACACGTTGCAGGCCCACGACAGCAGCTTGCACTCGATGCGCTTGTGCGCAAAGCTACAGCACAGAGATATCGCAGAGTAGAAACTTACTCTTTGTTCACGTTAGCAGCTTCAAGTTTGGCAGACCACTCTGATGCTGTGATGGACTTGGATGGCCTGGTCTAGATGACATTGAGATGGTTGGTGAGAGCCGGAAGAGCAGAATTTACTTCTTCGACTTTTCTGTTTCGAGCGCTCATGGTCCGGGACAAGATACGTCTATATTGCTCTGTGCTCGTACTGCTCTGCTCACGAGTCCTTATGCTCCCTTTTACTCTTTCTCTAACATTAATCTGTAGCAGCTGTAGCCAAGGCTCTGTCAGCATTTGCAGAGCAGAGTAAGAGTTAGCACCCACGTATTAAGGCTGGCATCCCAAGCTTGCGGGCCTCGCGCTCTTCCGCCCAACTGCAAGACATATCAGTACACATCACAGGCTTTCACAAGCGCAGAATGCGACATACGCTCTGCTTTTTGCCTAGAACAATATTTGATAAGTCGAGTTCCGTTCAATGAGATAGAGACTACTTACTTTGCGGGACACTCGGTCGAGAATGACAAATGCTTCTCTGACACTTGGCAAACTACCGCTGTTCATAGAGCTGCACGCGAATAATTCAGTCAGATCCAGATTTGGCCAAACAAGCAGAAGAATGAATGTACTCAGCAAATCTAGTTAGGAATAGATCCCTATCCGTTTGACCCAAGGCCTTGACTGGTATCTGCGAAAGAGCAGCCGGGATCCAGGAAGCAAAGTCCTGCGGGAATCGATCTGCAAAGATTCGGAAAGCTGTTATAGTTGTGGCTGTATCTTCGAATTCTGTGATCAGACCAAGAAGTAGAGCAGCAACTATCTGAAAGCCAGATTGGACGATTGCTGCACGAATGGCTGCGCTGTATTCGGCCGCTTTTGGTACATTCGGTGTAGCTGATAGACATTCGTGACCAATCACATCGATAATGAAGTCTGTTGCGTTTCGAATTACGGTCGGACTGACCAAAGATAGAGCAGAGGTTGTTACGATGAGAATAGCCGGAAGATTTGGCGAAAGGAAAAGCAGATCAGGTGCCCCTCTGTAAATGGCACTGAGGAGCAGAAGATAATCTTCCACCACTGGAGCAATTCGTCAGATCCAAGGTAAGGTAAAAATGAACACGGATGGCTCTTACGATCTGAACAGCTGTTTATTGGCGTGTCCCGTAATACAGTAAACATCTTTTGACTTTCAGACTCGAAAGCAAGAGCCAATGCTTGGTATACTGCTTCACCACCTTGCTTTGAAGCTAATGGCGCCAATTTACTCGTAATCCACAAGTAGCCAGACTGTCCAGTCGTTCCAAAACATGTAGCCATTCTGTTGATGATAGCTGGCGCAATAGGTAGAATCATATCATGGAAGAAGTCCATACCACGACGGACGACAGCACAAGCAGATTCAGAAACTGATCGGGTGTGACCATGTCGAGCAAAAATATTATCCAATATTGACCAGGCTTCAGCACAAGTCTGCTGACATGTTGGTGGAAGAGATCCATAAGGCAGACGGCAGATGTTCAAGAAGGCGTCCAGCCGTTCGAGCATATCTCGTATTATAATCAGCGAGATGTGATTGACAAAGATAGCTAATCGCTTACTTTCGGCTGATTTCATGGTAGCGCGATCAACATTGTCTTGGCTGCAGAGTTGCATCACTTGCTGAAGAAGAGGTTTACAGAAGAGGTTCAGTGCATCAATGGCATCATTAGTAGGCATTGCAGAAATGATATGAGCAATGCCTTGAGAAATCGTGAGCAGATCATCCGGTGGTAAACGACTACCAAGATCTTGCAAGTAGGTATGTAATTGAGGTAGATATGGTATCATATGCTGTGAGTATCAAATACCAATACTGAGCGTTTGAAAGGGTATGCCAAATCCAAACAACGAGAAAACGCACATTTTGACAATCTTCACAAAGGTATTTCAGAGCAGAAGAAGAAGCAAGCCAGACATCTTGATCTTGGTCTCCAAAGCCAGCGGATATATAAGTGAGTTGAAACGGTATATGTTCTGGATGTTGATTTGTCCATTCGGTATATCTCGAAATCACCAGAATAGCAGCATAACGAATTTTGGGGTGAGCGGGAAGTTTAGCAAGGACTTCCATAATCTGAGGTAGAATGCTGTTATCTTTCGGATCCACTTTCGCACCCATTGACCGCATAGCAAACAAAGGTGCTTCAATCGCTTGCCATTGAGCACTGTTGCCCTTATTCAGTTCTCCAGTCATCATCTCGAATGCCCTTGATAGGCAAGCATTTGTACCCAGCACTGAGCAGCAATCTTTGAGTGTGTCACCAATATTGTGTCTGAATTCGCGGAAATCATCTCGCTCTTGTGGCAGAAGAGTGTTGATGTCAGCGGGATATTTCAGATGACCAAAGATAGTATCGACCAAGTTGATGAAGATGTTCAAGAAAGTTTGGTTCGAAGGGTTGTCTGGGCTCTTCGAGACAGCTTTGGAAAGGCGATACCAGAAGGGGAAGGTAATAGCAACGATATCGAGATCTTCACATTGTGCGCATTGAGCCAAGGCTTGAACAATCGGCATAAAGGTGTCTTGGTGTTGCAAAATCAAAGGAATATACCATTCTCCAGCTTCCGACAAGATTTTCGCGAAACCTCGCATTCGGTCGTGGTCTTCCAGCGAACTTGCTATAAGACTGTTGAGAGCGACTAGACGAGGTACAATCTGCTGAATTGCCTCTACATTGTCATCCAGTTCTTGCGTTTCGTGGATGAGAGTGCAAATGATTTCGACAGCTTCATCGAAAAGATCATCGCTAGCAAGAGCGTCAAAGGCAGCAGAGAATAGTGGCATCGTCACAACTGTGTTCGCCATGACAGCTCCTTCCCTCAGCCAAGCATCCAGGCATTCAAAGACTTGCTTTCTCAAAGCTGCAGTAATGCCTGAAGTGATTGTCAGACCGAATGAAGGTATACAAGGGAATGAGCTGACCTGCAGCATGAATATAGACAGACAGAAGGTTGAGTACTTGAGATGCGTTGCCCTCAGTAACGATATCGTGATTCTGACAACAAGATTCTGAGCGTATCGCCGTGTGATTGAGTGATTAACATACTGTAGGTTCAATTCTCCCGTTATCTGTAATCTCTTCAGCCAAGACCGTAAGGAAAGTGAGTAGAGCTGGTGCCGTTTCTGGTGTTTTGCCAAAGTTTTCAATCATTTGCGGAACAGCATTAGACCACTCAGGCAGTTGCAGGAGAAGATCAGCCAAAGCCAGACAGATCTGTCTCATGACTATGCGAGCGCTGTTGCTTGGATCTTTCAGTGCATTGAGTATGGAGTCGCGCAAGCTCAAGCGATCTGGTACTGCTAAATCTTGCAAATCATACGTGATCTTTATGCATTGATCACGTCAGCATGTGCACAGGAAGGATCTGCAAGAGCTTGCCTTTGATCTGAAAGTTTGAGCCGCAAACAACTTTGGCTCTTGAGGTGCATCTGGAGCTGCCAGAATCACTCCTGCCGTAGCCCAAGCTTCAGGCTGTCAATAAGACTTGGCCAATCACTACATATACCCCTTTGAGCAGCGGCTCTACGCACCTGTTTTTGAAATCCTTGAAGCCAAGTATTGGCCGCTGCTTTGGCTGCTGGATCATTGTTCGTGTACCTGCTTGTTTGCTCAGCGCGTGCTGCGTTGCTGGTAGGCTAGACGCACAGAATTGTGAGATTCTGTATGACCCCATCCATGTTGGCTGTTCAAAGAAATCGCTAATTTCGTTCATTTGCAGCTTTTCTGCTGACAATGGTGTGAAAGCTCATGAATGTATCCTTGAATCTGTTTCTGTGCATGATCTCTCTCGCACGTCTGCATTCCAATGGGTGATTCAACGCATTGCCAAAGACTCGATCACCACGATGCAGACAGCACACCACGCCTAAGCATCCTTTGCGCGGTCATATGGGCAATCCCAAGATGGTATGATCGCGTTGAGATGGATATACCCTAAGAGCCCAATCCATCATACCAAACCTTGCAGGGACAACTTTCGCTCGCTAGTATCCTGCCCAATGTACTGGGCAGTATATTATATGTCGCGTCCGGTTATCTCTCAGCTCGAGCTAGGCACAACTGTATTTCCCCTCGCACTTCGCCTGCCACCGACGATCTCCGTTTTGCACTATCTTCTACCTTTCTCGTTCGTGGAGCAGCTACCAATACAAACCTCTACATCTCTTCGAAATGGCTCATTTACCAAGTAACACCGTCGTTGTCGGGGTTTGTGATCACCTCGGAGCTCTAAACACCTGCTGACGCTAGAGCTGATTTCCAGGGCGCTAGTGGCATTGGAAGAGCAACAGTACTAGGTGCAGTTGCTCGAGGTGATAATGTTGTCATTGCGGATAGATCCAAGGTTCTTGGACAGTCATCTACATACTCGAGCGGAACTGATCGTGCTTCACAGGAACTGGGCTCCGCCGTGCTCAATGAAGTGAAAGCTACCCTCACGGGCAACCAACAAGCATACTTTGTCCCAGTTGAAATCACAGAACCGGAGAGCGTTAAAGCACTAGTCGCAGAATGCGCTAAGCTCGTTGGACGAGTGGACTATCTCATTGTCACTGCTGGGGTGAGCTCTTTCATCCTCACGGCCGATAGCCACCTCATGTTCGTCGCAGGTCAGCGGTCCAACAAAGTTGATTCAAGATATTGAAGATGAAGACTATTTGAATGTGAACCTAATCAACAGCTATGGCTTATTCTTGCTGGACAAGTACTTTGTCAAGCTTATGCTGACGCAAGAGCCTCGAGTCGTCCGCGATAATGGTCCAAAATTGGGCTTGATCAAAGAACGCGGTTCTATCGTCAATATCGCTAGTGCTCTAGGTCTCGTTGGTTGCAAGATGTTCAGTCCTTATGGTGTGTCTCAGTCACAGCGATATGCAAGCATCAAGCTGATACATGCTTCAATAGCCGCTTCGAAACATGCCGTCGCCGGTCTCGTCAAGTCCATAGCACTGGAACTTGGCTCTAGCTTGATTCGCGTTAACGGCGTGTGTCCTGGAATCGTTATGGTAGCTTTTTTCTGTCTTCCGGTTGAACAATACTGATAGATCTGTTTAGACGCCAATCCGTGGGTCCAAGTGATTTCAACAAACGCATTACTAACTTTCCTGCAATCAGTCGAAACACCGGGTTACGATCTGAAGATGGCAGAGCAGAACTATCTGACTATGCAAGAGATGTCAGATCCATTCTCTACACCCACGGAATTGAGCTAAATTTCTATTAGGAGACGATTTGGTCATCCTGACGAGATTGCAAGTGTATGCTTGTGGTTATCTTCCACGCAAGCGTCCTTCGCTACTGGAAGTATGATGTCTGTTGATGCTGGGTGGACTGCTCAATAGAATTACATAAGCCGTTCATCACAATGTATTTTTTCTTGCTACGACCACGGTTCAGCAGCATCTGTCAGATTTACAATCGACGACTGAAACACAGCTAACCTCAAACTGGACTCTTGCCCACCCGAGTACTTCTGTTCGCCCTGGCATATTGTAGTCCTCTCTTTCGCATACGCTCATGTCTGCCCCAACTGCGGGACCATCCACTCTCAAGCGCAGTCGTACTGAAGGTAGCGAGCCTGAGGGAGCCGAGGATGTTGCAAAATCCCGCAGAATCGTTCTATCATGCAAAGCATGCAAAAGAGCGAAGGTCAAGGTAAGGTCAAGATCAAAGGATGCTTCTATGGCTGATGTCTGCGCTCGTAGTGTAATCGAAAGCTCCCATGCGAGCGCTGTCTCAAGCGAGGAAAGCCGACCGAGTGTGAGTATGATAATATTTACCACGAAGGGCCAGAGTAAGCTGTGAAAGCTTCAGTTCGACTGCTTCGCTTATGAGTGTCAGGCGTGTCTTCGTCTCCATGCAAGAATTCTCGCAAGTGAAAGCCCGATTGGATCGCATCGAGAGTCTTCTATCTCTTCAAGCTCTTCCTTCTGCCTTTACAAGCCAGAATACTTTACCTCTGAATGGATTGGAAGACGATATTCAGTGCGAACCCCAAAGTGCTGGATTTCTGGAAGGGAGTATTGTCGGTCAAAACGAAAGCTTTACGGGTGAATTTGACATGGAAGACGCTGCAACAGAAGACGCTGCAACTATTCTTGAGGGTCAGTGACAGTGATAGCACAATGCTGTGAATTCATGCTGATTCTAGACTGTGCGGTAGAAATGGCTCTTAAGCAAAATCGTGTCGACAATGTACATGGTCCAGATCGGGCAGATCATTTGCACCCTGCGCAAGAAGGCGGCGGAATTATGCATCGTATTCTGGCTACTAAATCAGCGGCTAACGGAACACTACCGTTTCGCATGCAAGAGCAGATCGAAAACCAAAACGCGCTTCAAATTCAGTCTCTATTGACCACATTGATTCTCGACTACAATACTACTAATTGGCTCGTCGATCATTGTACGCTTAGAATTTGGTCAATGTTAGCTTCCGAATTTGCTCATGTGTATACATCTCTGTTGGTTTGATATAGATTTCCGGACAGTCTCATGGCATTGGCATGTTCTGCATCAGACCACCTTTCGCGAAGATTTTCAAAGCTTCTCCACGCTCTATCAGCAATCGCGATTACACGAAGCCGATCCTCGTTACATTAGCTTGCTGTTACTCGTGCTGTCCCTTTCCGCGAATCATTGCTGCGATGTAGACACACTGTCTCGATCCACCGGGCTAGATGCAGAAACCGTCAAATTACTACCTGAACGCTATTTTATGGCGAGCATGCAGATCTTGACGCTGTCTGGACTGGAGAAACTGCCTACGTATCGGAACATTCAGATTATTCTACTTCAGTCAGTAGGTATAGGCTAATCTGTAATGTCCGCTTATCGTGTGCTCAGAGCGTGAGCTGCTCAGCTGCATAGTCAGTTGCTTCATGTTAATTCAATTATCAGTCATTACTACTTCCACACTGGCTCTCATAGTTCGGCTGAACAACTTAACGTTTTTATGATCTCTATCGCTCATGGTATTCGCATGGCACACCTCTTGCGCTTTCATCAACTAGGTACTGATTCCAGCATCATGCCTGCCGAGGATCAGTCCCTACCGTCAGGGTAATGTAATCGCTGTTCTAGTGTATAGAAGCTCATAATAGTGTCCAGAGTCTCACAACTGAGAAGAGAACTGGCGCAGCGACTTTGGTACTACTTGGTCTTCTTGGACTCCATTATCGCGTCATCCAGTGCCACTATGCCTTTGGTCACGTTGTCAACCTGTATTTCTCTTGCTCTAGATCGGTCTGCATCTTACATTTCCCTTTTTAGATGATACGGCGCTTCCTTCAAACCTCAACGATCTGGATCTAGCCCACGGATCTTGTCCGAAGCCATATCCAGATTCCGTGATGACCGATCTCTCCATTGAACAGGTAGACTACTTTTGTGTCCGACGTGAGCGATCTGATACCATTGCAAGGGTCGCTATCAACTCGCTCTGGCGCATCGAGCATATATGACTCTTGTTCAACAAGTGGGCAAGAAAATGGTTTACGAAGTGAGCATATGCTGTTCATCTGCAATGTCTCTAGACTAAGGTATCTTGAGGATGTCATCAAAATGGACGCAGTACGCTGCGATTTCAGTTTCATTTATTGAGCTGAAATCAAACGTATTAGATTTTTCAAACCCTTTTATTGGAAATGCCTGACCGGCTCAAAACATCATACATCGGTGCTGTAACAGAGCATCCTCAATTCAGATGGCAGAGGATAGTACTGGAGCAAGGTAAATGCAAGCGCGCACATGTGGTGCATATGCTTAGTTTTCTCTAGCCATTCTGCATAGGATAATCCGATTGCGTCAGTGGATTCAAACACTAGAGCCGATTATGTCAGGGCTGATTTCGAAAGCAGATCGCCCTTTCCTTGGTCGTGCTGCTCGCGGTGATGGTGCATATTCTGTGTCGTCTAGAGCTGCAATCGACGCGGCTGTACGCCTCTTAGATAATCATGCGGCTCTAAGAAGTGCTGGAGTTGCAAATATTGATTGTAAGTTCAGCCTCTAATGATCGGCCGACGAGCTGAATGCGATCGCCAGATTGTTCGTCATTCCCTCTATTTCCTAATACTGACCTGAATGGTATGGACTCTCAGTACATCTATACCTCTTTATGGCCTTCATCGTTTTATTCCGCGATTTGAATCTTTCGCTTGAAACCGGTGTACCAAATCTGGCACGAGAGCAGCAGGTCTTACAGGCTGCTGAGCACTTTCACCAAGCACAGAATGCAGTGTCTCCATTCCTGTCCAAATTGAGTAGGCTGGTTGCGAGAGTGAACGAAAAGTGCGTGCAACTTGGCAATTACCATGTCATTATGCTAACCCCGAAAGCAGACTATTCCGCGTTAGTAGCCTACTTTGCACCGCATTCGGATTGCTTCTGACATCAATGCAGTACTACTTGCGACAGAAAGCAAGCCAATGGACAGGACAGGCGGATAACGGTCAACCATCAAATGAAACCTTCAGTGAAGCCCTACGTCGCCTAGCCAGTGGACAAACTGGCGTCAACACTCCTGCAGAAGCAATCCAGCAGTCCTCGAACCGCGATCTTGACCTGTATGGCTTACCAGAAATACCGACTATCCCCACAGATTCTTTCCTGCAGAACTACCTATCGGAGATAGACTGGCAGCAACCTACTTCGCCTATGTTATCAACGCATCAATTATTCAATGACGCTTCTTGGAATCTGTTTCCAGATGTTGGCACATGAGAGGGCAGGTCATGTTAAGATTGGTTAAGACAGTTCAAATGCTATGTTTACAATCACTTCTTCACCCGATCTACGTTATCAACCCAGTCGAATGTCATGAGATCTGGTAGAGCAGAGTATCACTTCAATTGGACCATGCTAAATAATCGAAGAAGACTGACCGTTTTTCCTATCACAAACCGCCTCACTATGTACGTCCGACATCTTGATATGATCAGGGTGGACGGCAAAGTTGTCCAAATCCTCCTTGGTTGCGAAGATCATATTAATTATCTAAGTTCGGGTCAGCGACGTTTTCTTGGCATTGAGTCTTCAACACTCACATAATCCCAGCCCTTGGGACCATACCATCCCTTGTACGGCTCAGCGTCATAAGGCTCGTTGAAGCACTTGCCCCTAGGGCGTAAAACCCATCAAACAGATCCTTAAAACTTGGAGAATTTGCCTACTGCCATTGATGCAAGATACCTGGATACTTGTTCCTACATACAACATTCAGTGAACATCGGACTGCGCTCGCGTGTAGGCTTACGGGAATTCGGCCACGGCTTCATCGAACTGCTTAAACGTCTCCTCGCTTATCCCTTCTCGGAGTCTGTACAGCACTATATGACCGATGACCATGCTGATGTAGTGATATATAGAACCAAGCAAGGCATCGTCTGGACCATATTTTCCCAACTCGGTGGGCACCGACAAGGTGCGATCCGCGTTGGCTCCGCAAGGTGTCCTGCAGCCCCTCTTTTTCTGTTTCTTTTCTCCCATCTTGTTCTTCCTCTGCTTCAGCAAAGATGCTTGAGGGTCTCCGCAACGGTTCTTCTAATGTCGTGACTTCCTTGGCAGTCCTAGTGAGTTGTTGCTTCTTCGCATTGTAACATGCTGAGATCGCAAGTAGTCGCTATGCTTCACGTAGGTCTTCTATGCATCCTGCATACACGATCCCTGAGCTTATGTGCATCAGATATGGCATGCAATTGGTATGTAGCGTGTTTTGTGATTCTGATCGAAGGCTGATATGCTGGTAGGCCGTCTCGGCGGACATGCCTGCCTGTAAGATCATGCTGGCAGAGTACCGATGCAATCTAAACATCGAACAGATACTTCCGTTTTCATTGCTGGTTCATTCGGGCCGACAGGCGCGGCTCAATATTCTTGGATCTCTTCTGGTTGGACTCGTGAGTAGATTCTTCAGTTGTCAAGGCGTCTGCATACTAAACGAAAAATAGTTGGTTGCGCAATTCTTGTACGATCCCATTCTCCCCGGACCTTCTTTGGCTCTTAAACCAACTTTTTTTCTTATTCTATTTGTAGGTTCTCATCAGTGGCCGTCTTTCAGATATCTTCGGAAGGAGATATTTCTTCGTGGCATGTAACCTGATCTCTTTGGTTGGTTCAATTATGTGTGCTGTGACCGGTTCCTTCTCGGTCTTGATTGGAGGATGTAAGCAAGACAACATCTCTGACGCGTCTCTCTCACTCATCTGTCTTATATAGCCGTACTCTGTGGTGTAGCAGGAGGTAGATTGCTTTCCCTTTTCGCCTTGCCGAAAGTACTATCATTAATTATCTTCATATTCAAGGCATGGCAAATCTTGCACTGGTAAGTAATAGTGAATAGCTCATAGAATTAGCTCACTCTATCGCAGGCAGCTGGAGCTGAGATCGTCAGTAACAAATGGAGAGCAGCAACAATCGCGCTATTGGAACTCTCTATCGCTGTAAGTCAGCATGTCTCATCATGTTTCTGGACTGAACACAAATTTCTCCTCAGCCCTTCGGTTATGTTGGAGGAGTCGGAATTTCGCGCATCATTGTTGCCAGGGCTGGCTATAAGTGGATCTACTATGTGAGCAGGCATAAGTATTATCGCTCATTCGGTCACTCACTGCTTCTCGAAAACAGTTCTCTATTTTACAATCAGCAATCGGCCTATTACTTATCATTCGTATGTGTTATCCTCCCCTGTCCTCTCCTATTCTTATAGTCTAAACCGCAGTCTTCTACTGGCCTCCGTCGCACCCGATAAACGACGGGAAATCTAAGATGCAAGAATTCCGTGAAATTGATTGGATTGGTCTCGTTCTCTTCACCGGTGGTCTCAGTGTCTTCCTCATCGGTATAATTTATGGATCGGGATTATATTCTTGGACGAATCCTCGAACTTTTGCTCCCGTGGTTGCTGGTTTCGTCACTTTGGTCGCTTTTGGCTTTTGGGAATATCGTATGGGCGATAGAGCTTTAGCGCCTCCGCGTCTGTTCAAAGGAAAGTGAGTGCACAGGCTCTAGCAATCTCACCCTGGCGTTGATGAAACATCTGTTAAAGCTTCAAGGGCTATACTTCAAACTTGATTATAGCAACAGGTTCGCTTTATTTATTGAACTAGTATATGTCTAAATACGAACATGTATTACAGTCGCCGGGTAAGCTCTGCAGCCAGTCTGCGCGCCTCTTACTTAAGGTTTGCACAGCATGGCTTTCTTCTCCGGAGCTGTCCTGTGGCCAAATCAGCTGAATCAATTCTATGCTACAAGCTATGAACAAGTGGGCATCCTCAGTGTATGTCAAGGGCCTCTTCGGTAGCAAAAAAATTCGCTCATATCTATGCGTCTTATCTGCCGCAGTTGACCCAAGGCTTCGGAATCTTCGTCGTATGCACAACTCTTCTTCTGTTCTGCTGAGTCCTGATCGACTTTTATCGGTATAAAGGGAGGAGTCATTCTCGGTGCTCTTATTCCATATCTTGGGTCAACCCGATGGCAAACAGTCTTTGCGAATTTGATGCAAACAGTTGGATTCGCTTGTATGGCAGCTAGTAAGCTTTCCTTCTTGTCAGGTCTGTCTGATAAATTAAATCTGAACGCTATGACCAGTGACACCCAGGTCCGAAGCAGCCGCCTTGGTGGTTATATTGTAAGTTAAGCTCCGCCGTATGATGTATCAAGCTAAAGCATTCGTCTAGCATTGCCAACGTACCATTGCGAGTCGAGTTTTCACAATCTGCTGCTATATCTGATCATCAGAATCACCTACAGCATTTGGATCATGAATTTAACCTATTTGTAAGCTCAGCGTTGATCTGGGGTGACTGGCCTTTACTGAACCTGGCTTTCGTCAGACAAGTGCAATTTGCCTGTCGAGAGGCAGATATCGGCGTCGCGACTGGGTGCGCACCTTGTTCATCGCCGCAATATTAAGCTGACTCGGTCCATACCAGGCTTGCAACATCCGTCAGAAACGCTGGAGGGTCTATTGCTGTACGTGTATACCTACTTTAGTCGATACTTCTCACTCAGCCACGAACAGGTTGCTGTCTATGGTTGGCATTCTTCTGTCCAAGCGATCTGTGTCTGACATGTGATTGATATAGTCGCTGTACTTTCAAGCTTCACTGCCAAGAATGTTCCAAGCGCTGTCACTCAGGCTGCATCACAATTTGGCTATTCGACTGCCATCGTCGACGATCTGGTCAAAGGAGCGCTCGCGTCAACTCCCTTGTCGAACATCGCGGGAGTCACACCAGAAGCTGCACAAGTCATCACTGTCGCGGCAAAGCAGGGTTTCTCGGACGCTTATAAGTGAGAGCTTCTTTTTTAACTGGCTCCAATTCTCTATAGCTCATGCCTGTTCAGGATCGTCTATCTGGTCACAATTCCTTTCTGCACCCTGGGTCTTATTGCTTCATACTTTACTATCGGTTAGTGATTGATTTGACTCTGCTCTCATGGAATGCTCACCATTTCTGTGCCAGATGTGTCTCATCACCTCAAGAGTGACCACACACCCGTTCAACTTGGTAGCTCCAAGCAGAATCAACATATGCCGCCGACAATCAACGATTCTAAGGCAAACATGAGCGTTGGAATGGACGACAAGGGGGAGAGCGAAGAAACCGAGATGAGCAAACTACCTAAAGTATGAAGAGGTCTAGGGCCGGAGGATTAGAAGATTGTTGCGGGGCGAAATGCTATTGAATGCATTGTACAACCTTATTGAGGCTATTGTCTGTTAACGCAGTATTGTACAACTTGCTTGAAGCTATTGTCCGTAGTTTACAACTCGATTGACGCGCATCTGTCTACCTCTGCCTTCAGATTTCAGCCGTACTCTGCTAGTTTGAAAGGCTGCACGGAACATCAAGCTACAAGCAGAGCACAAGATGCCAAATGACACTTACTGTAATGAAGTATGCGGAATCCTCCAAAGCCGAAGCTTGCCTGACTGGTTCCTTCTTCCCATGGTTCCTCAGCCTTTTGATTCGCTTCATCACCCGACATCCTCTCACGGAAACAATCCTTTGCAAATCCGCTGTAGTGTGGGATTTTTCGCATCGTGATCGCGCCAATAATTCAATTTCTTTGCCTAAATCAAACATAGTCCCGCCGCCTGAAGAAAGAGCTTCTACAGCTTCGGCATGCACATCTCGCAATCTTTCTGCGAGAGCATATAGGGAAATTGGTAGATCGATAGTCTTGTTGAGCTGGATGCGAATACGAGGCGGCGGTGTACAAGGGACAATTCTCAGTGGATTTCGTTTGTTCGGATGCAGGGTGATTGAAAGTCGAATAGTAGCTGGTCTGGATGTAGCCGGCTGAGGCGAAAAGAATTCAAAGGAAAGAGCGGCTGGCATAGGCTTATCCAAAGCCAGAGCTTGAATATCAGCTGGAGTAGTGGCTATAGAGTTTTCGAACCAGTACATAAGGTATTCGATGAGATTGCGGTAGGAGAAAGCTTCGACAGAGAATGTTTCCAGCCTTTGATCCGCATAAGTTGACAATTCCACAAGATCTGGAAATCGACTACCAGGTCTGGCCAAGAGATTAGATATCTCCCTTTCGGTAAGATTGAACGTACTGCAATTCGGGCGTTATGGAAGGGAAGCCCAACCGCACTCCCTTGAAGTCCTCTTGTAGCTGACTATCCCTTTTTGTGAGATCAATGTCACTGTCGCCCGATCCAGGTGAAGTCTGGCTATATGTGCTGTCAGCTAAAGAGAGCGATGATGGTTTGGCCGAGAGTGTGTGAGAAGAGTAGACAGAATGGTCTGAAGGAAGGGGCAGGCTAGTGGACAACATCGGATATTGCGATTGTTCCGGCACGCTTTGTAAGCTGGGAGAGCCTGACATGCTTCTTTGTCCAATACTGAAATAGTCGTCAAACGGGTCTCGATCTTCTTCTTCGTCAGAAAACGTGGAAGGAAGCGGAGGAGGTGACCTAGTAGGTTGAAGTCGAGCTTTGCTGTTAGCTGGCGCAGAAGCGCGCCGGCTCCTTTCGAAAAGGAAAGGTTCATCATTTGCCGGTAACGGATGACGTGCAGTTGTGTCATTCGATGCGGCCCGCTTTGGTGGTTTAGGAAGAGGCTTCGCATAGGCACCAGAAGCGTAGGCAGACGTTGGCCTGCTTACAGTCGCAGAAGTAGTAGCTGGTCTTGCAGATGGGCGGAGGGGACGAAGAGAAGCAACATGCGATAGATGCGGCGAGGTAGAACCATTTCTGTGCACGGAATGAAGTTCTGGGTCTTCAGGTCGATAACGAGATGTAGAGGCTGTGGAATTGGATTCGGCCTGCTGCCATCGATACACCTGCTGTGTGCTTCTTGTCAAGGCCAATTGAAACTCTGCCTCGTCCTGAATTCGCTTGACCCTCTCTGCTTCAGCTAATCTTGAACTCTCAGCAATGGCTTGAGCGAAGGCCTCTTCTTCCCTTCTTGCTTGCTGTTTGGCTCTCTCAGCCTTTTCTACCTCAGCTTGAGATTCTTGCAGGGCTCGCCGCAGGTCCAAAGACTCCATTCTGATACGATCTAGGTTTAAGCTTTCAACAGCGCATTCCTGAACCGCTGAAGCTCTTGATTGATCTAGAGCCTGATTTAGATAATCGTCTTCAGTCATAGCCTTAGGCGAGTCCATAGGAGATGATGAACTCTGTGCGAAAGAAGGGCATTCTGTCTGGTGATATTCGAACGAGCTTGCTGAATTGTGGTTATTGTTGTTGTATGGTATACTGTGGCTGGTATTCATGGTGCTCGCAAATTACATTCTTTGATGGTCGTGGAGCGCGAAAAAAGTAGATGACAAATGACGCGGCGGAAGTCAAGTACCAATAAGTACTGGTCTTTCAATTCGCAGATTCAACATCATATAGCATCACACAATACGCCATCGACTCTTGTTCCCCTGCTTCGCATTCGAGTTATTGGATCTCCGACCACTCTCCGACCTATCAGGATCTGAGATAAGCTTATTTGAGTTTGCGGAATGATAAGATCTACCTTAATTGTTATGGCATACGCTTGAGCAATGGCCCGGCTTCATTGAGCTCCGCTATCCAGGATGGTCTTGGGCCAAAGCATGCAACCAATATCAGAACACTGTTGCCTTCTCTTTCTCTTGTGTTCCGCCCTTCAAAGTTCCTTCTCTTGATCATTGGATTCCTCTTTGACCGCTCCTAACAGATCCACTTTGTCCGAAATAATTTGTTCTGTTGAAGTCGCACAGGGATATTCTATAGCAGCCAGAATTCGCTTCTTCCCATCATCTGCCAGCACAACGGTCCCTTCTGTTTTGAATACTCTCTGAAGTCCATCTTGAGAATTGCATCCTTCGATTGCTCGTTGCAGCGAATCTCTCAGGCGATGTTCTGATTTAGGTGTGTAGTCGAGTAAGGAAAGCAAAGGATGGTATGCATTGGATATTGAGGTGCGAAGGAGAAGTAAAGAGACTGCTAAACCACCCAATGGATCTGCATAGGGAATGCCGAAGATTGACGAGCACCCTATACCCGCGACGGCTACTAATGTACTCAGCGAATCAGATCCTGTCAGCACAAGTTTCTTTTCAAGCGATGTGGGAATTCCGATGTATGTCCTTACGATGATGCCAAGCGCTAGAGATCAGGACGCTAGAGTTGGTTCGTTTGGCAACTCGCATAGTAGCATGAAACAGGACTTCTTTGATGGCTATTGTACCGCATGCGATGTACAGGGCGGCAGGTGAAGTCAGATGACTGTCTATCTGTAGAGCTTCAGGGCTATTAATGATCTGGAGCATGTTTCTGAAAGAGTGATTCGCCATAGCCGCTGCTCCAGTCTAGTTTTTGACGACTCAACACAACCGAACACCAGAAAGAAGTAACGAAGCGTACGAAGAGCAACGAAGAAACAATCACTGAACCCAGAGCATCAAATCTTTGCCGATTAGGGAAATTGACCAAAGTCCGGTTGGAAAGCCTTAGAGTTGCGAGCGTAACTAGGTCGCTGAGAATCTATGATTCACTTCATCAAGCTTGCATGAGACCAAAGTAAAGAGCAAAGTTCACATCGGATAAAGAGTGTCCAGCATCAGCCAGTAGACTCTCTGAATGATAGTGCAACCCTGCAAAGGCTTTGGCTGCCGTCAACCCTATGTTGGAACCAAATCCAATCCAGGTTATTCTGCTCGCCTCGTCGGTTTCGCCTTCTTTGACAGCTACCGGAAGTGCGTGATGATGGTGATGATGTCCGCTGATTCCTAGTACTTTCTTCCATAATTTCACAGGCTCCTTTGAATGCGAGTGTGTACTGTGTTTCCTCTTTACACCTTTGGCCAACGCAGGATTGATAAGCATTCGCTTCACACAGGGTATTCCGCCTGTACGCAATAGCAGCATGGTATTCCTTGGAAGGTATATTTGTGGCCGTTCAAATACAAGGCGGTACACACTTAGTTTACCTGATCGTTCTTGAGGGTCAAATATGATTCGCTATACGCATTCCAGATGCGATAATATGTATAGATGCAGAATATCGTTTGCTGATATATATCATGTGAACTCTCTTGCTTGTTGATCTCGAGCTGTCCTTCAGAGTATCTTGTACTTAGCTAAAGTCGAGCCAACAGCAAATGTCGCATAGCCGCATGCGTATTTGACGAGATCAGAGGCCATGTTGACAAGCCTGAAGAATTTGTCTCCGGTGACAGCCAGGCCTACGAGAGCCACTACTATTAGCTGATTTTTGGCTGAACAAGACCAGCGACGGACCTAGATCTGTAGGTAAATTGCTGAAACTCGCATTAGTAGCGACAAGTGGATATTGAGATTTGGCATACTCGATCTGTTCTTCAATGCGCCATAAATTATCCTCTTCTCTCCTCAATCTGACTGATATGAAGAAACGAATGTTTATAACCTACTGAGAAAATTAGTCAATCTTTGATATGGCAGTCAAGCTTACAGAGCGTAAAGGCCAAGGCATTAATCGAAGTTGAAGCTGCTCAGTAATATCTGTCACATGTATAAGCTTAGAGCAAAATCGAGAAGAGGTAGACAGACCGAGAAGGCAGGTGGTTTGATGATCTTTATCGATTCTACAGAAAGTTCCATCAAATCCGACGAAATGCGCTGATAGAACACACTGGAACTCGTCAAAAGCAACAGTGTGGAACAAAATGCTGTTATTGATAGTCAAGACTAGATGTCTTTTATTAGCTTCGTAGCACTGGTCAATATAACAAACCTCGAAGCATCTTGTAGCCTGCCTTCACACCTTCCCGACCTAGAGCTGGCGGAGAATCTTTTGCTGAAGATCAGCAGAGCATATCCAGACCCGGGAATTGTCCGCACTGAACATAGGATGAATGATGTACGAGTCCTTGGTGAAGTATTTGTCTACTCCTCTCAGCATCTCAACAGAAGAAGCCGGCTCAGTGATTGACCGAACCACCTTAGACAGGATTTGAGGGAGACAAAAGGCATATGAGTAGAGAACCGCACATCTCTGATCTCGTTCTGAGGGTTCTGCATTGGACGCGTTACACTAAGAGGAAAAGCCTGAATGCGATCGGAATTATGGAATCTGCCAAAAGAGAGAAGCAAGCGAGTAGAAAATATTCACAGTTTAGCCTGCGTATGGTATCGAAGTCGATGTTGCTGCTACCGTTGTGGATGATGACCTACTTGCTGAGGCCTGATGCTCAAGTGGTTGTCTTAGGTAAGCAGTTTCTCTGTTTGTTTGCCAGAAGGCTCGACAACATCTTCAGTCAGTCTTCAGTCACGCCGGTCACGACGTTGCAGACTGCGGCGTATAGAATGAGCTCAACCAGATCAGTTGCAGCTGTTGAGCCCTCATCACTTCGGTACGGCTCCTCATTGAGCTTCACCTTCGATGGATCAGCAAGATCAGCAACAGATCTAAAGTATTGCTTTTCCAGACAGAGACAGCTTTCACTCAGTGAGGTCACAAGGAGAACAGTATGGGCTACCAGAGTAGCAGCAACTAGGCAAACGAATGACGCTCTGATGAATCAGGTTTGGTAATGCAACCACGAGTACTCGTCTAGAAGTATACTTTAGATGTTATTACATTGCTGGACAGGAGAATAGGACGTACTCATTCAAGCTCGTTGGCGACATGTAATGTTGGGTCTGCAGAATCATTCTTGACCAGCATGAATGTTGGCCAATTCCAACCAAACACTCTTCTTCTCATGTCCACCCAGTCGATCAATAATAGCCAATGCCTTTCGATTCTGTTCCTCATACATCTCTATGCCAGAATCTTCCGGTCCAGATGTGAGGAAGTCTTTGATAGCTTTCGGCCCTTGTTTCCTCAATGCCTTTGTCCGAGCCCAATTTGCGCCGTCTCTAAGCATCATCATCAGCTACAACACAAAGCGAGGAGGAGCTTCTTACTTTCCAAAACCACTAAAGGCGATTCCTTTTCCTAAATCGATTGGCTTGCCTTGTAACCGACAAGTGAACTTTGTTAAAGCTAGAGTACATAGCGTTCGGTCGCCTCTTGCCGTTCTAATGACTGTATCGCGTTCCTTCTTTGCTGAAAGCGGAAGTGTGAATTTATGCACTGGGTGCACTCATGAGTACCGAACAGCCAGTACGTCAGGGATTTGCTTACGTTCGAAGCACCACCGATCATTCCATGCTACTAGACATGTGTCTACTTGATATGTTGTAAACATTGGAATCTGCGTTAAAAGTCAACAAAAGGTCACGCAATAAGTTTGATCTGACAATCTCTTTACCTCCTTGATCCATATAAAAGACAAACCGCCAACATGGGCGGCGAAGCCCTTCAAGGCGAATAAAGGCGCAACCATACGCATCGAGATCTCCATGCGAGCATGATCTAGGTTTCTGAGCAGACTTTAGTCTTGTAAGCCATAGTACTAGAGGACGACTAACTTGGCATAAACTGAATTGGAATGATGCAAGTAGAAATCCGAATCTGAAAAGCCAACACTGTGGACATTTGATTAGCAAGTATTTAAACGATCGCAATCCACATTTACCTATATCTGGTAACCACAGTTGCAGCTGGCGCGAAAGGATTGATTCCAATAGCTTCATTCACAGCGTCTCTCCGAGGAAAACCAAGCTCGACGGCTCTCGAGTGCGGACTTGGTGTAAACAGACCAGTGTGGAACTTGAAGAGGATCTTGACTACTGGTGTGAAGATCTTGAAATGCCAAAGTAAAGGCAGGTTTCGCCAATTGAGAAGCAACAGGACATAAAAAGCTATGCGAAGTCTGGGAGAATACAAAGATTGTGATTTTAGGAGCAGAGAAGCTAGCAGCTGTCTAGGTCTTTCAAGTCGAGCCAATTGATTCATCTCAGGCCGTTACTGTTGATTGTGCATTACATTTGTTTTTTTCCGTTACAAGCAGCACTCACTCTTTGGCCTCGAATGTCTGACTCAGCAGACGCTCACGTTGATTGGGTCTCTATATTGGGCAAGAGGAGCATAGCTGTGGGATACCATTTGCGAGATTTTATCGCCAATACCCTGGTCACAAATTTACCTACCAGCACTTATGCTATTCTCACCGACACAGCTATAGCCAAGTTGTATCTTGATCAACTGGTCAATGCAATCAATGTGGAACTGCAAAAGCAAGGAAAGTCCCAGACTACTCGAGTCATCAGTTATGCTGTCAAACCTGGTGAAGAGTCAAAATCAAGAGCTACGAAAGCTGAAGTAGAGGACTATCTCTTTTCTCAAGGATGTACAAGAGACACGGTGCTCATCAATTTGGGAGGAGGTGTCATTGGGGATCTAGGCGGTTTCGTAGCTGCTACATTCATGAGAGGAATCAAGGTTGTGCAGATACCTTCTACTCTGTTGGGAATGGTAGATTCGGCTGTCGGAGGCAAAGTATGTTCTTTGTTTCGTGAGAGTAGCGGAAGCTGAATGCAGAAAAATCAGACCGCTATTGATGTTCCTCATGGCAAGAATCTCGTCGGCGCTTTCTACCAGCCAGAATACATCTTTGTGGATGTCTCGCTGCTGGAAACTTTACCAGAAAGGGAATTCGTCAACGGTATGGCAGAAGTTATCAAGGTTAGCGTACAGACAGTTTTTGAAGTAAAAAAAGAAAACTTATGGAATCTGTGTATAGACTGCTGCTATCTGGGACGCAAAAGCTTTCGATGACTTGGAAACCAACGTAGCCAGTATTCGCTCGGCTGTTCTGGATCCTGTCAACGCTGGTCAACGAACTGGAAGAACAATCGAAACCCGGACAGAAGCTCAGAAACTTCTTCTCTCTGTTATTCATAGCTCTATCGCCGTCAAGTCACATATTGTCACTATCGACGAGAAAGAGACTGGTCTGCGTAATCTGGTCAATTTCGGCCACACCATTGGTCATGCTTTAGAAGGTATCTTGACGCCTTATATTCTGCATGGCGAATGCGTTAGCGTTGGTATGGTCCTGGAAGCCGAAGTAGCCCGATCATTGGGTGTTCTGGGTGCAGCTACCGTTGGACGACTTTCACGATGTCTCAAAGCTCATGGTCTACCCATCACCGTTTCCGATCCACGCATTGCCAATTCACCAAATGCTCAAGGTTTGACTGTACCTAAGTTGATGAAGATCATGAAGCTAGACAAGAAAAATGCTGGTTCAGTCAAGAAAGTGGTGCTTCTTTCCCGAATCGGCAAAACGTACGAAGAGAAAGCTAGTGCTGTACAAGATTCTGTCATAGCTTCCATTCTATCTCCTGTAATGCAAGTACTACCAGGTCCGCCAGTAAAGCAAGAAGTAGTCATGTCAACTCCTGGATCCAAGTCTATCTCCAATCGAGCTTTAGTTTTAGCGGCTTTGGCGACGGGAACCTGCAAGATTACTAACTTGCTGCATTCGGATGATACGCAAGTTATGATGGCTGCTCTACAAGCGATGCAAGGAGCAACTTTTACTTGGGAGGATAACGGAGAGACTTTGGTCGTTAATGGGAATGGAGGTCGTCTTTCGGTCAGTTGTACCAATGACACAACAAGCTTATCAGCTGATTTAAAAATGCACTCAGCCGCCCGTAGGCAACAAGGAAATATATCTAGGCAATGCTGGAACAGCTGCTCGATTCTTGACTTCCGTCTGTACTTTGGTCCAATCGCCAACTTCTGCTTCAGCCCGAACAGTCATTACGGGCAACAAACGTATGAAAGAAAGGCCTATTGGACCCTTAGTCGATGCTTTGACCACAAATGGCGCCGACTTGACCTATCAAGAAAGTCAAGGTTGTTTGCCTCTGTCAATCGGGGCGACCGGTCTTGCTGGTGGTCATATCCAACTTGCTGCATCTATCTCTTCGCAATATGTTTCCTCCATCCTTCTATCTGCGCCATATGCGTCGAAAGAAGTTACTTTGGAATTGGTTGGAGGATCAGTCATCTCCCAGCCGTACATTGATATGACTTGCGCTATGATGGAAACCTTTGGTATCAAGGTGGAAAGATTGTCTGACGAGTCCGGCAAAGCTTTGGACAAGTACAGAATTCCGCAAGGTACATATGTCAACCCATCGTCGTATAGCGTAGAAAGCGATGCAAGTAGCGCTACATACCCTCTTGCTATCGCAGCCATCAACGGAACAACATGCACCATCTCGAACATCGGAACTTCCTCACTACAAGGCGATGCTCGATTCGCCAAAGATGTTCTTGAACCAATGGGTTGTCAAGTGGAGCAATCAGCAACCTCGACTAAGGTCACTGGACCTCCTCCTGGTCATCTTCGAGCACTACCTTTGATCGATATGGAGCCGATGACTGACGCTTTCTTGACCGCGGCCGCTTTAGCCGCCGTTGCGAGCGAATCCTCTACCAAAAGTCAGAATCAACAAGTACCAACATCGACTCGAATCATCGGCATCGCTAATCAGCGCGTCAAAGAGTGTGACAGAATAGCAGCAATGCGTGACCAGCTAGCTAAATTCGGTGTTGAAACTCACGACATCGACACTGGAATCGAAGTGATTGGTCGGAAACCTTCATCACTCAAAAGTAACCCTACTATCCATTGCTACGATGATCATCGAGTAGCTATGGCTTTCTCTGTTCTCGCTTCAGTACCAAGTGGCGGTGGAGCAACCATAACGGAACGACGCTGTGTCGAAAAAACTTGGCCTAGCTATTGGGAAGACCTGTCTTCTCGTTTGGGTGTCACGGTGCAAGGCAAGGAATTCCGTCACGATGATGCCATAACAGATCCAAAACGAGCCAAATACGATACTGAAGCGACCATCTTCCTTATTGGTATGCGAGGCAACGGCAAGACTTACTTTGGGAAGATTGGTGCTGCATTACTTGGCCGGAAGTTGGTCGACGCAGATGTCTACTTTGAAGAAAGGGCGCAAATGGGAGTCAGGGAATTTGTGGCTCAAAATGGTTGGCCAGCTTTCCGCCAGCGCGAATTGGATTACTTCAAAGAGCTGCTAGAACAGAAGGCAACGGACCACGTGATATCTCTGGGTGGAGGTATTGTCGAAACACCTGAAGCACATGCTTTGTTGAAGGACTATACCCAAACTCGAGGTCCCGTGGTTAACATCGTTCGGGATCTGGATGAAGTTGTTGCGTACCTGGATGCAGAAAGTGGTCGGCCAGCTTATGGGGAATCAATTCGAGATGTTGCTGCGAGAAGGACACCACTCTTCAGATCTTGCTCTTCTTTCGACTTTGTCAATCACACAGGCTTCAAAGCCTTGGCTAATGGCGCATCGAATGGCTCGCACGTTCTACAATTGCCTTCAAGCTTGGAAGACACTAGAAAATCTCAAGAAAGCATCGTCCGCTTCTTCCGCTTCATCACTCGCTCGGATCTCAATCACCCTGTGCCTATCGATATGGCTCGCGGAAACCGAAGCTACTTCCTCTGTCTAACATTCCCCGACATCACTCCGATGATCCCTGCTCTCGACACAATTGCTGCTGGAGCAGATGCTTTAGAACTCAGAGTGGATTTGTTACATCCTTCCGGACGAAAGCCAGATGCAGAACACATCCCACCTTTGAAGTATGTCGGCGAGCAACTGGCTTTGCTTAGGAAGAACACCTCAGTCCCTATTCTGTTCACCGTGCGCACAAAGAGTCAAGGCGGATTTTTCCCAGATGAAGCCATCGAGGACTACTTCAATCTGTGTCACGCTGCTCTTCGCTGGGGCTGCGAATACTTGGACCTGGAAATTGGCAAGTCAGCGGCAGATACGGCGGACTTGCTTCACAAAAAGGGCGATACCAAGATCATTGCTTCATGGCACGACTGGAGTGGTGTCGCGAAGTGGGATAGCGCACAAGTCAAGCAAGCCTACGATCAAGCAAGCGAAGTGGGAGATTTCATCAAGCTCGTAACGAAGGCAACCGATATCACCGATAACTTCGCCATGCTACAATTCCGCTCTATATATGAACAACAGAAACCTTTGATTACTATCTGCATGGGTCAAGAAGGTCGACTTTCGCGCATCTTGAACCCTGTTCTATCACCAATTACACATGCTGCTTTGCCAGGAAGTTCAGCTCCCGGTCAGCTATCTTTCTCTGAAATCCAGCAAGCGCTATCTCTCCTCGGCAAGATACCTAAGCAGAAGTTCTGTCTTTTCGGCACGCCCATCGCGCATTCTAAGTCACCCTTGATCCACAATACTGCTTTCGGTATGATGGGTCTTCCTCATGCTTATGGTTTACATGAAACGAACTCCTTCGATGATACTTGCATCTCATATATCCGCTCAGCCGATTTTGGTGGTGCTTCTGTCACAATACCTTTCAAGCTAGAAGCCATCCCACATATGGACGAATTGACGCCAGAAGCTAAAATCATTGGAGCTATCAATACCATCATTCCTGTTCGGACAGGTGACAGAACTACATTACTTGGCGACAATACAGACTGGCGAGGCATTCGTCAAACTTTCCTCAGTCATATCACAGCAGAACATAAGCCGTACTCAGCAGATTCTTGCGGTCTCGTTCTTGGTGCTGGCGGAACATCTCGCGCTGCAATTTATGCTTTGCACAGTCTTCAAATGCAAACCATCTACCTGTACAACCGGACTGCTGAGAACGCTTTGAAGGTCGCAAAGTCTTTCCCGGCAGACTGGAACATCCAAGTTATCACTTCTTTGGATTCTTTCCCTAATGGCGAGCCTTTAGTCGTTGTTTCGACTGTGCCCGCAGAAGGCACATCTTCAGCGGCTTCGCCCAATAAAAATGCTGGTTTATCTATTCCCGAAGCCGTTCTCGCTCGACCTCTTGGTGGCATTGTCATCGATATGGCGTACAAGCCAAAGCGAACACCTCTCATTGCGCTAGCAGAAGGTCGCCCTAATTGGATTGCGCAACCAGGAATTGTAGTACTTTTGGCTCAAGGATTTGAGCAGTTCAGGTTGTGGACAGGCAGACGTATGTTTCTTGCCGTCCTCCGTCAACACTTCAGCTAATGGCCTTGCTTTAGGTGCTCCGGCTTCAGAGGTGTCAAGAGTTGTACTGGAATCGTACGAGAAAACAGTTGCACAAAACTAAAAGTAACATATAGCAGTGTAAAATAGCATCTTCAATAGCGACCGGACGAAGGGGTAATATTCTTCAGGGAAAATTCGCTTCTAGTAACATCATCTAGTCTGATCGCGGATCCACTCTCCTGTATTGCTCTCAAATTAATCAGACCACGCCAACGGGGATTCATCGTGACAACGGACCTCAGCGTGATTTGAGGACATCACCACACTCTTCGATCTCTTGCTTTACGGCCTCCAATCGGCCAATCCAATGCCTCGTGATCTGTACAGTCTTCCTGAGTATTGACTATGCTCCGATCCTCACTCTTCGCCGGCATCCTCTTGGCCCGATCTCTCAACAATTGTCAGCTCAGGAAATAAAGCTTTTACCACTATCTCCACAATCTCCAAAATCACAACAATGTTGCATTCCCAGGTACTCCAAGGATCCAAGATTTCTTTCGCGATCCTCATCTTTTGCTTTTCTGGGGACTGATCGCCGGGAAAAACATAATGTAGCAGAGAAGATTGAGGTATTAGTTCTGCTAAAACTATTTCTGCTTGATCTTTAAGTAGAATTTGTTCTTCTGTT
This sequence comes from Kondoa subrosea, assembly GCA_039545335.1. Classification (NCBI taxonomy): domain Eukaryota; kingdom Fungi; phylum Basidiomycota; class Agaricostilbomycetes; order Agaricostilbales; family Kondoaceae; genus Kondoa; species Kondoa subrosea. Next base: position 1,916,832 of record BCIN01000002.1, on the reverse strand, counting down.
GTAGGATCAGGCACCGCTGGTGCTGGATGACCATTCGGGAAGAGCGTATGTTCAACAATGGTAAGAACTTTGGAAAGAGTTTTCGGATTTATGAGGTGCTCGCTGAAGAGATCTCTGATAATTCTGTAGGTTGAAATTGAATTACTGGTTGTGATGTACCTTGGATGTGTATTACTTACTTGTTCAAAGCTCCGCTGAATAAACCCGACAAGATCTCAATCCACCAAAAAGCTTGTTGTAACATTGGTCGGTCAGTTACTTTCAGCGCAGTAGCACCCAATCGAATGCTCGGCAGACAGAGATCTGGCACGGTTGCAGAAGCAGAGGTGTGAAGAAAAGGGTTGAAAGCGGCAAGGAGTGAGATCGTTTGCTTCAGTGTTCTCTGAGAGCGTTCCCAAATAGAAGGAGGTGGTGATGGGATGCTGACTGGAATAGCTACATGCGACGGATCGGTGCCAAGAAGTTTGACGATCATATTGTGGATAAACCAAGGTTGAGCCAATTTAGTGAACAAATTGCCAAAGACTACATAGACCAGCACTTCTCTTATGATAGTCAGTTCTGATTCTGCTAAGGAATCTTCGGGTGGAAGAACTGCTCTAAGAATGCCTTCCACCATCGCGAGCATATAGGGAGCAGCAATGTAAGGGAGTTTTGGATCAACGGGATTCTGCATCGATGCTTGTATAGCAATATGTGGGTGTAAAGAGTGATAGAGCTGATGTAAGGATAAGTCACCGTAAGAAGGGGTCCCAGCGCGTTCGTGAGCGGTTTGGTAATCTCGATAATGCTGTGTCAACACTTCTGGAATATCGACTAGCAGCAATGCGCTTATATCCATCTCTTTGACATGATCTTCCAAAGTTCTGACGACATGAGATACAATGCGAACAATGTCGAGCGAGAGAGTTTTGTCTCGAGTAAGTTTGCTGTACCATGGCAGAACATGCTCTCTATTGTTGTTCAGCGAGATGCAAGCAGAGCTACGAGCAGAACAAACCGCCAGATCAATCCAACCAATTCATAGATCTGTGCATCAACCTTGTCGCCAAATGCTCGATCCCGCAGCAGATTAGGGAGAGACTTCGTAGATGGGAAGAGTAGTCTTGCAGCTGAGCCTTGCTCTGATCTGATTGCCATTGCTTAAAACTGGTCTGACTAAAAGGAGAAGCCTTCTTCCAGCGTCTTTTCTTTTGCTGCCTTGCTGTACTGTCGCCTCTGCAACTGTATAGACAGCAAAGGCTCGGCCTCCGAGCTGGTTGACGATCTTCAAGTTTCGTCTTGGCAGCAAAGCAGTGCCGCGCTGCTCAGCCACTACCAACCAGCTTTTCTCGCTCCGACCGTACATACACTCTTTACAATACCCAGCATCGACTAGGCATGCTGACGTCTGGCAGATTGCTGCTACTCGCCTTTGTTGTTCTTTTCGTTCAGTCTAGTGAAGGCTCATCAAAGCGCAATCAGCCTTTCAAGAGGATACATGTCCCTCAAGCACCTTCAATACGTATACTCAGAAGAGAATTGAACCCTCTGACGCTTGTCAAAAGGAGTACATTCAGCAACGATGCATGGATTCAACATACAGATACCCTACTCTTGCGCTTCAATATAGACGATAAACCTGTCTCTGTAGTACTCAAGCCAACTCCAGACCTTCTAGCTTCGGATGCCAAAGTCAATTTCTATTCTATTGATTCACAGGGCAAATCAGGTGTTCAAACGGTTCCGCTGTTGCGTCAAGATGTGAGAGCATTCGATGGTGTTGTAGTGCATGAATTAGATGTGAATGGCTGGTGGAAGGAAGAAGCAGCTGGTCTAGTGAGGGAGAATCAACATGAAGATGAAAGGACCAGAGGCTGGGCTAGATTAACCATTACGGAAGATGATGCTTGGGATGGAGCAATGTCAATAGATGGCCAGCTACATCACTTCAAGCCCTTACATGCCTATCTACGAGATCGCTCGGAATATGATCCTGAACCACCTAAATCTGCCTTGGCCAGAAGAGGTCGAGTTGGTGGTGCAACTATCATAGCTCGCGAAATGGATACATACGAAGACGACGAGCTACAACATCATTCGTGTTCTCACGACTCGCTCGACTTCAACAATGATCTATCAAATCCAGTCTATAATACTCCTCAACAACTAGCATTCGACGACTCTATCTTTGGCTTCTCGAGACCGGCTGAATCTTCATGGCTCAGCGGTCTTCTCAGCCATCCTTCTTTGCCTCTTCCCGTTCCGGCAAGTCATCCGCGTCAATTTGCAAAACGACAAGATATAGCTGGCGGACAGAACAGCAGCAGTTCTTTTGTAAACACAATAGGATCAACAAATGGGTGCCCCAAAGATCAACGAGTCCTCTTCATTGGCGTCGCAGCAGATTGTACGGCTGTTCAAGCTTATGGATCACAAGATGCTGCTAGAAGTCAGTTGCTATTTTTCTCTCTTCACAGATCGCGAGCTGATATGAAGAATAATAGGACAAATCCTAGCAGAGATCAATACAGTCAGCGGGCTTTACCAAAGAACCTTTAATGTTTCAATTGGTGTAGTGTAAGTTTCTCCGCCTTGTTGACGAGTACCAGACTGACCCTATGAATTCAGAGAGATGAACGTCATGGATGCTTCTTGCCCAACTACAGCGGATCAAAATAATGCGTGGAATGTTGCATGTTCAGGCTCAAGTGGAGGTGGGGTTGATCTCAATGCGAGATTAAGTCTCTTCAGTCAATGGAGAGGTAGTAAAGGAGGTGCAGACGGTGCGGGACTGTAAGTCAATCTCCTTTGCGTTGAACCGAACCGCTTATCTTTGCTGTTTATTTAGTTGGCATCTCCTTACGGCATGCAATACCGGACAAGAAGTCGGTGTAGCTTGGTTAGGTCAATTGTGTAGGGTCGAAACATCAAGCAGTCAAGGGTATGTTTTCAATCGTTGTCTTGCCATTGCTTTCTCTAGTTCATGTCTTGCTCAAATAGCCAAAGTACTTCCGGCACTGCGGTAACAGCTTTGACGGATCGGTGGGTAATATTCAAAGCCAGCGTCTTGCAGAGGCTGAATTGAGCATCTCATAAATAGAACTTGGACCACAATCGCTCATGAAATTGGGCATAATTTCGGTGGTCAGTATTTCTACTGCTCTGTCAAGTGAATCACGTCTGACTATGCATATCATAGCTGTGCATGAGTAAGTTTGGTCAATACAATCATCAACCCGCGTCATCTAACTGTCGAACCAGCTGCGTTTCTGGTTGCTCAGGAACCTCTCAATCCGGTTCAGCTTGTTGTCCTTTGACAAGCAATAATTGCAATTCGGGCAGCGCTTACATCATGTCGCCCGTCAGTACTCAGAACGTCAGCGATTTCAGTCCGTGTACTATCGGCAACGTTTGTTCTGTTCTGCAATCCACCTTGAACACGACATGTCTCTACGAACCTGGTACACGTTCCACTCTGAGTACTTCTCAATGTGGAAATGGTATTCTTGAGCCTGGTCAGCTTTCTGTCTATTCCTTGTTATCCAAGCTCATTTCTTGCCATAGGGGAACAATGTGATCCGTCAGTACTCGATCTGACTCTATGTGAGATTCGCTGACGCTTTTTGGCGTTCATGCAGCGGAAATCAAGGAGGTAGTAGCTGCTGCACTTCTGAGTGCAAGTTCACTCAGGGTTCTGTCTGCGATCCTCTCAATTCTAGCTGTTGTGAAGAATCCTGTCAATTCTCATCCTCGTCGAAAGTCTGCCGTCCATCTGTGAATGCGCAGTGCGATCAAGCCGAGAATTGTACTGGCTCTTCTGCAAGCTGTCCTGAAGATCAGACTACCAAAGATGGTCCGATACTCTCAATCTTGTATCGGATCAATGTCCCTGACATCTTGGAACAGGAACGAGCTGTGGCGAGGCAGGTCAAGGGCTCAAGTGCGCCAATGGAATCTGCACCAGTCGAGACCTGCAATGTAAAACGCAGGGTTCATCTCTGGGAGTTACCAGAGCTTGTGGAGGAGCTAGCTCAAATTGTCAAGTGGTCAGTTAACTGCTTTGGTCGTTCCGTAAAGCCGCTTAACCTCTACTTTTGAAATATAGACTTGTCAAGCGCCTGGGCAATCAAGTAGCCAATGCATAATACTTGACTCTAATTTCGCTGATGGCACATCATGCGGGCTTGCGGGAAGGGTGAGGGATCCTATGGAAGCTTGAATGAGCTGAAGAAACTGAATTTTACCTTTCTTTGACAGTGTACTGGCGGCGAATGTCAAAATGGTCCATGGCAAGAAGCTGCTGCAAGCTGGATCACCAATAATAAACAGATTTGTGAGCATCCTGCAGCGCCATCATTCCTATCTGACTAGGATTTCCAGCTATCCCGGTCATTGTTGTGGCAGGTCTTATAGTATTGGCAATAATCTACAGCTGTGTTCGAGCATGCTGTAGAAGAAGCAAAACCCGAAAAACTGCACCTTCGGCAGCGTACAATGCCCATCGTTCAAAACGGAACAACGTAGCTCCGGTCGTACCAGCTATGGCACAAGCACATAACAGTCCTCATGTATCGCCAACTTATGCACCCCAACCTTATTCTCAACAAAACTATGCTGCTCCTGCCCCTTCTTTTCAACAGCAGTCGACACCTGGAAGCTACAACAATTCTCAAACATCTCTTATGCATAACAATCGCAATAGCTTCACTCCTGGAGCACCTGCTTTCCCTCCTCCTCCTCCTGCTCCACCATCTAATGCTTGGGATCATAGTGCTGGGATAACTCAGCCAACACCAGCTCGGCAGTCCATGCAATATGCACCGCCTGCAGGTGATCCTCCGAACATCGACAGATACAGCGCTGGTAACACTGCTTAATGACCAATCAGTTTTACGGACATTTAGCTTGTACAGATCATAATCGGGCATTCAGACTGCATGTTTCTTAATGTCAAGATTACTATCCGGAAATAGCGTTCCATGCTTCCTGTACTCGCTTGCATACACTTACATCCACATACAGTACACTACTTTACATACCAAGTTTTCTACGGCCCTTGGATTGCTAACAAAGCTGTTTACCCCAAACCAAATCATAACTGCCGTTATTGTTCCTTGCTCTTTCGCCGCTGCTGATCTGAGGCAGTGTCAAGTTTCCCTGATGGCACAAGTCAAAGTTACTCTTCGGCTGTTGTAAGAAACGAACCTCATTGCACTGCCATTGTTTGGTATAGAGATGATCACTAGCGTCTTGTCTACTCCTTGACGCTGGTATAGCAATTTCGTTGGCCGAAGGGCCGATTTCTGCATCAGGCCAGTTCCGCAAAGCAGGATAGCCAGCCAATGCCTGAAAGAATAGCAGTGAACCTTCGTGAGCATGTTATACCCATGATCCGATGAGAGCACTGCTTACATAGAGGAAAGAGAGCGTTTCCATGGCAGGCACCGGCAATAAGACTATCGCAATAGATTAGCCATGAGCTGCGATGCTACCATAGACACTTACAAACATATGCTAGGCTTTGTGCTTGTCAGTATACAAGCTTGATCCGATTGGAGATTTACACACCAATACAACCACGTATCTCGCCAGATGATGTAGCAAATGGCACCTAACACACCAGAAATGGCAGTTGGAGCAGCTGATCCGAGGATGGCGCGGACTATCAAACTTCGTCAAGTTTGCGAACCAGATACAGCTGTATACTTACCAATGCGATTCACTTTGCTCTCCAATCCAATAGCTATTGTCTCATCCACTTGATTTGTTTCCTTATAGGTCCATAATCTCCATGATAGTGTCACAGCAATGCCAATTTCACCGAGCAGGCTCGAAATGAACCAAATAAGGTTCACAATCGTCAAGTAGACATCTTTGTTTCCGATATTCCTGCAAACCGCGGCTTAGACAATTGATCTGCTGTCCAGAGACAGCTTACCAAATCGAAAGGAAGTTGGTAATGGTGACAACAATGACCGAAAGTGCAGCAGTGATCACCAGGAAGTAGAGAATAAATGTTAGCCAGCGAAACCTTTCCCACAGAAACTACCAGTAACTGTTAGTCAAGCTGAAAGTTATTGCCACGGGACGAACATAGCGACATCGCTTGAGAAAGAAGAGTTGAGCTACAAGCATTACTATGCCTCCCGGAAGCGGCTGCAATGCTTGCGCATAAGTATAGCGTCGAACACCCTTGAGGCTTTTATCCGTGCTTGCACTGTTCTACCCCATTCAAAGAATTCAGCGGAACAGTATTGGGACGATTAATGGCTCACGAAGAAAATGTCCTCGAAGCAGATACCTGCAAGCGCAAGTTGCATAACGATGATGATCTTCAAGGAGTTCTTGTTGTAACGGGATAAACGTGGCCATTGCGTCGACCAAATGACAATTGCCGTAGCTACACAGCAACCTCTACAGGCAAAGAACAACTATGAGCATCCAGAGGAGTCGAAGTCGGAGGAGATAGAAACGTACGAGAGCAGAACAAGCAGTGTATCCGACAACGCCAAAGGTCCAAGGATGCGTGTCGCGTACCTTTGCACGATGCTCAGCTCATGATAGAGGCAGTTTGTGTCCCGTATAACTCACTCTTGTCTCAAGACTGCTTTCAGCTCTTCCAGCGTCGGATCGTTGACTATCTCCGACATGCCGCCCAAATTGCACGCCCTTTCGTCCAGGCGTGATCTGATGCGCTTCAAGTCCCCTTGTTATGTACTGTGGTGTTAGCAGAGAAAGCGCATGATCTCTTCGAAGTCACGGAACGGCAAAAAAGTAAAGAAAACAAAGCGGCATTGTGTCGATCGGACGGCTGCCTTAGGTAAGCAGCATTGCATTCTGCCTGATACCGCTATCTCCCGATTCGTAGTACTCTTGAGCGGTTAAAGAAGCTGAGACGAATGCATCCGTCTGGCTCCATTTGGCCAATCCTTTCCAAGCATCGAGCTGGACGTCCGCTGCTCTTCGTATACGTATTTCGGAACCAGTAGGTCGTATCGATTGCAGACCAGCTGCAAGTCGGACATCGAAATTAGGCGTCAGAGTATATCCACCAGTAACGAAGACATTCTGAGGACAAATTAGATAGCAATTTTGGGTGTTCGATATGTAAGCTCACCTTTGTCATACGATCTTGCTCTACAGGACTAAATTGCTTGAGCACATGTCCGATAATTTCCAGTAGACCAGCTTGATCCACACCTGCCATCTGCGGTTGGTACAAAGCTTCTGGGACTCTGATACGCTCTATATTAACGTGAAGTTGTGCAGCTTGCTCTGGGTCAGCTGGGTTGTAAGATGTTGCAGAATCGGTGGGTCTCATGCCTCGCGTGAAAGCATTTAGAAGCTGATTTTTCAATATCGCTTGTCTCGCTGCTGTATCGTCTTCGCCAAAAGTCGGATCGTACTCTAGAAGCTTCTGTTCCAGCGTCCATAGTCTGGTATGTTCGTCTTCTTCGTCTTCTGACTCATCTCCACCCTGTAAGGATGTAAGTTCCGAATTGAGGTGATGGAAGGCAGACATACTATCTCTCTATAGACGGCCCAATCTGCGTCATTTGCTCCAAACATATCGTCGCCGCCCTTCTTTTTGCGCTTTCGGCCTGAAGCAACATCACTTGCTAATGTCGTAATTGATTTCATGCGGTTCTGAGCAGCCAAACTTTTTCTATCCGTCAGAGCTGCTTTGTGCTTCGAGCGATCTTTGATTCGTGACAGCATTAACTGTTACATGCAGGGTCAATTGAAGCGGTAGATGTAGAGTCAAGACACACATCATGTTGTTCCCTCAATTCGGCAAGCCAGCCTTCGGGGTCAGCTAATCGTCTCGCTTCTTCTGCTTCTGCCTCTTCTTGTTTGCGCACACGCTCGGCTTCTTTTTCTACTTTGGCTCTTTCTCGAGCATCGTAACCAGCCTTCATCAGTTTTTGTCTTCTCTTCTCCTTCAGATCCTCTTCAGTCAGTAGATGATCAGCTACATCGATAAGAGGAAAAGTAGGTGGTCCCTGCATGTTTGCATAAGCTTGATTCGGCAAAAAATGACTTCGACGGCAACTCACCTTGTCTTCTTCTTCTACACCAGCTTCTTTATCTCTGCTTCGCTTCAGGCTCTTTTCAGTTTTGCTAATCGCTTCCTCCAGCTCTTCTTCAGCCATGAATCCTTCAGCTTCTAGTTTCCTAATCCATTCTTTTGGATCATCTGTTTCTTTATCTTTCATCAACTGATGGAACAAGATCAGGTCCTTCTCCTTCTGAGCTAATTTTTCCAATCTAGCAGATTTCTGCAATTGTTGCATTCGACGCATATTTTCCCTTCGTTTATCTGCTAAAGCGTTTAGTTCTTCTTCAGTCTTCTGTTCTGTAGGTGCGAGAGGTGTGAAAGGCGCTTGAATGACCCGATCGATGTCACACAAAGCTGCTGGGTTCGCTAACGGGGTCAAGGTGGAATTGTAATCTTCTGGTGCCAAATAGGTGTATTCCTTGACAATACTCTGTTGCATTGGGTCAGACTATATGAGAGACAATATATCTGGGCTTACTGCTGCTTGTGAAGGTGACAGCTTAGAAGGAAAATGAGGATATTTCAGCTGGAGCAATTTGAGCATGAAATCGATAGCGTGAGATCCTCCATACGAAAGTCTAAGTCCATGTATCGTCAGTATAGATTGATCTCGGACGAAAAAGGCAAGACGTACCGCTTCGAGCAACTCAAAATCGCTTGACCATCTAACACTGGTATGATGATAGTACTGGAAGCCGAAGAGGAGACAATGAGACCATCTTTGAGTCCAGATTGGTAGAAGGAAGCGATTGCATCATTGCCATAAGCTACAGACGGAACACTATATCCCTCGAACAACAATTCGTTCATCACTTGAACGACAGCATCATCAGTCAAAAAAAGATAATAAGCAGCACAGATTGGAGCTGACATGATCTCGAATAGGCAGGATTGCAAACAGTTTCCGTCATGGCAACAGGATGTTCAATCGTTTCCGTTCCATCAATACCCAAATTCGAGAAAGCATAGTCTAGCATATTCTCCATAGCGTCTAGATTGCAAACAAGATCCCCTTCGTAAGGTGTCTTAGAGCTTTGTTTGGAAACTGTATCTGCGTAAACTTGAGCTCCAGCGAGATGAATGACACTGTTGGTCTTGCGGTCTTTGAATTTAGTCACAATGCTGTCCACGTCTATTCGAGGACCTAGAGTGTGCTCTGTTGCCCAGCCAGCTCGAAAACGAGAAGAGCCATTATCGAATACGAGCGGTATTGATTTGCCAGCGAATTGAGCATAGTCTGTGCTACGACTTGGGCCAGGCTGGAAATCAAAGTCTCCAAGTGGGTATACCGTGTGCTCAGGATCATCCACATCCATCTTGATGCTGGTCTAAAATCAAGGTTGAGTTGTCGCGCGTGGAATTGTACAGAAGTGAATGCACGATGTACAGAGCTATACAACATAATAATCAATGCATAACGTGAAATACATAATCTATAAACAATTCAGATCCAGAAAGTTGGTATGAAGCTCTTGCAGTTTGACATTTCCCTTGCTGACTATAGCTGCTCACATCCTGACTACCGCTCGAGAATGACCAGCTAGTACCTTCTCTGAATAAACTGGCAGTGAAGCGTCTGTAGATGACGGATCGAAAGCATCGACGTCGCCCTGTTTGAAAGTACTAGTAATGAGGTCTTGCTGGACAAATGAGTACTAGACTGACCTTTGCTTCAATCTGCTTGGAGTTCTTTAGAGCCTTCTTGTCCTTGCGAGCCTTTGCTGCCTCTTTGCCTTTCTTTACGCCTGCATCGATTCCAGCGAAGAGAAGACAGAATAGGATGCATACTGTGTGATCATATGAGCGCAAGCACAGTGGCACAGCGAGCTAACGTACAAACCATTTTGCTTATAGTGGCTGCTGATGAAGAACTCGCAGGTCGTCGAAAATCTGGGGTCAAGAACGACATTTGCAAATTGCTTGAGCTAATCTTTGGCTGTTGTACAAGCTAGATCCCTTTCCGCGCTCTGAAACGCATGCTCTACAATTTGCCGCCGTTTGCCTCACTGAGGTATCGCAAAAACATCAGCTAAACGATGCGACACAAGGAAAATTGACCCACTTGACAAGCACAAACCTATATCTAGCTTTACCCGCATCCATTCTAGACGACATGATTTAGAGGAATGATTTACGCTGTACAATATCTGACTTACGCGGGAATGACCTGGATGTCGCCGGCAGTGAGACTTGCGCCTCGTGAAGAAGTGATAAATGCTTACGGTGTTGACGTCGTCCATCTTCTCCTTCTTGATCCAAGATTTGACACCTTGCTTGGCAGCTAGCTCCAACATTTCTTGTATAATAGTAGGATCACCTGTACCACTATTAGCAATAGACTAGACAGGAGCTGAAAAGCGTGCCGATAGCACTTCCACCAATGTGAACGTTGCTCATCAACAGAGGGAACGCAGGAATGGACGGTAAAGGTTTTTCAGGAGCTCCCACAAGGATGAGATTTCCTCCTGGGCGAAGACTGTGTCGTCCAATTGCTCAGCTATCTAGAGAGGAAAAGGCACAGTGAACGCACAGACTTAAGTAACCCAACAAAGGCATCTTAAAAAAATCTTTAGCAAAGCGTGAAGAATCACATCCATCCTTACTAACATCCTGGTCATTGGTAGTAGCGATAATCAAGTCCAAAGAGCGAGCGTATGGCTTGAAGTCATCCCTGCAGATATTGTAAGTCACGAATAAATCACAGTATTGCAAAACATACTCTTTGCCGCTGTGAGTGGCAATGAAGCGGGTAGCTACAAAAGCTCTGCTCAACATAGGAGGTACGCATGAGACCCCTCGACTCACCGCCCATCTTCTCAGCATCGGCTCTGCACGATACAATTAGCGTACTGGAAAAAACGCTAATTTGACGTACTTCTTGCTCTCGGAGTGAGAGATAGCAGTCACATTGGCTCCGAGAGCTTTTGCAAACATCAAACCGAAATGACCAAGTCCGCCAATACCTTTTTGATTTAGTGGTTATTCAGCACTGAAGCTCGGCGACATAAGTTGCAACTACTGACCTACGATACCGCTAGATACGGCGTCAATCAATCATCTTTCGCAGGACAAGATCAATGCTTCACTTACACGTCCTTGGCGGTAGTACCCTGCTCTATGTTATTGGATGACAACAAGAACTCAATAAAGACACATACAGCACCGTATTGACGAAGCGGAGAGTAGACAGTGACCCCCCCACAGCTACGGTCAAGAAGCATGAAAAAAGAGTTGATACAGAGGAGAGATCGTCAAATACCACATGGGGGCGGCTATAGCCGGGTCAAGTCCTTCCGGAATCTTCATGACGAAAGCACCAGGGACACGACTCATGGAAGGCGCAAGGTTAGTATAGTCCATGCAATCATCGAAAGATTTACGAAGTGTCGGCATAACCCTGCAAAAATCTTAGTTGGCTGGAAACTAGAAGAGCATGGGACTGACTCCGTAGCTTTTCGCATCTTTTGCTGCTCCTTTTTGGTAGAGACCTGAATAAGTGCCAGTTTGACCGTTGCTGTTAGCAAAGCTTCATCAGCTCAGCGTTTTAAGAGCGACAGAACGACTTACTCGCAGTATGGTCTTCTGTTACTTTTGCATTGTCCGCATTCGCCGCAAGAGTCAGACTGAGCACCGACACCGACCTTACGGATAGCTTCAACACAGGGAAGAAATTGCGTCTAGATCAAAACTTACGATATCACCTTCTTTGACGTGCTTGACATCTTTGCCGACTCTGATCGCAACGCCCGTAATCTCATGCCCAACCTGTCGTCCAGAAGGCTTACGCGATCAGCTTGACATCGCTGGACTGTAGAGATCATCCATTTACAACTTGAGGCCATCCACTGAGGCGGAAAATTAGCCGATGACCATCGATGACTATGCGGTACTGACCCAGCTGTAAGGTTATCCGCATTCGTATCAGCAGGGTTTTGAATCGCAACTATAAACTTCTTACCAGGTTCACCCCATCCGCCCTTGACATCACATCAGCAATGCACGAGACATTGCAAAGAATACACCTACTGAAGCAGTGTGCAAGTCACTAGCACAAACACCGCAGTATTGGATCTATTCATATATGAGAAGACGATGAAAAGCATCTTGTTCACACAAACCTTGATCTCGACGTCATCTGCAGTAACGGCAAATAGTCAGCTCGGATTGGGATGGAACCCTATAACAGCAAACTGACCATCCATCCATGGCTAACAGAGAGACGATCAGGTGCTTTTCCACGCTCAGCAATCGAAAACTCACTTTCAAGGGAACTTCTTGCTTCTTGAAGTTGCCTTTGATACTGTCTGGTCCTAGAGCGCACCAGGCTTGAGTTTTATCGTTGCTCATGTTGTCTTGTAGTGGTGATGATTGAAGAACAAGCAATCACTGCAGCTTAGATGTCATGCTTGACGGAGACTTTAGCAGGGCATCGATATCGCGACGTCAAAATGAGGTATGGCACGACTACAAGCAATGCATGATGTCTATGTTACATTTTGCGGACCCTTTTTCAACCATTCAAGGCAATCAATTCTTGCTGTTGGGCACTTTCAGATTTGCATAAATGAATGACCGGACGACTTACGTTGCGCTGATGGCGTCGCTAGCCTCTCTGTAAGGACACACATGATGAGAGAAGATTGAGATGGCGGAAAGTCAAACTTACCCCTTGGTCATGCTGTTTGCATCAATACCTTCGCGCTCGAGAACACGCTTCTGGTTGACAGTAGCTGGCTGCTCTCTGTTACGGAAGAGAGATATCAGCATCTGTCGAGTCCTCCAGACCTTTCAATTACCTAGATGGACCTTCACTACAGAGTATGCAGGATTAGCTATTGCATAAGGATGACAAGATGAGACGAACGGGATAGTGCTGTTGGGATTAGTGTCACGAGCTGCTCCATTTGAGTTGTTGCTACTGGAGTTGAGGTTAGACGAGATCACTTCCGAAGCTTGACCTTTGGTAGCGCCTTCAGGTAGCTGATCGGAAGCACCTAAACGCTGGACGAAGTCCTTCTGGTTGCGAGTGGCATCTGGATAATCATGAGCATTGTCGAAATATGCTGGTGCGATGTACTACCTTGGTTTGCACCTATAACGAGAAGATATGAGCACAGCAACGAGAGTAACTGCAGAATACACTCACTTGGACCAGTAGGGATCTTGCTGCCTGGGCTGTTGTCGGGTGCCGCTCCACCAGCACCACGAGTGTTGTTGCCAGCGCCGTTGTCCAATGCCTCTGAGATTTTGTCGCTTGCACTTCCCTATCGTAGAAGATCAGTTATTGAAGCCTGCTATGAATGGTGCAGAACATACCTTAGTCGCATCAGCACCAATGTCAACGCCTAAACGTTCAGCGAAATCCTTTTGTGGTACAGTCGCATCCCTTGGAGTACGTGTTAGGCCAGCACAGCAGAATGATCAAGGGGGCGGAACTTACTGCGCGCGCGAAGGACCAGATGGGGTTTTGGTATTGGGAGAGTCGTCACGAGCAGCCATTGTTCGAAGTGTTGTGGTAGAAAATAAACGACGAGTCTGAAGGAGTCTTTGCATCAGGAAGAGAAGAGAGAGAGAGAAAAATCAAATTTGTAGAGAAAGATCGACATCGCGCATCCCGCGAATGATGATGATATTTCCGCTACCGAAATCGGCGAACGGCCCACATATCGCGAAGCATGACAGTCTGAGTATAATCTGCGCAAAAGTCAACGAATCCAAGTCACTAGAGAAGTGACGAACAATGTAAGAATGCAAGGAATCCAAAAGGAGATAATAATACAGATGAAACTAAGACATATCCATTCCAGAAGCAGCAGGTACCAAAGCCGATCTCCTCTTTGAGCTCTTGACTTTGACCTTGATCTTTTCTCTCGTGTCCTGTTCTGGCGCAACCATTGCCTGTCCAACCGCATCTGCCAAACTGACATCCGCCATCGCTTCGTCGTCCTCCATCGCAGTATCTGCAGCTTTCGATCTGTTCGCTTTGATGCGTGCTTGCCGACGTGCCTCTTTCGCTGCCAAACGCTTCTCTGCTGCAGCGAGTGCTTTGAGGGTTTGTTCTGTCGGGTTTTGACCAAGTAAATGATGACCACGAGACACTTCTAATGTATCTCTTGCTAGTGACGGTGCCGCATCCAGATTCATTCTGCGGCAGAAATGAGTTCCAACAAGTCTTGACTTGAGCGAATAATGCTTACCGGTTCTTCCAGAATGCCTTTTCCCTCTTTGACTTGATTTCGCTGACCCGCTTGACTGCCTTGACTGTCGCTTGCATCAACTCTCGATCGTATTTCACAGGTACATTTCTCCTCTTTTCGAATTCCAGCGTAGAATCCTATAAGCATAAGAAGTGTGGTGTGAGCTGTGTCTGATAGTGCTTGCATAGAATACGCACGATAGCCATCTCCTTGCCTGCTGCTTTCCTGAAGGATTTGGTCCAGCGTACTTTTCTTGGATTTCGCTTCATTCTGGACGAGGCAAGAGTATTATCAGTTTCTGAAGAAACACAGCGTGCAGCGCCTATGCGACTAACTTGAAGTTCTTATGACATCTAAGTGATTGCAATGCATAAATAATCAGCTCAAAGTCAAAAATCTTTCCCAAGCGAGAAAAGACTAACTTCGAAGAGCAGAATTGAAAGATCTTTGCATCATTGCGCACAAACATAGCTGGATAGATCATTGATCAGCCTTCATCCCGTTGAGTGCTAAATTTGCTCAAACTCACTTCCGTGCCCAGGATAACGAGGCGCCGAGCAAAAAGAGCAAGCTTCTACACGCATCTTGAGTGATCAGTTGCAGGTATGATAAGTGCTCGATATATACAAAGGCGACTTGGAGGTTCGCAATAAGAGATTGCAATTTGGAAAACTCGTTTTGACTGTTCTTGCCCTCAACCCATGGTTCGGAGCAATGCTGAACAGTCACCGCACTGGAGCCATGTCTTCTATCACGTACAGCTGTAGTCTGGTCTTTACTTACAACCTTCCACAGCATGGCCTGTTTCATTGCTCTCTGGCGCTTATATGACCAACCTTTCGCCTGCCTTCTACTCTGAGTTGTTTGCGTTCCTCTGTCCTTCAGCAGCTTTCTCAGTCTCCTCTGATTCTCTCGTCCGGACTGCGGTACTACTGCTGTGGGTCTGAGCAGTGCATTTGCAGATGACTTGGACTTTCTCTGGCGCCCCTCGTTATGCTGTGCTTTTCTGCTTGATGACCACTTTGCTGTGCTGCTACAAGAGCATGATCTGGCAGATGCAAGAGCTGTGCAAATGAGTCAATATCACCTGCAGAGATCATGCGCCAGCTCTTGATAGTGAGTCGAGGTAAGACATGACCTTCTCTTCGTGCAATGAGCAGCTTTCGAGGCCCGTCCGCGAATCGAGCAATCAGAACTCAATCTTTCGACAGTCATTTTCAGCCCTATCAAGTTGTTTCAGTCCCTCTTGCTGCCAATACTTTCTCTAATAATGACCAGTCTCTCACCTCACTCGACCCTTCAGTAGATCAGCAAACCTTTCGCAGTCCACCCATTCCGATTTATGAAATCAGCAGCCGTCGTGACCGAGGCCGCAGCTTCCTCTTCCGATTATGGGAGTAAGCACTTTTTCTTCTTTCACGGTATCCGCTCACAATGATCTCAGCTATCTACGGCACAATTCTCAAAGTGAAGTTTTCTTCTGGGATACTACGCATCGCTATCTAGTCATTCCTGATGAAGAAGCATTGGTCGAGCAGGTGATCAAACAGTTGTATAAGCAGAAGGCTAGTCGCAAAATTTTTTGGTCACTGCTATGCTCATATTTATGCAGGACTACCATTCATTTGCGCGTCAACTCAATATCTATGGCTTCAAGAGATTGAATGCCCAGCAGTATAGCGTCATTGATGATCAGTACGGACCGCATGCAAAGTTCTGGACGCATGAAACACTCGTATGTCAATCTACTCATAGGCTCTATCTAAATACTGAGCTCAACAGTAGAATCGATTCTCTACCGTGGAAGATCTAGCAAACATCAAACGTCGGGTAAGCAAGAAACAACGCAAGAGCACAAAGAAACGGCTCAGCAGCGACACATCGTCTGAACAATATTGCAATCTCGTAATCGAGCCGCAGTCGCTTGCCCTGGCTGCAACTTCTTTTGGCCTGCCAAATGAATCTGAAGGCAATTCTCACACATCGTGCCCGCTTTGGCTGTACAATAATGCCCGTTTGCATCGGCAATGTCTCCCGTTCGCAGGATAAGTGCAATACTGGGTCGACCAAGACTTAGCAGCAAAGTAGGCTGGTCATAGTAGCGGAGGATATTTCAGGATTCTGTAGAGCTGGGTCAATGTATTCGAACAGCTTGCAAGACAATTGTGCATGAGACAAGCGATTTGATTGCCAAGCGCACAGTTCCGAGTCATCGCAGTTTCTCCACTTCCACCATATCTTTCACGAAATGGCTCCACGAACTTTATACCAAAAGGTTGGTGACATGCTCAACACAGCGCTCAGGGTTCACATGCAAGCTGCAGGTCTTTGACGATCATTTGATTCGTGAAGCGGATGGCGAAAGTTTGATTTACATTGACCGACATATTGGTGAGTAATATGCTCTGATGTTAGAAGGTGTATCAGTGCCAATGCGTTGTTATCAGTGCATGAGGTCACATCACCTCAGGCTTTCGAAGGTGAGTCAAAGCATTTCGAGAAAATGCGATTGGCTGATATATAGTTCCCATCAGGTCTCAAGAACGCAGGCCGAACTGTCAGAAGACCAGATTGCACTCTAGCTAGTAAGATTCAGAGCTTTCTGGTGGTAGACTTCAAATTGATTCTCCCATTAGCAACCGATCACAATGTTCCTACATCTAATCGAAAGGTATTGTATCACATGTGCCCAATGTATACAGACTAAAGAACACGTGTAGAACTTCAAATCAGCTTCATCATTCATCAAAGAGTCAGTGGCCGATAGATTTCGCACAAGTCAATGCTGAAACATCATTGACAGAGCCGATTCTCGCCTACAAGTTGTCACTTTGGAAGAAAACGTCAGAGATTTTGGTCTGACCTACTTTGGATTGGATGACAAGAGGCAGGGTATTGTTCATGTAGGCCACAAACAGGCTAAGGTTGTATTTTGGCTCACGTTTTTGTTGCAGGTTATTGGACCTGAGCAAGGTTTCACGTTACCCGGAACAACAGTCGTCTGCGGCGTGAGTAAGGATATCATTCGCTCGTATACGACTCACCACCGTTTGTAGGATTCTCATACTTCTACGCATGGTGCTTTCGGTGCTTTAGCTTTTGGTATTGGCACATCAGAAGTAGAACATGTTCTTGCTACACAAACTGTGATTCAAAAGCGATCGAAAAACATGCGGGTTCGAGTGAACGGTTCTCTTATGCCTGGTGTAACTTCGAAAGATGTTGTCCTTCATGTCATTGGCCAAATCGGAACAGCAGGAGGAACTGGATCAGTCATTGAGTTCTGCGGACAAGCATTCGAAGAGATGTCGATGGAAGCAAGAATGAGTGTATGCAATATGTCTATCGAAGGCGGTGCACGCGCAGGTAATCGATTACTGTCAATCATGTGATCAGACTCAGACTGTTCTGCCTAGGCATGGTTGCTCCTGATGAAACCACTTTTGCCTACTTGAAAGACAAACCTCTTGCACCTAAAGGCGAAGAATGGCACAAAGCAGTCGCTTATTGGAAGACTCTCAAGTCAGACGACAACGCAACTTTCGATCGGACAGTAGATATCGATTCGAAGGATATTGAGCCTACTGTCAGTTGGGGAACTAGTCCTCAAGATGTAACAAACATTGGAGGAAGCGTTCCGGACCCAGAGAAAGAGTCTGATCCAGCCAAGAAAAAAAGCATACAGCGATCTCTTGAATATATGGGTCTTCAAGCCAATACAAAAATGGAAGAAATTCCCATCAATAAGGTAAGTCACTTCAGTCTTCTTCGTTGATTTTGCTTGACTATTACGGAAAAGGTCTTCATCGGGTCTTGCACTAATTCACGCATAGAAGATCTTCGCTTGGCTTCAAAGGTCGTTAAAGGACATACGGTCGCGCCTAATATCTATGCTATGGTTGTGCCAGGGTCCGGTTTAGTCAAAATCCAAGCAGAAGCGGAAGGTTTAGACAGAATCTTCAAAGATGCTGGCTTTGACTGGAGAGAAGCAGGATGCTCTATGTGTCTTGGTATGAATCCAGATCAACTTAGCCCGGGCGAGAGATGCGCTTCAACGAGCAACCGCAACTTTGAAGGTCGTCAAGGCCCTGGTGGACGAACACATCTTATGAGTCCTGCTATGGCGGCTGCAGCGGCTATTACAGGCCGTTTGACAGATGTTCGCAAGTTCCTAGACGCAAAGAATCCAGAACCCAAATGCGCCAAGGTGGATCCTGAAGTGGACAATTCGCCGCCAAAAGAACATGCTCAAGAGACACAACAGCAACCAACTGAATCACCTGTGGAAGAAGGACTCGATAGTGAAGCTCAATCAGCGGCAGCTCCTGCTCACGCCAGCGTGCCCGCCGGTGTTGCCAAATTCACTGTCCTAAAAGGTGTTGCTGCTCCTCTAGACAAGAGGTACGGCTCGTTAGCTACACTACTCTTCTTCGCTCAAAATCATCTTTAGTAACGTCGATACCGATGCTATCATTCCGAAGCAATTCCTAAAAACAATCAAGCGGACTGGCTTGGGAGCAGCGCTCTTCAACGAGATGCGATACGATCACAAGACAGGCAAGGAGAACCCTGATTTCGTTCTCAATCAAGACCCATATCGACAAGCTCAAATCTTGGTCGTTGGCGGGCCTAATTTCGGTTGCGGAAGCTCAAGAGAACATGCTCCTTGGGCTTTGTTAGACTTTGGTATCAAGTTAGTCCTGATCATTGCTCTGATTTCGAGGCTCACGAACTATTGCAGATGTGTAATTGCGTCTTCTTACGCCGATATCTTCTTCAACAACATGTTCAAGGTGATCTTCTTCACCCTAATGTAATGGCAAGGATTGACTTAATCACAGAATGGCATGCTGCCAATCATTGCTTCGACGGAGGATATTGCAAAGCTTATGGAGGATGCGAACTCTGGATCTCAGCTTGAAGTTGACCTGCCGAATCAGAAGATCAACAGACCGAATGGCGAAAGCATCAACTTCGACGTTGATGCATTCCGGAAGAACTGCTTGGTCGAAGGTCTGGATGATATCAACCTTACCCTGACTCACAATGCTCAGATTGAGTCCTTCGAGACGAAGAGAACCCAAACTTGGCCATGGCTCGATGGGGTAAGTGCTTCAAACCTGAGATCTGTACTGGAGCCAAAGCTTGTGTGACACAGATTGGCTACAAGGGAAAGATTATCACTGGAGACAGTAAGACGCGGATGGATTGGTAGATTTCAATCATTGTAAATGCTATATCGAAGTTTTGCTGCTCTTCACATTCGCGTCAGCTCTGTCATGCTTCGAAAAATTTGTCCAATGTTGCTTCCGATCTATTCACTGTGAAATTGGTGCTGCGTTCTTTCTAGGTGCTGATACCCCTGTCACGGATTACCTCGCGCAACAAGCACACGAATTTGTCGAGCTGTAAATCATGACTTCAAAAAGCAGTAGCAAAAAGCAGAAGCAGAAGACTGTCGCACCATCGACTGCAGCACTGCATCAGCCTGTTCAAGCTTCTACTACCTCTGCATTGACAGCCTTCAGCTCCTCATTCTACGCACACGTCTCGCTTGCACTTGATTCACACACAGTCCGAATTTTTGATATTTCGTCAGGACGATGCTTGAATCGCTGGGCTGGATCTGACGACAATCAGAAAGTGGGATCTCTGCAATGGGTACAATTGAATGCTCCCACAGCTGAAGCAATAGAAAGCAAACGCACGAAAAAACGAAGTCGGAAATCCTTGACTTCTAACGGAGAGGAAGCAACACCTGTAGACATCTTACAGAAGAGCGATGCTCAATCAGTAAAGACATCTGCCTTGGCTTTAGGTTTGTCGGATGGATCTATAATCTTGCTACATCCTACAAATGCTGGACCGGTGAAGCGCCTGAGCAACGCTGCTTCTGTTCAGTCAATCACATCCCTTTCTTATCCGTCTGGCCCAGCGAACCTTCTATGGTCAGCATCTTCTGACGGTCAAATATTAGCTTGGTCTTTACCATCTTCCGACGGCAATGAAGGCGCTTTAGTTGGTCAAATGACTAGCTTGGGATCTGGATGGAGCACAATAGATGTCAAATATACAAATATCAGCGAAGAAGATTCCATGCAAGTGGATAATGCTGCTGCCAAAGCGCAAATACTTGCTGGCAAACATAATATCAAGATATTAGAAGTTGATGTACCAATACCTGCTTCGCAACTGCAGCAGCTCGAAGTCAGAAAGCTAGGCGCATGCACTGGTCATCCTTCTGCTGTCATCGACCTGCAATGGATCACTTCTTCGTCTTCTGCCTCTCTCACATTTCTTTCGGCAGCATCTTCAGACCGAACACTTCACTTGTGGACTCTGCAGTACTCGGCTTCCAAAGAAACCGAAGCGTCTTTAGTTGCAACTTTTGGTTTAGACAGCGCAGTACACAAGAGTCTAGTTGTCCATTCAACCTCATCCTCTGCAACACTGGCAGGTCTTTCAGTACAGGGTCAAGTATCAATAACTACCGTTTCGCAATCACTTCTCAGCCCTGTAGAGAAAGTGAACGGCACTTCCTCCAAACCTCATGCAAAAATAATATCTCTTCGACCTGTGTCCGAAATTACCGCAAAAGGAGTTGCCTCGTCCGATGTCTTTACAGATCTACAAGTCTTGCCCGGCCAGGCTGGGCAGTTGCGTTTAGCTCGAGCCGGAATAAAACCTCAATTTGATGTGATCGTATGTGAAAGTCCCTTCATATGTGTCCTGTATTGATTCAATTTATAAACAGGAATTTCAAGCTAACGGAAAATATTTGCCCAAGATTGAAGTCTCAAAACCGTCAAAAGGCAAAGGCGTACTATTTCAGGATGAGGCCGATGACGAAGATATGGGCGCAGTAAGTTGTAATGACTTGTTTGGAGGAGTCACTCTGATGTGAGAGCTGGATCTAGCCTACCACTAGAGCCCGCCCCTCTAGTACAAGTACATCTGCTCAAACAGCCTCAGGCCCAATTGGCGACTTTGATCAAGATCTAGCAGACGTCGTAGTCAATCCAGGCGAAATCGACGTGGATATGTCGGAACCTACTTTGGCCGACCGACTCAAGTCTTTAGCAGTCCAACAAGAAAACAATTCTTCTTCCAGCAAAAAGTCCTTAGCAGCGGATTCCATCTTACCCGTTCCATCTGCATCATTAACTCAATCTCTCGTTCAAGCTTTACATTCCTCCGACTCAAGATTGCTTGAAAGCTGTTTGGTACATTCGAAAGAAAAGATCATCAAGAATACTGTTAAACGTCTCCCTGCTCATCTTGTGATACCGCTTGTTGATGCTTTGGTGGAAAGATTAGGCAGAGGCAGAAGAGGGTACGGGACGGGAGTGAGCGGTGTTCATGCGAATAGAGGGAAAGGTTTAGTTTTGTGGTTAAGGGCTGTTCTGGTCCTTCATATCGCTCATCTAATCACGGTACGTCTCTTTAATTCTGGTTCCTGGGATGATCAGATGCTCATTGGAAGCTTGTAAATTATAGATACCCGGTCTTGCCTCGAGATTGTCTAATCTACATCGAACCATCGAAGCCCGTTTACAACTTCATGAACCACTTCTGGCTCTTTCCGGCCGACTAGAACTCGTCTGCTCGCAGATCGAGTTGAGAAGAGAAGCGGAACAACACGCTCAGAAGAAACGAACTGGTGCTTCAAAACAAAAAGCCATCATTGATATTGTCGAAGGTGAAGAAGATTCGTCCGCTGGCGAAGAAGATGGTGATGAAGAAGATGATCAGCAAGAGGATGAAGCAATGATTGATGAGAACGTCCATAGCGAAGATGATGAAGGAGCAATAGAAGATGTCGTGCTTGGCCCACGACCATCTACTTCGGATGATGAAGATGACGAGGCGTCAGAATCAGATGAAGAAGAAATACAAGGTTTTATGGATCTTGAAGCTGACGAGAGTGGGGAAGAAGGTTTCATTCAAGGTGAAGGTGATTTTCATACGGACGAAGAAAGCCAAGGCGATGTTTCGGATCTCATCAATGATGCAAGCGAGAGCGAGGAAGAAGAGAGTGGTTCGGAATAGTTTAGTTTGGGATGTAATACAAAGATAATTCAGCATTGGTATGAGAGCATTGCACGATCTATGTCTATGAATACAGGAGAAAACTTGATTTATATGATTACTCCCCGAACAGCTTTCGAACCTGGCAAGACAACGAAAGTAAGACGGGCAAAACACTTCGGTTGATGATATCAGTTTTACCTTCTTGAGTACACTGTCCAGGCCAGCACTCATTAGCAAACGAAGCAAGCCAAGAACAAGCTGCACGCACGCGTCCTTGCTCGGATCACTGTATTATGTACATCATCAGCACTTTACTACTGCTGAGAAGGACAACCACTTGCTAAGGATGTTCTTTGCCTGGAGTAACACGTCAGAAGTAATAGATGTCTGTAAGACATACGACATACTCGGTATCTCCAGGATAGCAGGAAATGGAAGTGTATAAGCTTCCATAGTTGGACGGATGAGTTCAGCAATGTGCTGATTTATGAGGATAATGGCAATGTCATTCCTTTCGGTGAACTCTTGAAAAGTAGATTCGATAGTTGAAGTAGAAGTCTCTGTCGGCAGCAAAGCATTTCAGCAAAGAGGAGAAAGCCAAAACATCTAGACTGACTATTGTCGACTATGAGGAAGTTCTTCTTGCCCGTACCAGCAGCCAATTGGCCTGTGCCAGCTAGCAGTACGCCAGTAATGGTGTCCTCATCGCCAATTGTTGCTATCAGTCGTCTGTTGCTTACGAGTTGATCAGACCTTCATCTCCTCTCCATCCAAATTGGAACGAAAACCAACCTATCCTTGTAAGACTGTACAGCAGCGTCTTTAGCTTGTGATGCAGAACTGTATACACAGCTAATTCACCTGAGCCTGCGCTGACATTGCAGCTCGACGTCTCGGAAAGAGAGCGTCTGAACCAGAACCGCGACTTTGTTTGCTTCCTTCTCGTGTTCCTCTGTGTCGGAAATTCAGTTGCTTGCGAGCGGCTGAGTACCTTGTGCGGGCGTCAATCATGTCAATGACTGTTATTCCAGGCGAGCAAAAACGTCGAGTCGTCCGTTTTCCTATCTACCATTCGTTCAACGTCTCCTTGTTCATGCTCTTGTCTTCTTTTAAACTTTCTTTGTGATGCATAGTGCTATTTCTTCGATTCGGACATTGGAAACTATCATTATGCACAACAGCATCCCATGAAACCGCATCGGATAAAGGTTAGCTCTTTGCTCTCGCGCTCACTAGTTGCGACTTATTGATATGACTATACTTGCGCGGTAGATGACACATTCGCTAGTAATGAATTTCGGTTTATATCGAAGAATGGAAATCTTTGTTTGTCCCCATTTTTCCCTGCTCAAGTCGGTATGTACTCACATACTTACGATAGCGAGCAAAACCAGCAACACGGAAAGAAATGGCTCAATTTCACACGGATGAATACGTAGATTTCCTTAGTCGGATTACACCAGATAATATGGACGCGTATGGTCGGGAACAAGCTAAATGTGAGGCAAGAGCCACTCTAATCTTCTGCAGTTGGAGCTGACAAGAATCACAGTCAATGTGGGGGACGATTGTCCAGTTTTCGATGGTCTTTTCGAGTACTGCTCAATTTCCGCTGGCGGATCGATGGGTTCGCTATTATACCGTTCCATATGTCGTAGTGGTTGAAGTCTGGTATCTTAGAGGGTGCTGCGAGATTGTCAAGAGACAAATGCGACATTGCCATCAACTGGGCAGGTGGTTTGCATCACGCCAAGAAAGCTGAAGCAAGTGGTTTCTGCTACATCAATGGTATGTCCAACAGTCATTCCTTGTTCGTATTATGGCTGATGAATTGGTCAGATATCGTTCTGGGCATTCTTGAGCTGCTACGGTACGTCCAAAATGCAACATATTTTGGTCCGGCTGATATGGCGACGGCTTGTGTATAGGTACCACAACAGAGTGCTCTATGTAGATATCGATGTGCATCACGGCGATGGCGTAGAAGAAGCTTTCTATACCACAGACAGAGTTATGACTTGCTCTTTCCATAAGTATGGCGAATTCTTCCCCGGAACAGGAGACCTTCGAGTAATTATTTTCAACTCTCTGTTCTCATGCAATGATTTCATCCGTACCGTGTTTGTATAGGACGTGGGTCACGGCAAAGGCAAACACCATGCTGTCAATTTCCCGCTCAGAGATGGTATTACGGACGAAGCCTACAAATCAGTCTTTGAGCCGGTGATTGGTCGGATCATGGAGCAATACAAACCTAATGCCGTCGTTTTACAATGTGGAAGTGATTCGCTCAGTGGAGATCGGATAGGTTGTTTCAATCTGTCCATGCGAGGTAAGAGTAAATACTTCAAATCTGCGGGCTCAGCTAAGATGGATATACAATCGAAGGTCATGCCAACTGCGTGCAATACATCAAGTCTTTTGGATTACCATTACTTCTGCTTGGAGGAGGTGGATATACAATACGAAATGTTTCACGCGCGTGGGCATATGAAACAGGTCTAGCAGCTGGAGTCGAATTGGGATCTCGTCAGTCCTATCTAATTGCAATCGCTCTAGCAAGCTGACGTACTGTAGATGTGCCGATCAATGAGTATTACGAATACTATGGACCGACGTACAGGCTGGACGTACCGCAAAGTAACATGGACGATTTGAACACTCGAGAATACTTGGAAAAGATCAAGGAACAAGTCTTTGAGAATCTAAGAAATACAGGATTTAATGCGCCTTCCGTGCAACAGCAACGTAAGTCATTCTATATCTGGTTATACCACCCAATGAAGGCGGAACTCTATCGCAGCAATTCCCAAACTGCCTAGAGATGATATGGAGATCGACGAAGATCTGGACGATCCGGATCAAAGAAAGCCGCAACGAGAGCAAGACGTACGAATAGCAGCGGACAACGAGATAGATGACTCTGATGATGAAGAGGGAGCGACAACGAGGCGAAAAGATCGATCCAGGGAAAAGTCCAGCTTGACGCAGAATGGATCAGCAGCAGCGACTGAAGCAGTGTCAAGCAGTGCTGTCACAACACAGGCAATTGCAGCTATACCAACTCCCGAGGCGCCTTCACATCCTATGACGACGACGACGATCCCAGATGTAAATATGAGCGCATAATAGCGAAATGTAATACTGAAACACTATCTGGATTCCATACACATTGGCTTTCGTCAAAGCTTTGCTAAAGGTGGATAAGTCGCCTTCTTCTTGCTCAAGAAGCTTTTGGCACTCTCCGATATGTCCTAAAGCCCCAGATTGAGCGGCTACATCTATGCAAGAGTTGCAGGCTACTTACCTGTGATTGGTTATGGGCAGCTTGCCATGCGGCTGTATATAAAAGGCCTTCGTCTACCGTGTGATCTCGCGAGTAATTGATGAGATGCTACAGATGTATTAGGTTTTAAGCGCATGAGCCTGTGATTGGACTCACTTTGCTCCCTAGTACGGCTACAGGACTCTTGGTCGCAATTGTGTGAGCGAGCTTGATTGCCTCCGCTACTCAGACGCTCAGCGCGTGATATCGAGACTGAAATGTTTGCTCGCATAGAACCTCGTCGAGACCTCCTGGTACAACCTTGCTCAGAAATCCAAGATCGTATGCCTCTTGTGCATCAAAGTTTCTTGCGGTATAGACCAGTTCGCGAAACTTGCTCTGATTGCCAACTGCCTTCTGTACTCTTTGTAAAGTGCCTATGTCAGCTGCAAGTCCTACGTCGACCTCCTGTAAAAGGCGCTCAATATCGGCTGAGCTGCAAAAAGCAGCGACAGCAACCTTGATGTTGAAGACTGCCTGCGATGAAGCTAGTCGAATGCAGCAAGCGCTTGAAATGTCGACGCCAGCACCCAGCACAATACCACTAAGCGCAGCAATAACCGGTACCGAGCACTTCTCGATAGCAGTCACGGCGTCCTGGAGCATTTGCAGATGTTGTCGTATGAGGAAAGCATTGCGAGAAGGTTCAGGATGCCTGTTGCCCAGAGAGACCGCTGATAAATCTAGCCCAGCAGAGAAGAAGCGCGGAATAGAGGAAGAGAGCACGATCTTGCAGACTCATGAGTCAGTGCGCGAATTGCAGAACTCGATGACGAACACATCGGACACTTGAATCGTTGTCTGCTTTCGCGAAGGCACTGTGTAGAGCTTGGAAGAACTCGTCATTGAAGGCGTTGCGCTTTCACTATGACTCAGAAAGCTTCTTTTGAGCTGCTTAACGACACACAGGATTTCGATTCAATTTGAGAACCAAGACGCCCTCCTGCTGTTCTGCAAGAAGTAAATTGTCAACGCTCATCTGTCCTTTCCGTCAGATGGACGTGATTGCAATTGTGATCGTTAGTTATGTAAATACATATCAGTTATCATGAATTACTGTCAAGTGCCAGTGCCACGCCAATTCTAAATTCTACAATCTCCATCACAGTGGGTCCAGTAGCCCAACACTCCATTTGAGATTGGGTATCGAAGGTCTTCTAACTAGTCCGATCGTTGATGTACCAGCTTTCACGGGGTCCATCTTTCTCATGCGAGATTCCACATCATCCCACACAATCGTGATCTGCTTCTTGATATCTGCTTCGAAGGTCTTCAGCATCGCTTGCAATTTGGCTCCTTGCGCAAGACCACTTCTCGATTGTTTGGTCAACTGCAGTAGCACCGGTAGCAGGTCGCCCATGTCCTCTGTAGCAGCAACTTCAGTAGACACAATGGCATAGAATCGGGCAACTGACTTTGCATCGTGGACAAGCGGACCTCGACCATTCTCGAAAGAGAACCGAGCAGATAATCCTCTTCCCAAATTGTTCCTCTTTTGCCCCCGCCTTCTTTCCGTCGTGCATCTTTCCTTCTCGCTTTGGCGGTCTTCCTGCGATCCTTTATGGATCAGCAATGCACTTCGCATCAATGAAGCGGACTTACCCTGATCCAGTCGTCGTTCGAGATATAGCGGTAGTGCTGGCTGCTTGTGTATATCGAGTGAATGCTGTCCCAGCGATTGTCGAAGCGGAGTCGTCGACATCTACACCATCTAAGGCTGAGTAATCTGCTTCTCCGATATAAGCCTCTGTTTGCAACTTCAGCAGTTATCGACAATGTAGCAGGATAAGACTAACCTGGATCTTTTGTGCGGATAGAAGCCAGTTCTAAAAGGCGATCGACTTGCTTTTTCAATTGCGCCGAGGCCTCTTCGAGTGTCTCTGTTATATGATCGACAGCTTCTTCGACAGCGGGCAAGATGGTACTCTCTATCAGCTCTACGCGCGAATAAAGTGTAGCCTGGAGTTGATAGTCAGAAGCCGCTTGTCACCGGCGATTTGAAGAGCAGACGGACAATTCGTATTGCCTCGCGGAACTCAGAACCGTCACAAGACGCCAATATTGACCCTTCCACGTCTCTGCCATAATCGAGCAGCACTCGAGCCGCCTCGGAGAAAGCGCCGTTTGATTTGAGTCGAGCTGTCATGTTGTCAAAAGCCAGATCAGCCTAAGGACAGGGCAGACCTGGGTACCAACCTGATATATCTATTGCAAGTTCCGTGATTCGCTCGACACCGATTGGCGTGTCTTCAGGTGTAAGCGGACAGAGGCACAGAGCAAAGCATTCTCGCCAATTAGCAGATTGGGCGTACGCCTCGATCGCTTGAGTGCGATCCAGGGCGAGCGTGAAGTCTATTGTGCATATTAGAAGCAATATAACTCGATCGACTGAACTCACGCAGGCCCGCTTCTGAATATTTACAT
This sequence comes from Kondoa subrosea, assembly GCA_039545335.1. NCBI lineage: Eukaryota > Fungi > Basidiomycota > Agaricostilbomycetes > Agaricostilbales > Kondoaceae > Kondoa > Kondoa subrosea. The sequence continues at coordinate 1,888,814 of BCIN01000002.1, read as the reverse complement.
CGTTGGAGCAGGTGTTGAGCATAGAGCACGTGAATTATCTGAGTGCTGTGGTCAGCATACACCCGACATTTGTAATGTCGTCAAAGCATACCTTCAGCCGAGAGCAATCCTCAGCGTATAGCTTAAGGGCATCTTCATACAGCCCGTGTAGCACTATGTAATCGCTTGCCTCGCTGTGATACTTCTGTCCCGCCAAAATGAGATTTCGGAGAGCTTGTCGGTAGTTCCGTAGATGGTCGTCGATTCGATGGCGTTGATAATGCGGTTCTAGCTGCCGCAGTTCCCGCAGGAAAGGGATGTATTCTTTGGGATCCTGCAATTCGAACGTCAGTGCATGGACTATAAGTGTCGAAGGCAGTCGACCTTTTGAGAATGTTGCGCTACCATCAGAACAAGGTTGAAGTCATAAAGCGACAAGGCCACATCATATAGCCGATTTGCATCACTCAGGAAGATGATATACTTGATGGCATCATCCGCCAATTCTGAATGGGAAGCTACAAAACCCACACGAATGAGTGAGTGAGAAGCCATTGAGACGCGACTGACTTCTGAACCTTGCTAGCAACCGTAAAGCGGACTCGTAGTCCGGCGGCAAGCGGCACAGGTAGGCTGTAAGAATAGAATTGATATAGATCGGAAGCTGGTTCTTTGCAAGGAGAAGATCCCTTATCGAGTCGCATGTCGCGTTTACTTTATCTGAGAAGTCGTCCGCGCTTCTGCTTTCGATATCAACATCAACACTTCGGGGTTTATCATAGACAGCATACTTCTCTCGCTGCACACGTGGTGTGTACAGCTGATCGGTGACGTCGTGATTTCTAGGTAGAAACCTCAACACATCGGGCCCAGCGACGAGCGGCGACAGCGTACCTCAACGATGAAATGAACAAGTTTAGATGGTCTACTTCTGATATCTGATTGACAAATTCTGCCATTCCAGCTCGGAAGTTTTGCGGATTATGATCATAGAAAATGTTTAGATCTATTCTGTGTTTCCGGCAATTGATAAAGGCGCTCCTGTAATTGTGTCTATCTATGTCCGATAGAACCAGCTGTAGCACTAGTGGTCTAGGACAGATGGTTTCCAGGTTCCCCCTGGGCATTTGCAAAACGAGACTCATGGTTGAAGCAATCGCCGTCACTATTTTGCTTCCTCTTTCCAATCGACGAGCTTCTGCAGTAGAGAAATCGAATTCTGTAACAGTAGCATCTTGCAGATCGTCGAGATGAATGAATCGAGCGGAATGCGTTGCGGTTGAGAAGATTAGAAAGGTTCCGCATTGGACAAAAGATGTGCACGACTTCTCTATGAGCTTAAGTCCTACATAGAGCCGACCGGAAGACGCTAAACCGATGACTAGCATACTCTTGGATGCTGCTTGGTGAATTACAGCCAATTTTGAACACGAAGCTGGCAGAACTTGATCCAGTACACCGGAGTTCCCATCAAGTAAACAGGAGAAGATCGATCCATCTGCCCGACTGATCGCGAGGAAGCCCTGCTCGTAAGGGCAAATTCGAGCTATTGGAAAGGGTGTTGTTACAGTTTTGCAGTTTTGGATGTACCAAGTGTCTGATGAGATGGAGAACATCGTAATAGAGTCGCAGTCTATGTCACTACCAGAGGAAGCCAACACAGCCAAGCCGACATTATCCGTTTCTCGACCCCCAATGACGGATACTTGCATACAGACGCAATGCTCCAGGAGATTCGTAGGCAATTCAAAGGATCCCAGTAGCTTCAGTTCAAGAGCCGATACAGGGACAGCCGGAAGACAGTCGAATAAAAGTATCCGGTCTTGTAAGAGGACTGCAAGAAGATCGTCTGAAGCAGACAAAGAAAGAGAAATAGGTGTATGTTGTTGGGGTTTTAAGGGTAGTAATAATGAGAGGTCGATCCGATGCGCAGACATGGGAGGTGGAACATTGGCAAAGCGAAAGGGAGTGAAGAGAAGCGCGGTGCCGTCGACGAGAACAGTAGCGCCGGAATCGTCGGGCGGCGGTCGAGGAGATGATACCACTTCCCATTCGAATTCACGCCAGTAAGTTGTATCTGGGCAACTTAAGCTTTGATCTGGACTCGAGCTACGCGCACTGACTTTGCGTTGCGAGACACAAATGCAAAGCTCTCTCCGGGTGCCACATCATTGATACGAATGGACAAGCGTGCCTTGCTAGAATCTCTTGCTTCAAGTACCAGTGATAATTGCTTCGATGCCAGAGTTGAACTGATCTCTACTTTAGCTGACTGCTATAGAACAGCCTGCAGCAGAGCACTACCAACCTGAATCTCTTTGACGGTCTGTTCGTAGCCAGACTGCGAGTAGGCTTGAATCGCTGTTCCATCTCAAGCCCTTTACTTCAATCGCCTCTTGCTCTATGTGTCTCAAACTGAAGTCATATCTTCTCAGGCCATTGCGCTCATAGAATATTACGTCTCTTTTAATCTTGCCTTGATCAGTCCTGGATTTCATTGTGCTTGCTATGATAGATCCACTCGGTTGCCATGCTAGATTATGCTCCAAACCCGGACTACTCTCTGCTGTCGCTTGCAGGGTAGCAGTACGAGAGAAGAAGCGTATATTGCGCTTGTATTTCGGAGGTGAAATTGAAGTGGAAGGAGCAGATCCGTCGACGGAAGAAACAGAGAAATAGGCTCCGTCCCCTCTCCAGCTGACCTTGGGCGAGAAGTCGTCTTCGCCCTTTGTCAAGATGTCAAAGTCTCCATCTGTGACATTCGTAGTTCGGCCAGCGAATTTTCCTATTGAACCACGGAATTGTGTGTCGATATGACCCCAACCGACATTGACGAACTTCTCAGATCCAAAGTCTTGCGAATGTAGAGCAGTAGATGCAGGAAGTTCAGAAAGGACTGAGAAGTCTTTAGTCATAAGAAGAAGAGCGTCGGAGCCGGTAATAATGACCAATAGCTCATCATCTGGTGACCAAGCAGCAGCTCGAATACCCTCATCAAATGAGCCAGCAATCTCAATTTGACTGTCTTCGATATGTATTTGAACGATATCACCACCTCTCAAACAGATCACTACAGAATTTGATTCTGCCAAGTATGCAAATGACACAACATTGTGGCCTTCATAGGAAGCAGTAAAAGGACATTCGGAAGTGAAGGAAGCTAGCAGTAAACCTTCTTGAAAAAGTTGCAGTCGAACTCGAGCATCGCTTGTGCTTTCTTCCGACAGAGCAAAAACAGAGTCGTCTTCTGGATTGATGCACGTAGCTACTAAGTTGGCTTTGACATACTGTCGAGCAGTATAGCCAGTGGGTATCAGTGACTGCATCGTCGCTTTCAGACGAACGGTTGCTTTCAATGATCCTCACGCGCACTCTCGGAACATTGCATACAAGAGCACTGACCACTTCTGTCCCAAGAAAGCCGATCATTTGGACCTACCTGCCTGGACGCATCCCCTATGATCAAGCAACGGAACTTCAGAAGGGAATGGTAACGTCTCGACTACAAGCCAAGAAGAGGCTAGCGACAGAATCCAATGCCCTGACAGGAGAAGAGATCCGCAACCTTCGTCTACTAGCGGACACGGATATTTTGCTTCTCCTGGAGCATGCACCTGTTTATACTTTAGGTCGTAGACAGAACGGGCCAAAAGAGCAGGAAGCGGTGAATAGACTGTTGCTCAACTCTGGGGCTGAGATAGTGCAGTCAAGTCGAGGCGGTCAAACAACTTTTCATGGGCCCGGTCAATTGATAGGATATCCTATTTTGGACTTGTCCAACATGAAAGTGAGCTTCTAGGCTTTCCTCCCTTCATGGATCCCATCCCTTATATCAATTTCGAAAGATGTCTGTTAGAGACTATGTATGCAAGCTTGAACGCTTTCTTCGTCTTCTGGTCGAATCGTATCAAGTTCCCATTCTATCCCCTTCTCCACACACGGGCGTCTTCGTCGACTCAAAAAGCAAGATCGGTTCCATTGGTATTCATGTCCAACAGCGCTTCACATCCCATGGATTTGCCTTGAATGTGGATAATCAATCGCTTCCTTGGTTCCAGAAGATTGTTGCTTGTGGACTAGAAGATGTGCGATTAACCAGTATCCAAGACCAACACAGACGTCTGGGAATAAGGCAAGACAAGTTGCCGCCAACGATAGACGAGGTGGTTCCCGTTGCTGCAGAATTATTCGGCGAAGTCTTTGAACGACCGATGATTGGGGAAATGACAGAAGCGGTAGCGGAAGAATGATACTACAAGTTTTCCGTGTCGATTCCAGAGACCTTCGAGGTCTCACGTTTAGCTGAGCGCGATCCAAATTGCAAAGCTCGCTTTTTGTAAGTGCTCGCTCGCCTGAGACCGAGTGATTCAGCTAATCGTCGCAAAAGAACCTTGTCACCTGTTCAATGTCAGCCGTCGAGCAGCCGGATTGACATGAAAAAGCAAAACTCACCTGTTCCTTCTGGCAGAGTAGGATCGCATTTGATTTGTGTTGACAAGGAACAGACGTAGCGTATAACGTCTTCGTCAAGGAAAGGGTAACTGTTAATAAGTAGATCAGATCTTGCATTAGTATCCGTTAATTGAAGCATCTCACCGAGCTTCTTTTCCCCATCGTGACAAACACCTGTCGTCCCTACCCAAATTGCGACTACCAATACGAAGTAAATCCAACTCCATTTCCTTTGTCAAGGCAGCCCACTTCTCCTTTGGAAAGCCGGTTGTTTGCTCGTATGCTCTGCGATGCCGAGAATAGCCTCCAAATAGCTCATCTGCGCCCAGACCTGAAAGGAGGATTGTAGCTTTGCTAGTGAACTGAAAATCTCCTCCAGTAGAGTTACGAATTATGCCTTGACCTCTTGAAGCGAAATAGAGTGCCATGCCAATACTCTACGTAGACTCTCAATAACCTACTAGCTCAAGGGAAGGCGCTAGATGACGCACATAGTCCATAACTGTATTTTGAGGCTGCATCAAAGCAAGAATCTCTTCTTTATGCCGCACAGTCTCATCGAATGGGACATTCACTTCAACGAAGTTCCATACTCTTTCTCCGCACAGTTTTTGAAGCTCTTCTAAAGTAGCTCTACCAGTCAACCGGTCAGGAACTTCATACATTGCTTTGTTCTTGTCTTTCGAAGCCGCTAATACCCGAGGGTTTTCAAAAGCGACATTGATGAGATCAATCGGTTCTTGCATCGGTAGGGCATTTGAAGTTATATAGGCCAAAGTAGCGCAATCCAATCCACCGCTAAAGAGAATTGCGACTCTTCCTGCTGCTGCAGAAGAAGCTGAGACTTGGGCTCGAAGATCCTTGACACGTTTAGCCACAGCGGAGGAAAGGCGACCAAAGAGCTGTTCTAGAGCTTCATCAGGGTTGCATTGACCATTGGTGGTATTTAGAGCCAAAGTCGGCTTGCAGAATAGGCATAAATTAGTTGAAGTCAAGCTCGGTTCTGAAACTGACCCATATTCTTGCATGCATTGTCATTATACATCAAGTTTTAGAGGACACGAGCTTACGCTTCGCAGGATTGGCTCATTTGGCTGAACAGAGACGACAAAGGCACTGAGATCAGTTTGCCTGATTCGACTTCTGCAGGTATTCCCAGGTCAAGTGATGTCAAAAATGGCCATACAGATGTAATAAAGAAGAAAGGCCGATCCATTGTAGGCTGAATGCGCATCAGCCGAAGTTGGCAAGGCATCTGTATAGTAACTTACATAATGTACAAGGAGTGATCTTCGGCCACTCGGATCTCGACAGAACGCAAGTTGACCGTCCTGAGTGATTCTTTAGCCTGTAAAGGATTCATGGCAGATCGGATTCAAACCCTGTAATAAGCTACCGCGAATGGACCCTCAGTCTCAGCAAGCGCTTGCATGCCATGCTCTTCGATGTATCGCAAGAGATGAGAGCTATCGTTCTCTTGTTCCGGTACTAACTACTTGCTTCGTCTTCAGCTTTCACTCCAACAAAGGCGCGAAAAAGCAAAGTCAACTGACAGGCTTCCCGCCGAAAAGCTCTCCATTGAATAACAGGAATGAGTCCGCTGCGCCTAGAATAGGTTGTTGCACTAGAGGTCCACGTAAATGGAGTGTTGCTCCAAAAGCATGCAATGTGCTGCCATCAAGCTTTCGCTGAATTTCGTGTTCCGCATCAGGACCTGTGACAAATCAGCTGTTGTCCCATGTAGCATACCATACGGAGCACCTCTAGGTCTAACAGCAGCTTTCAAGGCATTCCAAACAATATCGGTATCTTTCCACGAGCTACTTCATTGATCAGTCCAGCACTGTGTATGGCAGCTCCAGCAACCATACTCATTGAATACTGCTAGAGCAATTCCACACATCCAAAGATTGGTGGTACACCAGAAACTACAAATATAACTACCCCAGCAATCTTGCTTCTTCGACTTCAGCAACGATGTCCTTGGTTTCTCGCCGTGCACTGCACGCAACAAAGCTCAGAGCGGCAGCTTTATCAGCAGATACTCAAGCGCAGCAGTTCCATGGCAAATTCAAGGGAACCGCAACCGATGGAAGTGCATCCAAACTCTACTTGAATGGCGAATTCGTCGAGAGCTCTGCAGACCAGTTTATTGATATCCATGATCCTTCAACTCAAAGGCTCCTTACGAAAGTTCCGCATACTACTCCGGCGGAAATGCGCAAGATGGTAGACTATGCGCAGGAAGCTTTCCTCAAATGGAGAGATAGCTCTATTCTTACCAGACAGAGAGTCATGATCAAGTCAGTCGGCAATTACAGAGTGCTTCTGTATGAATTACAGCCTAAACGGAGTTTGGCATAACAGCTTGGCCGATCTAATTCGTCAGAATATGGATGAGCTGGCTAGATCTATCGTGTCAGTAGCTCTTCGGGCGCTAATAACATCGTCTGACATATTCTCTAGCCTCGAACAGGGCAAAGTGGGTGTGATTCATTGGCAGGACGGCCTACCGCTAAAGATTCAATCATACAGATGATGGCAGACGCCAAAGGCGATGTTCTACGAGGTCTTCAAGTCGTCGAGTCATGCATCGGTATCCCGAATATGCTCATGGGTGACAAAATGGAAGTGTCAAAGGATATGGATACCGAGACTCGACGTGCCCCTCTAGGAGTCGGCGCCGCTATATGTCCTTTCAACTTCCCTGCTATGATTCCTTTATGGTCCATTCCGTATGTATGATTTAACAGCGAATCGCCAATCGAGCTAAATACCCATTTCTAGTATGGCAATCGCAACAGGCAATTCAATCATTATCAAGCCTTCGGAAAGAGATCCCGGTGCTTCAATGATCATTACAGAGCTAGCCGAACAAGCTGGTGAGCAATTTGGCTGGGTAATTGTCGCATTCAAGAAGCTAAAAACATCCGTTTAAATAGGCGTCCCTAAGGGTGTTCTCTCCATCATGCACGGAGGAGTAGACGCAGTCAACTTCATCTGCGATGAACCTCTGATCAAGGCAATCACTTTCGTCGGTTCTGATAAAGCTGGCAAACATATCTATGATCGTGGAGGAGCAAACGGCAAACGCGTTCAGTCCAATATGGGCGCGAAGAGCGAGTGATTTGCTTCAGCACTCATGAACATGACTGAGTACCCAATAGATCATGGTGTATTAATGCCGGATGCAAACAAGAACTTTGCGCTCAATTCTTTAGCTGGCGCAGCCTTCGGAGGTAGTATACTTCCGGCCTCTCTGGGAAAAGCGCTAACTGAGTGTCGTCTACAGCGGCAGGTCAACGGTGTATGGCACTCAGTACTCTCATAACAGTTGGCAATACTTCAGAATGGGTACCAGAATTGATTGAGCGTGCACAAAATCTGAAACTGGGCAATGGATTCGATCAAGCTGATCTGTGAGTTGGTCGATACCTTTGTCGCTATCTGCTTACCGGCAATGGCAGAGGACCTGTTATCTCACCTGCCGCTAAGGCGAAGATCGAGAACTATATTGCATCGTGCGAGAAAGAAGGAGGCAAAATCTTGCTTGATGGTAGAGGAGCAAAAGTAGATGGATACCCTGATGGCAACTGGGTTGGACCAACTGTTTTGGAAGCTACGACTGATATGACTTGCTACAAGTGTGTTTCTCCTTCAGACTGGGGACATAATACTGACACAAAACAGAGAGGAAATCTTCGGTCCTGTGGTAAGATGCTCTGGAATAATTAGAATACAAGCTCATGTTTGATTCAGCTGGTGATTGTCAAGGTAGATACTCTTGATCAAGCACTGGACGTGATCAACAAGAACCAATGTGGGTTGCGACATGGAAACTGCAAGCAGTGCTAAACATTATACAGATGGTAACGGCACTGCTATCTTCACTCAATCTGGCGCTACTGCTCGACGATTCGAAAAAGAAGTCGAGGCTGGTCAGATCGGAATCAATGTACCTATTCCAGTAGTATGTCGCTTACGAGAATTGACAGTAATAATACTAAACTGTACCAATAGCCGTTGCCAATGTTCTCGTGGAGCGGTAACAAGGGAAGCATCCTTGGCGGAGCTTCCCTCTATGGTAAAGGCGAGTCCAGCTCTTCCTTGAGTTCGGCACGGCGTACTGATGAGTGGTCTATTCGTCAGGTGGTATCGACTTCTGGACCCAATATAAAGTCAGCTCGGTCTGTCCTGCTGTAGGCAAAGGCTGACTTTTGCGCAGACAACCACCGCTTTATGGCGTGCTGAAGATGCCGTTACCTCGACAGCTGATGTCTCGATGCCCAGTGAGTGTCCTCATGCATGTGGCTATCGGGGTTACTTACCGTTACTTACAGCTATGAGGTGATCTTTTTGGGATGATATGTAAAGCAAACCGCATACCGTGTAGACAGTAGTGGAATTATGAGATCTGCCTGTTGTTCCTATCTTTCTCTCCACACTCTTCATTTACAATGTTGGTTGACCAACAAGCACGATGCAAGTCCTCCAATCAATTTCAGCTGTACCCAGATTGGGTCTTCGCCGATACGCTTCCACGTCGTCGACAAGCGCTCTCGTCTTCCTTGAACATCGCAATGGCAAATTGAATGGCGGATCACTCAATGCTCTGTCAGCCGCTCAGAAGTTGGGCGGAGAGATTCATGCCGTGTTGGCTGGTAGTACAGACGAGGATGTTGCTCAGCTAGCCAAGCAGGCCAGCAAGTAAGTTTACCTTTTCGATGTTGTCCGGCTATCAAATTGGAGAGATCTGATCTGCTACCCTCGAACACTAGACTACCTGTTTCGAAGGTGTTCCATCATACTTCAGAGGCTATGGCGCATGGTTTAGCAGAATCAGTAGCACCTTTCTTGGCCAACTTAGTCAAGTCCCAGAATTATACACATCTGGTCGCAGCGCACACAGCCAGCGGCAAGAACATCTTCCCTCGTGTGGCTGCTATTTTGGATGTAGCACAAATTTCGGATGTTATGTCTGTCGAATCTGAAGATACCTTTATTCGCCCAATTTATGCCGGAGAAGCCTTAGCAACAGTCAAATCATCTGATCCGGTCAAGATCTTTACTGTACGAACAGGTTATTTCCCTCTCACCTTTACACTGCTCCCTTCTGACTAGAATGTTACAGCATCTTTCTTGCCAGCGGAAGAGTCTGGATCTGAAGCTGAATCAGTCAAATACGACGAAACATCTGACTCGCCCAAGAATGCATCTGAATGGGTAGCGGAACTACTTACCAAGTCAGAGCGACCAGATCTTGGATCAGCTAAAAGAATCGTTTCTGGCGGAAGAGGCATCAAAACGAAAGAGAATTTCGAGTCGATACTGACGCCTTTGGCTGATGCCTTTGGTGCTGCTATCGGTGCATCAAGAGCTGCAGTCGATAGCGGCTACGCGGATAACAGCTTGCAAGTTGGTCAAACGGGAAAGATTGTCGCACCAGAATTGTATCTCGCTGTGGGTATTTCAGGAGCTATTCAGCATTTGGCAGGCATGAAGGATTCAAAAGTCATTGCCTCCATCAACAAGGTGCGCTAGATCCGGCGGCCAGCCTTTGATTGAACTCACCGAATAGTTCACAGGATCCTGATGCCCCGATTAATCAGGTCGCGGACTACAATCTCACAGCTGATCTGTTTGAGGTAGCGCCAGAGCTGACCAAGAAGTTGAATGGTTGAGGCGAGCTTCGCATCAGTCGCATGAGATCGTACAACACTATCGGCCTTAATGCAACTTGTATAGTGTAGATAGTACATGTAGCTAGTATTACACTGAACAAGGTTGGCTACATGGCCTTTTAACTTATGAAACGTAAAACTCGACTTCGTTTGTCGAACTCAAACCGTCAGTAACCATGCCATAGATACTTGAACATCTGGATCCTTCTTTTGCACACTTTATCGAACAATGAGCTCCCTGTCTGCATGGGCTCGCAAAGTAAACGCTAACTTGGATGATGAAGATGCTGCAGCTTCGCTATCCCCGCGATCCCCGTCGTCTGCTCTTGATTCCGTACTCTCAAGTCGAGAGCGTCGCAAACAGTCTGTACATCTGAATGCAAGCGCAAATGGATGGGATGAGGCAGCACGGGAGATCAAGCCTCGAGACGAAGAGTCTGAGCCCTTACATGCATCAGCCTTCAAGGGATCAAATATAGGCACGACTGTCAATCTATCTGCGGATCAGGTTAAGGAACTTGGTCGACCTGTGTCTTTAGCACACTTCCTAGGCGCAGACAGGAATATACGTGGCCCGAAATTGAACAAGGCGGAGGAGCATACTGCACCTACCGAATACGACAAGCCTATTGCAAGTTTTATGACAAAGAACCCAGCGCTGATGGCCACCAGTCCTTTCAAATCCAACTCCTCTGGCGTCGCTTTGCCTGGAATGACCAAATCTTCACTCAGCAAAACTCAGGTGGGGCCTGAAGATGCGAAAGCGTCAATCAAGAAATCTCCCATTCCCTCTCCTGCTCAATCTCTACTTATTCTGCCGAAACCGTCTTTTGCTCGAAGCTCATCCGATGAGCAATCAGAGAGATCTCGACCAACGTTTGTTCCGAAGAAATCTTTCAATATACCTACGGTTGATCAATCAGTTTCCATTACTGGCCCTTCGACTATCACGCCAAAAGCCACTCCCCGCAAAGCTACATGGCTCGCAGACAGTCCCACACAATCTCCTTCGCCTCGATCATTTGAGAAAGCTCCCACGGCTTCTTTGACCCGTTTGAAAGCGAGCAACATTGTCAAAGATCGGCTTCAATGGGGAGAAGAACAAAGCAAAGAATCGCCGCCGAACATTGGGAAAGTTTCAGCCACAGTCAACAGAGGTAGCGTGACGGGCAGATGGAGTTCAGCTTCAGCATCTACTACACCATCTGTTGTCAAGAAACAATTTTCTCTTCCCACCCAAAGCACATTGGCTGCGAGTTCTATGTCTTCCCAATCGAAAATTGAGCCTAAATCGCCACAGCGAGCGTTGTCCATGGAAGAAAAGGAACGCCAGGCAAACAAACCAGAAAATCATACTAAACCAGCTGGGGAGTCGTTGGAACCTGCAAGAATTGCCCTGATACATGTAGATCTCGTCCTTTTAAGTGCGATGCAGCTGACGCAGAACATAGCCAACCAAAGATCGCGCCCGTGGTCCGAGAAAGTCTACGGTCCGAACAACTACGATTCTGCCTTCTTCCGCCGTTGCCTATGTGCCAGCTGATCAGACTGTAAAGCAATTCTTATCAAGTCAGAAAGATGCACCATCAAGTCCGCTGCTCACCTACGATGAACCAACAAATCAGGCGCGGCTAGATACCTTGAAAGCTACGTGGCAGACGCAAGGTGTCATTAGCTCTCGAAAACTGCCTACGCCTTCGGCACGGTCTGCACCACATACCAAATCGACCTTAAAGACACGGATTGCCTTGCCAGGTATGGTCGCTCGGCGTGCTCCAGATCCACCAGCGCAAATAGTCCAGCATTCCAGCTCACCACCTGCTATAGAAGACATTACTATAGCTATGGAGCAGAACAACGATCTGCTAAGCTGGGCAGAAAAGCAAGTCGAAGGTATGCCACCTCCTCTCTCTGACGATGATGGCTCGAGCTCGGAAGGCTCAAATGCGCCCGAAGATTTAAACAAGCAATATACCGAATCGAGTCCTCCTGCCTTAGGATCTCAGCTGCCAGACTCGAGCGAAGATGCATTTGATAGCATCAAGGCCAGCACACCAATCGAACAGCCCGGGGAATCCGAAAGCTTGGCTAGCGGTCTGAAGAATACCAACGCAATCAAAGTCTCTTGGATTAGACCAGCACGATCAGCGCCAGAACCTGCTACCATCACTGTCACTTCAGAAGATACTTCAGAAGATATGGTGAACATTCCAAGTCTGTACCCTGGTCACTTTCCACCGTTTGACATGAGAGTTATCGAGGGTCATGTGGACAGCCTCACTGCTCCTACTCAGCCTTTTCGTAAGCTCGGCTTCACATTATCGACCGAGGTTTTTTCCATTCAAAGCGGTCAAACCAACAAGCTATCTGATAGCGAGCAGTCTATCTTTTACGATACAGAACTTCTGATGGTGGTACATCGAGCAAAGAAGAGCGGTCTGGCTGCATCTCATCTATATCTATGGCAAGGCAATGCGTACCAGCCGTCGCCACAGGACCAAGCTAAAGTAGACGAGCTTGCTTCACGATATCGGACGCAGCCAATCGAGATACATCAAGGCGAAGAAATGCCAGAATTCTATACTCTCCTCGATGACAAGATAGTTTTCCGCCAGGGAACAAGAAACGGCTACGATGCCATGAATACTTGCTTGTACAGAGTCAGAGGCACCGCGGAAGAAGTGACATTGATTGACGAGGTTCCACTTGTATGTTGTCCTTCATAGAGGCAGGCCAAGCTGAGTGTATTACAGACAGCAACAAGTGTCTGTTCCGGCTTCTCCTTCGTGCTGTCTTTCGTTGGAAGCTTTGTTGTCTGGCATGGCCGGCGATCTAGCAAGATTGAGCAGATTTCGGCTCGACGCTTCGCCAAAGATCTCTCTCCGGACGCTAAAATGACTGAAGAACACGAGTTGTCGAAGAGCCAAAACTCGAGCATATTTTGGTCAGTCATGGCAAGCGAAGAGTACGCTTCTTCTGTTGTATGTGTTGTGCTTTGGCTCCTCTCGTCACAGAGCTTATTCAATTGATGTCAGGTTTGGCGAGCGAAGCATAATGTGCTACCTTTCGTCCGTATCTACTCGGTCGAAGCGTATGCATCGACGAAACTCTGCCCTGTCAATTCGCTTTCCGAATCTTCTATATCATTGCTTGACACTTCCATGGATCTATGGATTATTGTTCCGAACAATGCAAGGAGCGAACGTCACAGTATCCATTTCGCTGTTACTCTTGCCAAAATTTCGGCGCTAGCTAGAGCACCTAGGCAGCCTGTGTCTGTTCTAATATTTCCGAGCGTTGTAAGCTCTCTCTGTCCTTGAATGGGGGAGCGCCGTTGATCTTTGCTTGCAGGTACCCATCGATCTTCTGAGTGCTGTCCGCCTCGCCAACTGGCAGACTCTGAATGGTGGACTTCCTGCTTCGAAACTGCAGATGAACGTCTTAACACTAGGGGAAGCCGAAGAGCAGCTGGAAGCACACAGCTTACCTCGATCTGCCTTTGATGATCCGTATTGTCTACCGTTAGGGTTCGATAGTTTGCCATCGTAATGTGTACTCTTCCTTATACTACAGGGCGTTACTATCGTTCATTAGTTTGTGCTCTTCTGATGACCGATTCATAGACGGTCCAACTGAATCGATTTGGCATGTCTGGTCATTGAGACATACGGCACAATTGAGTACTTACGTTATGGCGCTGCTTAGAGGCTTGCGAAACAATCTCAGGGATAATCCATCAAAGAAACCGGCCTAGAGAATGAATCATCAGCTGAGTATCCTGAATTTACGTGCGCGTGAAGCCTGCCGGTCCTCTTGCCCTCAATACCAACTTGAAGCTTTCAAAGAGCGAAGTATGATGAGCTAGTAATTGACGTTTGGTTTTGATTACATCGAAAGGTGAAGTGGCTGTAGTAGCCAGTATCGAAGCAGAAGCGCTTGAGAAGCCGTCGAGCCAGACATTTGATATGGGAATTTGCCTTGAATCTCGTATTCTGATGCTCATGATTTTGATCTGGTCATAGGAAAGTAGAAAAAGGCCAGCGTAGGGAGCGTCCCTTAGACATGCTGCATATCTCAAATCAACGCTGAGTTAACGAATGGAGTCGAAGCTCACTTGGCACACTGCCTAACCAAAACCCTCTGATACCACAGAATCGATAAATCCCTCTAGCTTGGTTGTATATAGTCGAAGGAGGCAACAAGCTGGATTCCGCTCTTGCTTTGAGAACGGTCAGTGGCATGACCGCGAAGCCGACTGTGGTTCTCGCGACGGCTCCAGAGAGGAAAGAGGAGGTCTTTTTGTTGCTTAGAGGAGCAAAAAGCTGCCGTGTTTGCGCGAGACACAAGAAATACACTACAGAAAACAGGTCAGCACGACAAAGCTGTGCCCCGAGATCCAGGCTGACATCCGACGCCTGGCACATTTCTATCTCGGAATTAGCTTAAATGACGTGTCCTCAACACCGCGCGCACCTTATCGAAGTGACTGCGGATCCCTTGTATAATGCCCAAAAGCCTTCATCTTGGATTACATGCCGGATTGTCGGGAGCAAAGCTCTGAACACTCGGTCAACACACGGGCATAGCAATGAACACAGACGACAGACACTGTTTTGAGCGGAGAGAAGCGAGCAAGTTTGGAGACATCGATCAGGTTATCGCGCTGCTGAATTCTGGTTTTGATCAAATCAAGCGGCTGGAGGGCAAGACAACTGAGCAGGCCAGAAAGACTACCACCTAGTAGATGAGTGAGAGCAGGCGACGTAGCGGGTCTAGTTTCTGGCATGCAAGTGAGAGCAAGCAACCTGCAAGTTCAAAATCCCAGTGAGCGCGATGTAAGAGGAAGGAAAGCTATGAGTACAAATAAATAATGATCACTTTCATGAAGCAAGGTAAACAGCTCTATGGGATATCTCTCTAGATACAATTCTAAGATTGGACTTTGCAAACGATTACATAGTCTAAGGAATGCAGTACTTGGGGGACGCTCAGACGTCGATCTTGATCAATAGACGACCTGAGGGCTGATGAGTGACGGTAACTTTGTCTAGAGTAGGTACGATGAAATGCTGGTATGGGGCAATCAGGATCAATCTTCTGGAGGCGAAGGAACTCGACTGACCTCGCGAACCAGATCGCAGATCTTGCCGACGGGATGACTGGTGCATACAGCTAGAACCTTCGCTCCACTGGCAATACCAGCTTTGATACCACTGACAACCAGGTGTGAGCATAGTAGACTGACGGTGTGCCACACTGACCTTGGAGAGTCCTCCACAACTAGACAGCGTTTGACGTCATAACCCATCTTCTCGGCAGCCAAGATGAATGGACTGCGAAAACAAAATCAGCAGGCAAAACTTTGAAGAAGTATTACTACGCTATTTGCTTACTCCGGAAATGGTTTTCCTCTCTTCAGTTCTTTGTGGTCGGCAGTAACAACAACAGGTGGCAATTCGATGCCGACTCGTTTAAGAGCACCATGACAGTAAGTTGTTGCGCCGCTTGTAGCGACACACCATTTGCCGTGAGGGATACTATCGATCATGCGACGAACACCCGGAAGAATTACAACACTGTTATCTGTCAAATCGGAACTGATGCGAAATGATCATCAGCTCGAGCCTTTGGGAATGGAAATTCGGCAACCTACGTATCAACTTGAATAGAATCAATATCAATCTCTTCGTCATCGTCATCTTCAAACACATCGTCGTTGGCATCTCGAGGTGATTCAACACCAGTTGGGGAAGCTACGATGCCGCAATCGGGTGCTGGACTTGGAGGCTTGGACATGCTCATGGCCGCCATTCTTTTGCTCAGCTCTTGTGCGAAAGAACCTTTACGAGCTGGTTTGCCAGAAGCCGACATAGAGCCAGAACGAGACAAGGATTGCTTGGGGGAATTGCTGCCGGATTGACCGTTGCTGTTCACAAAGGGACTGGCTGCGCCCGAAGCAGAACGAGAAGCTCTTCGACTTGCACTCTGGAAATGGAATGCTTAAACAATGCACTCCGTTTGCGACAGTTGGCTTACTCTGGATGAAGCAACTGACTCCCGACGACTTCTAACTTCTTTGCTGAAAGCATCAGCGTTGTCCAGGATCTTGATCTCGAATTCTTGCACATGCGGATCCATTTCAACTTCAGACAGACGGCGTAATTCAGGTTTGAGGTCTTTGAGATTGTCAATTGCCTGTGCGGGATAAGTTGCGATGAGCGCCATCACAAGAGCTTATACAGAAGCATACCCTTCTGCCATGCGTGGCGTCTATAACTCTGCAACACTGAAATGAGCCATTGTAACCAGCACGCCGGGAGTTATCAATCACTCTTGAGGGTCTTTGCCCAATTCTACAGCTACTGAACCCCATGCGCCTTCTACAGCACCAATCTGCAAGATTATCAGGCGCAAAGCAGCGCTATCAGATTTTCACATACGGAATCGACCTATAGAGAATCGAAATGAGCTAAGGGCGGGAAGTGAATGCAAAGGGTTGGACTTGCCAGCGTTCCATCCATATCAAAAAGCACAGCGCTGTAGTACTAATGAGCTGGTGCGTGCTAGAGTTGCTTCTGAACTTACTCGACTTCGAATTGCGCATGCTTGAAATGCTGGATATGAAGCATTTGAGGAGGCACTTCAGCGGTCATGATTGTATTGGAATATGCGTGCTGTAGACAGAGGCGATCTTAAAAGTACGGATTGAAGAAAGAAGAGGAAAAGAAAAACTTGCTGCCGATGCCGCGCCAGAAGTTGGTCGGAAGCGAAATGATGCACGCTGGGTAGATATTACTGTACAGTACAGTATATTCGATATTATACACAACGACACCACAACAGTATAGTACTGTACGCCTTATCGCCGACCTTATCTGTATCGACATTTACAAGATTTTGTGCCGCTGGGCAGCCTCCTTTACCGTGGCTAATGTCAAAGGCTGCTATTGTACAATGATGACAGATTATATGGATTGTATTCAAGTTACAGAGTCGCTGATCAATTTGGAAAGGATTCATGACCTGAGTTTACCATCCTGCACCACATGGACCGCGAGACGATAGAATCAGCCCTAGAAGTGGAGAAATTAGATACTGACCTGTACAGATCAGTACGCGTACGTTTGTTGCTATTCACAGGAAGATGTCGCGCTCACGAACAACAGCTTTGGCGCCCTGTCCAGGGAAGAGGAGCTTTGTATGCTAGTACAGGCTATATTAAAGAAGGCAGCTTACTCTGTCCTGTCACAGCGGAGGCCAGGCAAGCTCCCATCCTCAAAGATCTATATGTACAGTAATTCACATGCAACATTTTAGGTTATTGGACAAGCACTTTGGGCAGCAACACAGAGTGTAGAAGATCAGTATCACCTGAATTCTTTACATGCGTGAGTCCTTCACGCTCCTGTCGAATGAGCGAGCTGATAGTGGGTTTAAGCTACTTTCTGTCGTTTGGCAATGTGGAAGTACCAATCGTCTATCATATCGAGCGTCTGAGGCAAGGTCGAAGCTGCGAGTTTCTTGCTTCTTTTCTGCCTGAGACGTCAACACATCTGACACGGACCAAACAGATTGCTCGAGAGCTGTGAAAGCTGTTCAGAAGGGAGCAACCATTTTTTTCATGATCGCTAGCTGTAGGCTACCCCATATTGTTCAAGCTCTGTCCTAACTCTGAGAGTGCTCAGTCCATGTCCCTGAACCGAATCAGACTAGGTCGTATCAGATCAATGCACCGTCTGTACCATTGCCAGAGCGGTGTCTACCTATAGAGGACAGAATGGAAAACTCTTTACGGCAATCTGACATCTCAGAAAAGGCGAAACAATGTAAGACATTCTGTATGTACCTTGTTGTGCTGCTTTTAAAGATGCGACAGATCTGCAAGCTCTAGTGAATGATCGCAAACGTAGTTCAACGGAACTGCTTGACGCAATACCGAAGAAACCTGGTCAGACGAAAAAATCTGAATCGGCTTATTGGGTCAAATGCAACTCCAGTTCTGAACGACCTGGTCATGCCTTTCAGAAATGCATTCTAGCTTGTCAGTCCATTCTCACTTATCGTTCATATCAGTCAGGCCTGACCGATACCATTACAGATATTGTAAGCTTCATCTGAAACCTATATGCATACATTTTTGATCAATGCACAGAGCGATCTGCAATTCATCGGCCAAGCGTCAGCTGCGCTAGGCGTTGGAGACAAAGATTCAGAGGTGAAGCTTCAGATGGGTGAGTCCACCAAACACAACAAAGCAGATCCATAAATGTCTGACAAACGGCGTGCAGTGGCTTCCCTCGATCACTCGATGCAGTTCTATTCGGAGTAAGCTTCAATGTTGTTCAAACATGTACACCCTGGATGACATCAAGTAGAAACTATGATGTCACTTCAGATCACGTACTGTTCCACACCACAGCCGAAGCAGTAAGAGGCGGAAGAGGCACAGTCGGCGGAAGGATCTATTCTTCTTCCGGGGAACTTATTGTCGTGTTGCGTCAAGAGGGAGTAGTCAGGACAGGGGAGAAGAAAAACGCTAAGTTGTGATCTATAACGGCCGATACGACAAGAGCATTCGCTGGGAGTATCGACTATACAATTAATATTGACGCGCAATCTCGCTTTAGCTATCTGCAATACAATAATGCCTTACTTCCTTGTTGCTTTCCCAATGTGCGCTGCAATCTTTCACCTAGCACGAATCCACAGCCCAATTGTCGGAGTTCATCTGGCAGCCATTGCTTAGCATCTGACCGCTGTTGGCAATAAATGTTTGAGCCATTTCAAATCAGACACAGAGGCTGAGTGTTGCACAATCTGGTCTGGATAGGCTAGCTTTGTGAGATACGATGAATATGAAAAGATTGTGTCGATTTTCTGTTGAGGCCAAAAGACGAAAGGGACAAAGTCGAGTCAATGGAATGTACGGCAGCATCATCGTAGGGCGTTGAAGTGTATTGGCATATTGTTGGATGGCCAGAAGAATATCGAGAGATTAGAAGACGCGAAAGATGTAAAGACCGTTGGTGATGAGAAGACGAGGCCATAGCCAGAGACGAAATGATAGTATATATGTATATGTTTGGGCCGACGGTGTAACAACAATACCACTACGATCAAGGTCTCGCGGCTGGGTAATCTCCCTCTCGCCTATTGTTTGCAGGAGCAGTAGATGGTGGACCACGATTGTCTCTGAAACCAGCAGATGGAGGCCCGTTTGCTGGGAAAGGATCACGCCTTGGAGGTGGAGAAAGTGATCGTCTGTATTTGGAAATGCAATTTTTAGCGATGGTCGTTCTACAGAGGTGCACAGACGTGCCTTCTGGCTTGAGGAGGTCCAGTAGGGGCAGGACGACGATCATCACTGAAACGACCAGCGGGAGGTGGATAAGGAGCACCACTTTTTTTTTTTATAAAAAAAGATGGGATCAGCCATCACAACGAATGACAGCGCATGGAGAGACTCACCGAGGATCATCTCTAGGACCTGACCTAGCTGACAACGGTGGGGATCGTCTTGGACCGCCGGAGTAAGGCAAAGGACCTGATTTCGGCATCAGAATCTCAGCGACCTTTTTACAGTGCAGTCAGCTGACCTCTATCTGCGTAAGGAGGAGCGCCATATGGTGATCTAATTACAGGTGGCGCACCAGGATAAGCATCATATGGCGAGATAGGAGGCGGTCCACGGTAGTAAGGATCGTTAGGAGCAGGATAAGGTGGATAAGCACCATAACGAGGGTCAACTGGTGGATATGCATAAGGATCGACAGGAGCTATATAAGAGCTGAGTCGATGTCAAGGCTCTACAGCTTGT
Source organism: Kondoa subrosea (assembly GCA_039545335.1). Taxonomy (NCBI): domain Eukaryota; kingdom Fungi; phylum Basidiomycota; class Agaricostilbomycetes; order Agaricostilbales; family Kondoaceae; genus Kondoa; species Kondoa subrosea. The sequence continues at coordinate 1,868,885 of BCIN01000002.1, read as the reverse complement.
GACGCACGATATCCGGGATAAGCAGGATAACCAGGAGCAGCTACAGGAGGCGGCAAAGGTCCGCCACGTCTGTCCCGAGGGTCGGCCCGAAGATCACGAGCTGAGATGCGGAAAGCAAGGAATGAGATAAGTCATCGACACAATGCGTGTTGTGTCGACATACAATCGTAAGGGGAATATGGTGGGTAGGGAGCTGGTATTGCTGCAGGAAGTGACGGAGGTCGACGATCACGCATATCCCGAGCATCAGAGTCACGACTCGTATAAGGTGCACGCTCGCTGGGTGGACCAGAGCTGTATGGTCCGGATCCAGAGCTCCTAGAAGGCGGATGTCCTCTATCATTGTATGAAGCAGGTCTTGGGTTGTTCCGGTTGTTGCTTTCGTACGACCCTCGACGATCGTGCATATCCCCATTGCGCGAATTTCTGAAATCAGGTCTCGAGTCATTGTCTCTTCTGCCAGTGCCATTTTGTTGCGCTTCGCGAGAATTGGGACAGTATCTGGCTGGCTGATCAGAATCTAGCTCATGGATGTATTCTCGAACCAAAGCTCACTTGGCATAATGACCTTCACCTTTGCAGCTGAAGCAGGTGATCAATTTTGGTTCGCCTTCTTTTCGAAAACGCGGTCCCTGGCCGTGAGAGATTTCGACCTTGATTTGCTCGCCCAGAAAAGAACCTTGGTCGTACTTAGCAACAGCATTGGCAGCATCTTGATTGGAGCTGAATTCCTGAGCAAGGGCGAAGCACGACAAATCAGGTCACAGTCCTTCCAAAATCAAAAGCACGAGGTTATGAAAATGCAAGACGGGGCATTGCTCAACATGTTCTCGAAAACAAGTGTCGGGTTCGAAACACAGCAAGTAGCCTCAGAAGTACGGGCAGAGGAGATATCGAGTTCTGCAGCGGTGCTCGGCCAGAGGAAAGGAAACCTACAACGAAGCCGTAGCCCTTCTTTAGCTCGCAAGACAAGATAGGTCCTATTTGTCCAAAACAATCTTGTAAATCTTCCTGAGATGTGTCCTCTGGCAGACCGGCAATGAAAATCTTGCGACCCTCTGAAGTAGCAGCATCCATCGTGTGCCAACCCGAGTTTCGTTCAACAAGTCTTTCGCCTCGTTCACCTCGAGGGGGTTCACGCTTCGGAGGATCTTCGCGTTTGATTGGACCAGTAGGAGCATTGGTACTTTCACGAGGAACATCGCGCGAACTCTCAGCAGGGCCATCTGAGTGAAAACAGACGCATTGAACTTTTTCGCTTGTATAAAGACTTTCGAGCGTGACAAACCTTGCTTGACAGCTGGACTGAGCTTCGGTGCAGTAGTATCGGCCATCTGGATTCCTAGCGAGGTGTTCAAGGTTAAGAGTCAAGCCCTTTAAGTGAACGAAGGTCGGGTTCTGTGCCGTTACATCCATCTCCTCTTAGAGGTGAGTTCTCTACAGGTCTAGCCACTGCCTGTCTTAAATCTTAGTACGCCTGTCGTCAGAACAAGGCTCTACTTTCCCGCAAACTTCAAATACATATTCTCAGCCCCTTCGCGAAGATGGAATCCAGCAGCAATTACGACTATGTAGGCTTCTACTTGAGCTCACTGACTTGAAAGTACCAGCTAATCTCGAGCCAATCTTGCTAGCTCTTCAAAGTCAGTTGGGTCTTTGTTTGGATTCAGGATTTCACGCACTGATGGCTTGTCAGGTGGTGCTCATTGGCGATTCTGGCGTTGGAAAATCGTGAGCCTCAAAGTCAGGCTGCCGCGTTCAGAGCCTGATGTTCCAACGAAATTGGCATTCTTTAGTAACTGTAAAGCAACCCTGAATCAATGTGACTCTCTCGTTAGCTGATATATCCGACAGTACTTTCGCGATTCACCCGCAACGAATTCAACCTGGAATCGAAGTCCACTATCGGCGTCGAATTCGCAACGAGAAGTATTAGTGTAGATGGCAAGACTGTCAAAGCTCAGATCTGGGACACTGGTAAGTCCCAGCCGTGAAGGGACCTGCGTTGCTGAGCAAACGTATTAGCTGGACAAGAGCGTTATAGAGCCATCACTTCTGCGTACGCCTAGTCTCAATGATTGCGTAGTAGTTTTGTTGATATCGAAAGAAAACAGCTATTACCGTGGAGCTGTCGGCGCCCTTCTAGTATATGATATTGCAAAGCACCCGACTTACGATAACGTTACTCGCTGGTTAAAAGAACTTCGCGATCACGCAGATGCGAACATCGTGTACGTGCTTTGAATATTTTCCCTCACTGAATCCTTCATCTCACAAGCTGCGACATGCTCAGCATCATGCTTGTTGGTAACAAATCCGATCTACGGCATCTAAGAGCGGTCCCAACAGAAGAGGCCAAAGCTTTCTCAACCGAGAACAACTTGAGCTTTATCGAAACATCTGCCCTTGATGCAAGCAATGTTGAATCAGCTTTCCAAACCATCCTCACTGGTGCGCCCTGAGCTTCCCTATAATAATGTCTGGTCTGATCCGCTAGCTGATCCGCAGATATATACCGCATCGTATCGAGCAAAGCGCTCGAAACGTCAGCAGATCAAATTACACCTGGACGAGGTGTCTCGCTCAACATTACACCATCAGCAGAGGAATCAGCAGACAAGGCAGGCGGGAAATGCTGTTAGGTCAATTTGACCGCGTCGTAGACTGCGAGTTTTTTTGTATGTGTTTGGAAAGGAAATCGCAGGACGTATTTTCAGGGCACCTTACTCTATCTACTCCTTTATAGAATCATAAGTCGCTGTTGCTTTTCTTTATGTAATCTCGGTATAATTCTCCTTGTCACTAATGTTCGGCGTTGTTCGCAACACTACATTCACATGCTCCGCTGAAGATGCGATCCGCCAGTCAAACCGACGCGATTTAGCAGACTGCCTAAACCCATTCCAATAGCAGATTTCGGTCGGTCTACAAGACTTATTCAATGCGGAATCACACTAAGGCGGGTTTTATAATCCTACCTGAACTGGAGGAAGATCTTGATAGGAATGGTCGATCAATTACATCATCATCCGCATCCGCTTCATTCAAATCTACTTGAGGCGCCGAAATAGATCTTTGGAGCGGGAGAGGACGAGATTCCGAAACCATTGTATAGGCTTCCGGCAGAGCGTTAGCTTCTTCCAAGGCTGATCGTAATATGAGTCCAAAGTGATCCAAGCTGAAGAGAAAGCGCAGCAGTTCTTTTGCGAGTTGATAGTCGTGCGTACGCAAAGCTGCTTTCAGCAGCAGCACAGTATCCTGACTGGACAGTCAGGGTCAGATACCGAGCGCGAACGGTAGTGACCGACCTGGCTACTTTGTTCTATTGGTTCCAAATTATGCAGCACCAATAGATACGAAGCTGCTACTTTCAAGCTGCCTCGTGCCAGACATTCCTGGGACATCAATGCATAAGCGGACATTGATATTGAGGAGTGCAGCTTACGTCAAACAGATCTCGCGGATTGCCTACGACATCAAATAGATATTTCCACCTCGCAATTTCCGTTTTCCGTGCACAGCCAACGACAACTTGCAGACATTCAGAGAAATGATCCAAAAACTCGACGACATGAGGGAGAACGGCTTTCGGCGCAATTTCTGGTGTCACTGAACGACTACTGCCTTCTTTATGCTGAACTTTCTCGTAGGACAAGAGAGCATCGGCTTCTTCCTCCAGAACGTCGTGGAGTAGTATTTCCAAGGCGTGAGCGAAGTAGATCAATGATTGATAACATGATGCGAAAAGCACAGCTTCGTGTATTTGAATGCGAGCGAGATGAAAGCGTAGAACATGATGCAGAAAGAGATGAGTCTGCAATAGACCGTCAAACTACAAAAATTGCCGGCAACAGTAGACTGACTCACATTTGTGTTGATACGGAAAAGCGCAAAGTCAAGACTGCGCTTGATAGCAGTCTCCTGATTGATACCGACTATGATACCCCTGTCCATGAGAACGGCTGTTCTGCGCCTCAGCATCTGAATACAAACGGCGGGTGAGACTTACAAAGCGGATAAAAGTCCAATTCTATAGCCAAACTTTCTGTAATCAGTTCCGTGTTATCACGAGCACTGAGTAGACCCGATTCAGGAGTGCTTTGAGAGATCTCTATAGTCAAAGCATTCAGCCAAACTCGAATCGTCTGCCCATTCCATCCCCAAAGCGAGTTTTCTAGTGTACCAATGCCAGATAGATGCGTCCAATAGAATTCTATCCGCTCGGCTAATACTTGAAGGTCGTACTTGACCTCCGCCCTAATGGCCCTGCGTGGTCTCAATAATACCAATTTATCGTCAATGAGGAAGATGATGGTAGCCACATTCAGGTCATCGGCTGGATCTCCAAAACCTAGAAGCAACGATGATTAGCCTCTACTGCGTGGCATTTGATATTGTCCACAAACGTTGCTGAGCTCGAGGCACAAGCCAGCTCATACCTCTAACCCTAGATGGATCGCGGACAACACCTTCGAAGCCAATGCTGCCACATGATTTGAGGGATGCGATGTCTTTCACAGTTAGAATGAGAAAGTGGTGGAGAGTATTATCGCCTGTATATACCAGGAGCGAGTTGTCGAAGATGGTCATATTGATGATAGGGGAAGTAAAACCGTGCTCTTGAATAGCAGAATGAGCAGCCAATTGTCGATCTCGAGCATATAACCGAAGCTAAGCAAAGGGTCAGCCACGCGGCTGACTTTGTGCAAATAATAGTACTTGCCTTGGCTTTACCATCTTCCTCCGTAGCAGCAATGAGGAAGCTACCATACCACTGCATGCCCCCACGAACGACAAAGGATGCCTCCTCTTCTTCACGTTCAAAGAGCTTCCAGCGACCGGAGAAAGCGTTGTAGTGAGCAAGGCCATGCCGACCGGCGATTGCTATTAATCTTCCATCCGAGCTAATGCATGCTAATCTGACAGGCCATTGCGTTGCCAGGTATTGATTCGGCATCTATTAGTGAAAGTTAGTGGTAAGAAAACGTGGAAATATACAAGCGACCTTTATATGCTGCCAAACGTCTGATTCTGGATTGATAACACTCATGTCAGGTTGATCAGCCCCCCGATACACCATTATACGGTCTTCCATTTGCAGAAAAGCATGATTAGTGTTGTCCTGTCTCTATTATTAGATATCTTCCCCAAGACATCTTTCCAGATGTCAGAACTTGGCGTACCGGCGAGTGTATACCAGTGACCGCGCTTCTTGCAAAAGGCATGAGGAAAAGCTGTTCATCGATCGCTAGGTCCGAGTCTGAGCTGTCTGTATACAGAGAAAATCAAAGAAATGCTCGACCTCGATTCTTCGGACTTGTACAAGGCGGACAAAGCATCCACAATTCGAAATCACCAGCAGCCCAATTGACTTTCTTCACCCCCGACATATAGTGTTCTTCGAAGCCACTTGCAGCTCTGTCCGGCAAATCAATCTCGCCACTGCCTGCGTCTCCGTTGATCGACCAAGCGGACAATCGACCGAATGCACTCCAAATTGAGTATCCGTTTCTCCAAGCGACAGCCAATGCCAAACCATCGGAAGACCAAGCTAAAGATGAGACAGAACCGGGTTCAAGATGCGAAGCAGTCGTTTTTAGGGCGTCTCGCAGAGATATACTACATGAATGAGAAGTGCGTAGACTTGCAGGCGAGATTGAAAAGGTTTGGCAGGTTCCGCTGGTTATTGACGCCTTAGAAAACGCGGAAGAACAAGCTCACGACTCACTCTGCCAGGCCCAGAGCAATGAGAGATAGCCGATTGTTGATAGAGGCACTGACGGCTTTCTGCCCGCCTGATAATGCGGACTTTTTGCTTTCCTCGAATGATGCAAATCCCGTGGCTTTGGCAGGTGCCTGAGGAGATAAGCTGCTGTGGGTAAGCGGTGCAGCTGTCAGACCGTATATACAGCGTCCTTGCAGCCTAGGTATGGGAATGCTCTGATATGCGGATTAGTGGGAATGTATCTGGCAGAAATGCTGCTTACTGCATCGACACCTTTTGCCTTGTTCATGTCTCGAGCGACATAGGCTCGACCATCAAGTGAGAGCATCGTGAACATCTGTAAAGATGTGGATTGTATCAATTCGCTAATTCCAGCTGCAGGCAACTTCAGCGAGATTTGCGGAACATCAAAAGTTAGCAAACCCTCTGGATCTACAATCCAGCCATATTCGGTCAATGGAATGACTGTCGCTTCAGTATGTGCTGGGTCAGAGCTATCCGATTTGGTCTGGAGAAATGTCTGCCATGGAATGCAGCAAATGGCTGGGGGATAAGCCGTTGCGACCAAAAGAAGGTCATCGGTCGGACATGCGCTGATTCAAGAAGTGAGATAGATATTCTGTGCTGTATTTTGGCTACGTGTACATACCACAAAATGAGATCGTCCGGCATTTCTACAAACCCTTCCGCGCGCAGCTGCAACCCTGGTATGTCTGAAGCTTCGCCAACTCCAGCCTGAAATTCAGCGGCAGGCCCAGCGGAATGTTTCGTAGGCATTTGATAGATGACTGGACTGCCAGACAAAGTCCGCAACGAGTAATAGAGCAAGCGAGATTTCGAAGTCTGCTGCCCTGTCAAACACGCTTTGAATGGTAGCACGAAACACGAACTTGCACAATCAAGCTGGGACAATCTTCTGGAGTCCAGTTCTGTACATTGCGCCAATAAACGCGTTCGTTCGCTCCATGCTGCCTGATAGACAGATGACTACGCTTGATCTTGCAGAGGAGAACAGAGGGTTTGACACTCCAGATGGACAGTTCGCCCTGGCTCAATATAGCTACGAGTTCTCCATCCGATCCGCTTTGCATGTCAACAAGCGTCTCTTCGCGTGCGCCTCCAATCTTTGCAATCTCTGCCAAGGAAGCAGGCAGAGGTGTAGAATCATCAGGCGTACAAGCTGTGCTCAAAGCAAGCCGCTTGCAGGCGTTGATCGGAAAATACATTTTGGTTTGCTAACAACAGTTCGGAGTACAACTCATTTAAACTGCCTCAAGGCGCGATGCGAGACCAGTCTCACTCCCGTGGAAAAACTGCCTTAAGGCGCATGCGAGCCCAGTCTCACTCCCGTGAGAGGTCAACCATGAATACATGCCCTCAACAAAGCGAACCAGCATCAAACTTCTCGAGGCCTCATTAGCCTCACGCTCGCTACTGTGTACTATCGGTACTTTCTACAACTGATCTTGACCTCATTTTCCACATGCTTGGATACACCGCCTAGATTTGGAGGCACTGTTTGCTTTGTTCTTTCGTTGCCTTTCGAGGGTCTTCGCTTTCTCTTATGTCGGACCATACGCTGCAGAAGGTAGGCGCTGCTGGTTAGAGTACTTGAGCTCTCCCGAGTTGAACATAGCCCCTGGATGTTGGCGTTTGCTGCCTATTGTCAACTCTTGTCCATATTGTATGCTTCACTATTAGAGTGGACTTGTCAAATGCGAGTCACAAATTCCGTGCTTGCATGTGTTTGAGCTAATTCAATGAGGCAGCCCGCAAGACACAATTTAGAATGGCTTATCACGGCCTTTATCCTACCGGCTCTGGTCTGTCTCGCGATGCAAATAAAAGGCTGTCGTTCGCAGTTACCTCTTCATACAATCGTCTGTCTCCTGAAAGCTACTTTCAGGAAGATCTCTATATGCAACCCTCTATTGCACCCTTGGAAACCCCTTCATCTCTCTCGACAGACAGCCGGCGGGCCAAGAGAAGTCAAGTTAGCGGGAGTCAAAGTGATTCTACATCGATTTCGCAGAGGGGTTCATCAAACACCGGGGTACGCAGTAAGGAAAGAGGTTCAACCAGATCAAGTTCAGCGCCTGTTGCAAGCGAAGCATGGCAACCAGCCAGTTCTGCATCATATATGAAAGCTGTCCTCCTACCACCCTCGCCTTGGGAAGGCTCTTCGCCATTTGCATACCAGCCTGCGAAATCCGCGGTCTACGCCTCCCAAATAGACCGTCTTCCCTTTCTGTCCGATCGACTGTCGCAACTGGAGTCCGCCGGAGATCGAATGGTGTCAAGGCAAGGCCAACAAGCGCTTGCGAATGCTTCACTTCCGGGTCTTGCTCCACTCGACTATTCTGCACTCTCTCGCAGCAAACATTGAAAGGGATCGCGCAATGAGACAGGAAAGGGAAAAGACCAGGGATACAATGGACACTTGTGTAATAGAAAAACGCCTTGTGGAAACTATGAGACAGATCGAAGGGTTCTTTTCTGTTTGAAGTTATATATGTGCACTGCTTTTGACGGCGGAATTGCACTCCTTCTGAGCAACCTTGCTTGTGTCATTTGCGCAAGTTTCTCATCTCTTGAGCTTGCTAAGGCGCCTTAGGTATAGTATCTCCTCGTCAGCCAAGGCAAAATACTTCTCTCGGGGACGACATTGTTATAAGCGCAACTCGAAGCGAGCGGGCTAGCTCCTTCCACATGGACGACGACTCGTGGACGACAGCGCGATCAAATTAGCAGACTGTCTCAGAAGAATCTGCAGGGGGTTCAAGATATACACATTCGTATGACGAGTAATAATGGTCCCGTAAGCTCCTGTTGTATCAATTCATCTCCCCTACCTCTCTATTTCCATTGCCTCAGTCGATCCGTGTCATCCTGTGCTAAGACACGCGATCAAATCTCGAACCCCTTTTTGTTGCTCGGTCTGAAACTTCTTTGGCGTATCCATTACAGCGTCAAGGGTTACTCTTAGGAGGTCAAACGGATCCTTCTGCATACGCGCATTCTACTCACACTTGGTCAGAACAAGGAAGCTCTCCTGTATCAGCAAACAGCTCCTTCCATCAATATTCTTCCAGCATGCTGCCCTTCCCTGGACAGTCACAAGAGGTTAGGTCACCTGTCGACGGTATACAGTAAGTCATTCTTTGTAGCCGAAACTCAGAGCTCATGTCTGGCGGACACTTGAATAGAAACAACTTGCCATCCATTCCAAAGAGCCAGGTGTCACCATCTAACAATTTGCCATCCATTCCACAAGGTCGTGTATCTCCATCTGTCACGTCTCTAGGCAAGCGAAGAGCAAGCGATCAGGACCAAGAAGAAGGGACATTCACATCGGGCGACAACATGGCGAATACTGCAGACTACGTTAACAACAGCGACGGGAGAAGACCATCAATTGTATCGGATACGGGCGTACGACAGCTGGAACTAGCTGAACGACGAGCATCAAGTACCTCAAACAACTCCGAATTCAGAAGAAGCTCTGCTTCGAGCGGCTATTCAAGCCAGCTTGGCAGCTCAGCAGAATGGGCTCCCAGTTATCCTGCCTACTCTATACCACCTAATCATCAGATTGGCTCCCCTTCCCTACAATTCTCAAATCCCTTTCCGCCGTTAGGCTTAACACATCCCTCTCCTCTCGGAACCAATCAACATTCGCACATGTTCCCTGATCGACATCCTCGTTCAGCAAGTATGCCAAACAGTATGATGGGCACCATACCAAATCTTCGCACGCAGCTAGCATCGTACGATTTCCCAGCTTCTGGCTTTGATCCCGCATCAATAGGTCAAGAACGCAGATTCTCTCAGCAGTATCAAGTTCCAAGACAGCCTTTCCCTCCTTCACCATCAGGGCCTATCTTCCCTTTGAGTCAAATGCATCAAGGTTACTCTCTTCCAGCTATCGCTCAGGGTATGCCTGGCCCATCTTCAACCTATCTGCCTCCTCTTGCTTCGCCTTTGCCTCCTCTTCCGTCGCTACAAGAGCAGCAACAGGCGAGACCACGTCAAGATCGGATAGGCAGCCTACCGGATGAGGGGTCGGAAGACGAATTGGGGAGAAAGGTTTTTGGTGGCTCGAGGGGTTCTCAAACCGATCCTGATTTTACGCCAGAGCAAGAACTACAAGAAACTACTTCCAAATCAGGGCGCGCTACTCGTGGCACTGTTGGAAAGGCGAAAAATCCCTATTCCCGCAGCCCTGAGTTGAGAGTTTCGTATGTTTCAGCAGATTCAGTAAAGTCCATGGCTGATTAGCTGATTCGTGCTGATTGACAGTCACAAAATTGCAGAAAGGAAACGTCGGAGGGAGATGAGAGAACTCTTTGATGATTTGCGTGCTTGTCTCCCTGAAGATCAAGGCGTAAAACCTAGCAAGTGGGAGACTCTTGCTGCTGCAGTCGGTGTGTTTTTTCAGAAAGACTCAGTCTTTGATCAGCTGATCATGTGCACCCTGTTTTCGACAGAGCATATCAAGAATATCGAAGAGGTCGTACGACAAGATAAGACTCGTATCGCTGAATTGGAAGCAGCTCTATCGCAAGCAAACACTTACAGCCAACATCAATTACCATCTCTAGGTCAGCAAATGCAGACACATCCACCTCCTCCTCGGCCCAATCCTGGTCAATGGTCCGAACAATAGCAGATTTTGAATGTATATCAAGGTAATAGATCTAGTAGAAGTGATAATTCTTACATGTTGTACGCCGTCACAGAGCTGTGTAGTAGTATACCGTAATTTATTGAAGTAAAGCTGCACACAGTTGCTTCCAGTGAAACGTCCAGCATACTCAATATGGATAACAAGCGCCCGCTCTACATAGGGGTTGATGTTGGAACTGGATCTGCTAGAGCAGCTCTAGTAGACTCTGAAGGAACCAGTTCGTCATCAGCAAACTTATTTAAGCTTGTTGCTGACAGAAGGTAATTGCCTGCAGTTCTGGTAAGCATGCAATGATCCTTGCGCTATGATCGCATTGCATACCGACTCGCAGGCCGAAAGCTCCTACGCAACTGTCACCCGCCGAGATGAAAAAGATGCAGACATATTTGAGCAGTCTACAAGCCAAAGTCAGCTTATGCTATCTTCCTCTTAATTGAGGACTCAGACTTTGCCTTCAGTTTGGGACTGCATATCCAAAGCCTGCAAAGATGTGGTTAAAACAGCAGGAGTTTCGAAAGGACAGATTAAGGGCATAGGTTTCGACGCGACCTGTTCTTTGGCAGTCAGCACTTATGATGGTACACCTCAATCTGTCACTCCTGGTCAATGGGACACTGGTAGCGACAAGTTCAATGTTATTCTGTGGGCCGATCATCGCGCTGGCGAGGAGGCCAACACTATCAATGCCTCGGGTTCTTCAGTGCTCAAGTATGTTGGAGGCATTGTATGTTGTTTGGTATGGGCAAGCAGTCAGAGCTAAAGCAGCGCGAAATAGATGTCTCTCGAGATGGAGATGCCCAAAGTACGTTATCCTGTTTTACCGATCGAGCTCGAGCCGATCGAGCATTTCCTGACGATTACAGATTCTTTGGCTCAAGAAACATATGCCAGCCGATGTCTTCAAGCGATCCATGTTCTTTGACCTGCCGGATTTCCTTACTTATCTAGCTACCGGAGATCTTGCCCGCAGTAATTGCTCCCTCGCTTGCAAATGTAGCTACGTCCCTCCTGAAGTGGAAGATGGCGAGGGTTGGAATAAGAAGTTCTTGCAACAAATCGGTCTTTCAGATTTCGTGCGGATTTCGACTCACTTTCTCTAATTCGCTGCTAAACCAGAAGTATAGGTTGACAACGACTTTGAACAACTCGGTGGTCAGCCAGGAAAGAAAGGGCAAATTCTGACTGCTGGTCAACCGGTTGGTAAAGGTCTTTCAGCGAAAGCTGCAGAACAGCTCGGTCTGGTAGAAGGGACTCCAGTAGGCTCTGGTGTGATCGATGCATACGCCGGCTGGATCGGCACTATTGCTGCTACCATGGAAGGCGAAACGGATGCAACTCTTCAAGATTCTGGAAGCCGTCTTGCTGCTATCGCGGGTACAAGTACTTGCCACGTCGTTCAGAGTAGCAAGCCAGTATTTGTTCCGGGAGTTTGGGGACCATACTTGCATCCTATCTTCAGGGACTGTACGTGTCTCCCGTTCATAAAGGTCTAAGATCGATTATTGACATATCAAGCAAGACTGGATGAACGAAGGAGGGTAAGCATGTCTTTTCGGGTCTCACGAATTATCTAATAAAGTAGACAGACAATCTTCCACCGGTCAACTTCTCGACTTCATGGTAGAGACACATCCAGCTTTCGCGAAGCTGCAATCACTAGCGGCAGAGAAAGGAATCCACCATTTCCAGTATCTAGGTGGAATGCTACAGGAAATGCAGCAAGAACAGCAAGCGCCCTTTCTGCCTTACTTGACTCGTAATCTCTTTTTATATCCCGATTTGCACGGTGGGTGGTTCACATTCCACACCAGCTCAAAGCTTACTTGTTCTGAGTCCGGCAGGTAACCGCTCTCCTATAGCGGATCCTAAACTGCGCGGAGTTCTGATTGGCTTGGCGCTGGATAAAACACTGCACGATCTTGCACTCAAATACTTGGCTACATGCGAGGCGATTGCGTGAGCCAGGTCTGTCAAATCTCGTTAGCGTACTCTGATTCCTCAAAATCAGTCTGCAAACACGTCATATTGTTGATACTATGAATTCCAAAGGTCACAAAATTTCTTCCATCTTCATGAGCGGCGGACTGGCGAAGAACCCAATCCTAATGCTATTGATCGCTAACGCTTGCAACATGCCTGTTCAGCTGCCCTTCTCTTCTTCCGCTTCGGTTGTATTAGGAGCGGCGATGCTGGGCGCTGCGGCGGCGGATGAAGCAGCTCAAGGACACATAGAAGGACAAGAGACTATCGAGAAGAGAGGAATGGCGATGCGTGAAAAACTTTGGGAAATCATGGTGAGCTCATTCGCTCACCCTCCATAGCTTATTCATTGAGCCTCTTTTTGCAGGTCAAAATGTCCAAGCCAGGCAAGACCGTGCGACCTTCTCACACTGAGAAGGAGAAGAAGCTACTTGATGTGAAGTACAAGGTTTTCCAGGAATCGATTGATTTACAGAAGAGAATCAGAGAAGAGGTCCGGGAGGCTTTGAATTAAGTCAAGTAGGGTCAAAGGATAAACAATGCAAAGATCCTTCATGCTTACAAATTACTTATGATGGAATCACATTATCTATGAGGGAATAGCGCTGTACAATGGTATATTGAGAGTGGTTTCTTGCATAAGTGTATTGTTTTAGTACTGGGAGAATGTTGGTAGTAGGTCTTGAGCAGTTGTGACTGTTGCTCTGGCGGCAAGGTACAAAACGTAATCGAGAATGAATCTGACTTGAATGCTCGTTTCAATTGCCTTGGGGCTGAATCAGTAATATTGTCTCAGCGGGTGACTGCGACCACAGTCTCAAAATCACCTTCGACGTTTTCGGATGATTTGGACACCAGTAGCAACCATTTCCAAAGCTCCATCTTCGTCAGCAGGCAGTTTGCCCAGAAGGCCAACTTTGATCATCCAGCAGACAGCCACGAGTCCAGCCTATTTAGCAAACGTTTTTAAACCTTCCACGCCCAATCGAAAGGATATCAAATTACCCTGCCGACACCTCCCCTGCAATGAATCAAGAGATGTTTCCCTCTCAATGTCTCTTGCACGATCAACGTTTCCAACATTTCGTCCAGATCCTCGACAGTTTCAGGGCAGCATCCTTCAGCCATTGGATATCGCACGACAGTCAAACCCAATTCCCTGGCATGCAGATCGTATTCCCGCCAAGGTGCGCCTAGAAGTGCCAATTCCTCATCGTCCAAGCAGCAGACTATGGTAGAAATAGAATAAACGTCAACATAACGTTGCAAATCGATCTTCAAATCCCTGCAAATGCCAGCTCGACCACCTTGAGGTAATGTACCGGCCAAGCGGACTTTCTTCCCTGGGCAAGAAGACAGCATGATGTTGCCCAAGCCCTTCGAGAATCTGGAAGCATTTGGGAGAGTTTGAGGCGGGTAAACAAAATGGCTGAGGTCCATTGGTTCGGTGACATGATCGATGATCCATGGCGAAACTGGGTTTGAAAGAATTTGGGAAGCGAAGAATGCGCTGTACAGAGTATTCAGCAATTCAGGCGGGAGAATCACGCTGACATGCAAAGGGTGGGTGGCTGAAGTTTTGACTGCCGATGAACCTTTGGTTGGCTGAATGACCGCAGCTCGTAGCAAAGATGACGAAGAAGGGACTGGACTAGAGTTGGAGTTGTCGGTGGATAACATGGCCGGTCGCAAAAGCACCAGAGGAGCTTCCATTGCTTCAGACAAGTGATTAGGAAGACTAGGAGCTCTGATAGGCGAATTTCGACCAGTCATTTTGACGTCACCTTGTTCGTCCTTTGCTGGCGAAGGCGGTCTACTGATTACCTTTGGAATTGGATTTGCCATGTTCTCTTCGTCATCGACAGACTGGAGTGATTTGCTGTGACGAGGGGTCGAAGGAGCAACACTATTACCGGATGATATAGAACGTCGGAAGGCAGCACCAGCAGATGAGTGCCTCTTATGCGAAGGATTGAGAGTCATTGACTTGGGCGGAGATCTTGAGATGGCCCGCATCTTTTGATTGTGTGACATTGTGATTGAGGAGCCAGTGTTATGCGAAGCCTGTTCTCGTTTAGAAGTGTTGTAATCTGAGTAGCTGTCCGATGCTGTGAGCTAGCGCTTGACCCTCTGGGCGGCTGACTTACTAATATTGTGAGCTTAACCTGACGCAGAGACTGTCTACCAGCGACTGAGGCTCTGCCATTGCAATGACAACTTGGATCCAAGCTGAACCTACGTTCACGTCAGCAGGCAGTGACAAAGCTAAAATCACGAGCCTCACTGCGTCCCTCTTGCTTGGCTTTTGGCCTGCAACACAAGCTAGGAGGAAAGAAACAGGGGAAAGCCTGAGGAGATGCGCTCGCACTGACGTGTGTGTTTTGTAAGTTTTCAAAGTTTCTTTCGCAAAACTCCCCAAGGAGTCGCGACCAACGATCCTGTTTCTCAAGCAGGACTGCATACCTGAGTTTGACACGACTGATACCCTCCATCCAACCAGCAACTGCTCGCAAGCTAGCTCGTTTAACAGCACAAGCTCGAACACAAAGCAACGGTCACGCGCCCATACTACTTAGCTGGTGTACTGGTATTACCACTACATGCGTTCATTTGCTACATTCTACAGCAACCTCTGCCACCTTTAGAACTCAAGCAGATTGGGAAAGGGCATTTCCGTCTCGTCTTTCCTTCTTTCTGCGGACCCTTTCTCAGTCCAGGACTCCCTGTGCTCCAATATCTCTACCAATTGAGCGCTGGTCGCCGTCCATTCGCCAACAATTACTCCTTCTCGACCAACTCGCGATAATGTACTCAAGGCAAGATTCTTATGATGAGAGATCAGCCTACATGCCAAATCTGAACCACTCACCAAATCCTCCGCTTCCAAACAAGCAACCACCTAATTACAGACCTGCCAGAGCAAACAATGCCCCATCAGTCCAAAATCGTTACTCAACCAGGCAAGCTCCTTTGCATCGCGGCGCAACTGTACGGCAGAGAGAACAGCAAATGGACCCTCGTGCTGGTGGAATGCCAACATATCAGAATCACGGTCCTCCTGGATTATCTTCTGCAACAACCTTGAGAAGGGGCAAGACCCTTACCAGACCAGACAGACATGTTGCTCCCGCTCCTCTAATAAATCCAACACATGTAGCGAATGCCTCGTTCTCCAACACACCAGCTGTGACCCAGGCTGAACATCGACCATGGTTTCAACCTTGGGCAGCTTTTGTAACAGTTAGTACACTTTGGGCACCTGCTTTTGCACTATCGGCATGTGGTATGAAGGAAAAATTGGTGCAGAGGGCTTGGAGAGAGAAGGTTGCGTTATGTTTGATCGCTTTATTGATGGGTGGAGTGGTTGCCTTTTTTACCATTGGGCTTAATCGGACACTATGTCCTGCGAGTAGTGCAAGCTCTCCGGAAGAAATCATCACGCAGGGACAGCAATCAGGTGCGCTACGCAGTACCTGTAAACAATTAGCAATTGATGATCATGTATAAGGCTATGTCGGGATCACGGGCTGGATGTTTCTTGCCAACACCTCACAACCGGTGCAGGGTATAGATCTCAAGACCTACGCTGCTGCATACTCTGGAACCGACGTGTCTTACTTCTTTGACCGCTCAGCAAACAACTTTTTCCCTCAATGCTCAGGCATCAGAAACGCTTATGCAACGGCAAATCTATGCGCAAATTCAAGCAGTACACTCAGTGGCGATTGCGAATTGGGTGCACCAACGACTGCCCTTTTCAAAACATTGAACGTGTTCAACTCTACAAAGGAAGTTGGCTATAGCTGGGACCAGGTCGCCAATGCTCCCAATCATCTAGCAATCGATGGAGAAGTCCTTAATCTCACTCCTTATATGCTCGCGCATCCCAATGGTGTTTCCGGCGACGAAGTTGATACGGCTATTAGACAAGTTCTGCTCACGCAAGATCCAACAGGAGGTAAAGACGCAACACGGTTATTCCACAATCGTAAACTTTTGCAGGATGCTGTTCCATGCCTCAAGGCTCGCTACGGAGCTGGCAAGATTGACAAAACTACTCCAGGCTGTTTTATAGCTCAACTCTTCCTCTACGTATCGCTTGTAGTGATTTTGGGCATCATCCTGGTTCGCTTCTTCATGGCTTGCATCTTCTCCTGGTTCCTTTCCCGAAGATTAGTTCGACCGCCTAAAAATCTCCGCCGTCAAGTTGTTTCGCCAGCAGTAATGCCCGAGGGTGCCAACATTGAAGTCAACAATCGAACAGGCACAGCTCCATGGACTCAAGCCATGACAAACTCCGCCAAGAACAAATCAGCCAAATCATTGTCTTCTTCGCCTATCAACGAGAAGTCTGCGAGACTAAATGGGCATTTCAATGAGAAGAAGAACGTATCACCAGTAGACGCGGATGGAATGATCAACATGGCTGCCATTGGGGCCGAATTGTTTTGCGTTTGCTTAGTTACCTGTTATTCCGAAGGTGAAGATTCAATTCGATCTACACTGGATTCAATTGCTGGGACAACATATTCCGACGCGAGAAAGCTGCTCTTTGTGGTTTGCGATGGAATTGTAACCGGAAGCGGAGAGAAAAGATCAACACCTGATATTTGCGTTGGTTTGGTGGAGCGGGATGAAAGATTCGGCCAGGGAGAACCGCAGAGAATGTCATATGGTGCAGTAGGGAGTGGGCAGAAGGCACATAACGAAGCTTTGGTCTATGCTGGTCATTACAGTGAGCATTATTGTCTTCCTTGAAGCTTTGGGTTTCTTGCTAATCACAACGTAGCTGCTGTTGCTGGTCATCGTACGCCAATCTTGGTCGTTGTCAAGGTGGGTGCCTCGGAGGAACAACATGAGAAGAAGCCCGGCAACAGAGGTAAACGCGATGGTCAAATGATTCTCATGAATTTCTTTGGCCGAGTCACCTACAACGATCGGATGTGTCCACTCGATTATGATCTATTTCGGAAAACCCAAGCACTCATGGGCGTCACTCCTGATTTCTTCGAGGTCTGCCTGATGGTAAGCCTTCATGCTAGGAAATTCAAAATTGTCTGACAATTGTATAGGTGGACGCTGATACTAAAGTATACCCTGAATCTCTGACGGCTTTGGTCAATTGTATGCAGCACGATCCATTCATCATGGGGGTCTGCGGCGAAACAAGAATAGCAAATAAGCGCCAATCTTGGGTGACAGCGATCCAAGTCTTTGAATACTTTATCTCTCATCACCTTTCGAAAGCCTTCGAATCGGTCTTTGGCGGGGTCACTTGTCTGCCAGGCTGTTTCTCAATGTATCGCATCAAAGCTCGCAAAGCAAATGATTCGGATTGGGTACCCGTGCTCGTTCAAGCTGAAATCACCAAAGAATACAGTCAATCAGATGTGCAAACGCTACATCAGAAAAATCTACTACTACTTGGTGAAGATCGATTTCTCACGACTTGCCTTCTTCGTACTTTTCCTAATCGCAAGATGATGTTTTGTCCTCAAGCGAAATGTCGGACAATAGCGCCAGATGACTTCAAGACTTTGCTATCTCAGCGCCGCCGATGGATTAACTCTACGATACATGTGAGCCTGAAGTGCAGGACTCTAAAGTCGGGACTTATTGACGTTTGACCTCCACAGAATCTCATGGAATTGGTTCGAGTGCGCAATTTGTGTGGTACTTTCTGCTTCTCCATGCAGTTCATCGTCTTCGTAAGTGTTCAAATCAGACACAAGGAGGAGACGCTGACATCCAGTCTTCAGATGGAATTGATGGGAACTGTCGTCTTGCCTGTCGCCATTTGTCTTACTTACTCCCTAATCATCAACTACATTCTCAATCCACCAAACAATTTTGCGGATGCCATCCCTCTTCTTCTGCTAGCCGGTGTGCTCGGTCTGCCCGGTGTTCTCATCCTTATCACCACTTTTAAAGTCGTTTATCTGTTGTGGTTATTAGTCTATCTCGTAGCACTACCAATCTGGGTAGGGTCGCATTGGGTAATATTTATTGGTTAGCTAATGGTTACGAGCAGAATTTTGTTCTTCCGGTCTATGCTTACTGGCATTTTGACGACTTCAGTTGGGGAGAAACTCGCAAAGTTGAGGGCGAACTCAAAGATCTTGGGCACGTTGGCGGCATAGGGACTTTCGAACTCAATGCAGTACCATTCAGAAGATGGGACGACTGGGAGCGATCGCGTTTACGCAAAGCTAAACGGGATAACAAGAGGAAGAAGGAATTCGAACGTGCTTTCGGAAGCGCTCAACATTATCCGACTACAGAGTCGACCCGCAGCAGTAGAGGCTGGGATGCAGAAACGGCTTCTCTGGCTACAAGCGGCGAAGAGGATCGGTACGGTGGCCAAATCGGTCAATACCAGGAAGACGCTACTACGCACATGCCACCTCCGGTCGGATTGTATGCAACGGATGACTCGGCTTCTGTGGTAGTCAAAAGTGATCAAATGGCTGCCATGCTGGAAGAAGAGTGGAATGAAAGCGACGAGGAAGACACAAATCGAGAGATAATGGCCGGTGCTCTGCATTATGCACCCGTGCAGTCGGATTACGCCAAAGTGACTAATATCGCCCTTAGTCGCATATCAACGCTGATCGCTTCTTTTCCTAGTCACCGCCACCTGGCTCGCGGCAGATCTACGGCCTCGCGGATAACCAGTCTCAGTCTCAGCACTTTGCTTCAAATCAATCGCTAGCAGGCAATATCATGGCACATTGTGAGCTAGCCAACACACTCGCCTACAGAACTTAGTAAGCTAACATTCCCTCAGATCCCTCGACGATGAGCGCGCATTCTTCAGCATCTTTTGAAGAGCATGCACCTCTGGCGACTGGTATTGAGCAAAGTCATACACATGCTCGGCAGCGGTCTAGATGATGCATTTGGGTTTGATATCGTTTCTTTAGCGCAGGATTCCCAACAAGGACACTCGTTTGCATATTGACATGTCTATGAGTAGTCTTGCATTGGCATAGGATTATCATCCCAATCGTATCTATTTTTGCTCATATATTTCCCGCGCTCTCTGTTCAAACGGCGAAGCTACTTGAAACAATACCAAACGAGATTTGACACAAACGCATATGCAAAGGACGAAGCGAACATTACAAGCCATGCAAACCCTCAGTGCGTTCGGACAGCAACACGTCTTTAAGGGTGTTGGTAGAAGTACAAACCATATCCTTGAAAGCGGCAGTGGTTCTTGGGTTCAGACAGCTCCAGCAGACGCTACCTTTGATTCAGCTGGCTTAGAGGCGGGCAGGAAATTACTGGACTTTACTTGTAAGTTCATCATACACAAACTGATGCAATCCACTCATTGGGAGTCCAGCTGGAATCGGTTTGCCCGCTCTATTCTCTGTAGTAGCTGCTAGCTGATGCTCCTTACTGGTGTGACTAATCTGGGACACTGCCATCCTGCGGTGACCAAGGCAGCTCAGAAGCAATGCGAAACTATCGTGCATGCGCAAATCAACATTGGCTTTAATCGTCCTTACCTGGAGCTTATCAAAGCACTGAAACCGGTGATGCCTCGTCAGTTACTTCAATCTCACGGCCGTTCCACTTTGACAAGACTCCAGATGAATCTTTGGATTCGTTCTTCTTCTGGAACTCTGGGGCAGAAGCGGTCGAGGCTGCAGTCAAGCTGGCAAGGCATGTCACCAAGAAGCAGAACATAATCACTGTTCAAGGTTCTTACCATGGGTATGTCGGAAGCCTCTTTGGCGCTAAGTTGCAATGTCCGCTCACGTTTATGCCCCTTGACTGTCATAGACGAACAATGGGAACGATGGCCATGACCAAATCAAAAACAATCTATGCTGCTGGGTGAGTTCATGCACATTATCTAGATCAAACGGATGTGACTGAATTTTGCTCAAGATTCGGCCCTGCAATGCCTGGTGTCTTCTCTATCCCCTTTCCCTACTGGTCTCAAATGGGCTACGAGTCGCCAGAAGCAGCTGAAGCAGATCCGATTAGTCTTTCAAAGCAGTGCCTTTACCAATTCGAATTGTTGTTATCTCAGCAAAGTGCACCCATGGATACAGCTGCTGTTGTTTTGGAGCCGGTACTGGGCGAGGGTGGTTACGTTCCTGCACCAAAAGAATATTTAGAAGGTTTGCGTCGGATTTGTGATGAGCACAAGATTCTCTTGATCATCGACGAAGTCCAATCCGGGTCAGTAGTTCTGCTCTAGCTGCGCGCACCACACTCATACGTTGGTAGATTTGGCCGAACTGGAACATGTATGTCTGCTCCGCTTATTGAAGAGCCAACCCATGGCTCACATTTGCCCAGATTTCGCTTGTTCGCAAATCGCGCCCGGACTCAAACCAGATGTCTTGATTATGGCTAAAGGAATCGCAAATGGCTTTCCATTGTCAGGCATTGTTACTCGAAAAGAGTTGTCAGACATGCAACCCGTTGGCTCCATGGGAGGAACATATGCGGGAAACGCGGTCTCCTGCAGCGCGTGAGTGACAAGCCATTGCAGCAAAATGAGAATGAGCTAGCTTACCATCTTGTTTGCTAGCGGCGTGGCATGTGCAAAGGTGATGGAAGATGGTAGTGTGCTGCAGAATGTTGCAGAACGATCAAAAGAGTTGTTTGCAGCATTGAACGAAATAAAGGAAGCCGACAAGACGAAAGACTTGATTGCAGACGTTAGGGGTCTGGGCTTGATGGTGGGGGTACAGTTCCAGGGCAGTAAGTTGACTCTGCCGCCACGAAGTGGTGCAAGCGACAACACGATCAGCAAATCCGCCAAAATTAAGGAAAAGCTAGCTAGTCGGGTGCAGGCAAAATGTATGTCCTTCGTATCCTGCCAATCAATGAAAATGACTTGCGAGTCCTTCAGGCTTGGAAAAAGGCATGCTATGCTTGACAACTTCAGTTTACGAAACAGTGAGCTGAAGATTCCATGGCTTGAGCTTTCTTTAACGTGACATAACAGATTCGCTTCATACCTCCCTTGACGATCAGCAAATCGGAGATGGCAGAGGGGATCCGCATCATCAAGGAGTCCATGGAAGAGGTTGCAAACGAATCATAGATCTGTATTTACTGCGAGCGAGAAGCAAGAGTATGGACTGTACATCCGAGTGTAGCATATAATTCCAGGGCTTCCTGCCATGTTTAGGTAATGTTCAGGATTGTATGTGTATGATCACTAAATAAGCCGAAGCTCCAGCATTGTTGCGGTAACAGGACTTCGCATCGTATCAACCGAAACTTTGTGTCTCGGCCATCTTAGGGAAACTACTCACGAAAGTATAAAAGGAGACCGAACGCAAAAAAGCTGGTATTTTGAGAGTTGCGTTGCTATGTGCGACAAGTGATGGTGCACAGAAACGCATGAGGGTGCAAAAAAGTACTTTTGATGCATGCCCTTTCTATTGTGGGCGATGGACTCACTGACAAAGTAGCAAGCTACACCAGCTGTAGAGGTCAAGGTAAAGGTGAAGGTTGATTGATGTTTGTGGTGAGAGCAACTATATAAGAAGTGCAGGTGAAGGGACAGAGGTACAGTGTCTAAACGCTTTGATTGCAAAAAGAATGAAGAGAGAGAAGAGAGAGAACTGTAAGCATGTTAAGTCCACGTGACTTGAACAGCCTGTTTCTCCAACTTTTCCAAAAACGATACCAATCTCGTGGACCATCGTCTTCAGGACAACCGGTATTGCACGAGAATCATCTGAGCACTAGGCCATAAAGGTAGACTAATGCATTAGCGGTTCTTGATGGAGCTTAGAAAACCCATCTAGGATTACTTCACTCCACTAGTCTGTTGATCATTTTGATGCTATCGATTAAAATTGTATTGTTTGTGCGCGCAAGTCACTGAGGAATAACATATAGTGCACGTGGTGAGCGGCACAGCCTCATCAGTTCTGTTAGTCGATTGCAATTGGCAGCACAGCCCTATCAGTTTACATGTGCCTCCGAAGGTGACTGAGTGAGGTTGTAGCTGACAGCAATGGGCATCTGAAGGG